>CAWUFW010012288.1:0-552319 GCA_963921515.1 Calotriton arnoldi
CCCGAATCGGACTCGGCATTACCGGATCCGATTCGGAGGCCTGTTTCCCGACCGAGTCGGACGTGCGTCCGGGCGAGCGAGTACGATGCGAACGTACGCGAAATCGCCGACGGACTCGTTCGCGGGACCCAACCGCTCCGACCGATTCGCACGGAAACGACTCGCGCCGCGAGCTGTCCGACCGATTCGCGCCATCCGGCTCGAAAGAGCAGTCGGAGCCGCACTTTGGGGGTCCGTGTCAGACCCCCCTGTACGCATAGCCACGCGAGTCACACACAGGGGGGACCCATGGGTCCCCCTTACCTGTGCATGTACGGCGCGACCCGCTTCTACGCGTACCCGCTGTAGGGGGCGCCCTTGTTCGCCTCGCACCCATTGAGTCAATAGGAGCCCGCGTACGCGTTGTACGACCGGCTCCCATTGACTTCAATGGGAGTCCGACCGAATCGAGTCCGATAGCATGCGAACGCATCGTACTCGTTCGGTCGGACTGCTAGGGTCCGATTCGGTCGGAAATCTCTCCGGGTCCGGCTCGGTCGGAGAGATTTCCGGCCAGAATCGGAATCGGCCCCTAAACCTAATTTAATTACTATTCCCACTCCAGTCAATATTTAATTGGGGTAGGTGCTGGTCACTAAACTTAATTAATTTACTATTCCCACTCCAGTCAGTATTTAATAGGGGTAGGTGCTGGACACTAAACTTAATTAATTTACTATTCCCACTCCAGTCAGTATTTAATTGGGGTAGCTCCTGGACACTAAACTTAATTAATGTACTATTCCCACTCCAATCAGTATTTAATTGGGGTAGGTGCTGGACACTAAACCTAATTTAATTTCTATTCCCACTCCAGTCAATATTTAATTGGGCTAGGTGCTGGACACTAAACTTAATTAATTTACTATTCCCACTCCAATCAGTATTTAATTGGGGTAGGTGCTGGGCACTAAACCTAATTTAATTACTATTCCCACTCCAGTCAATATTTAATTAGAGTAGGTGCTGGACACTAAACTTAATTAATTTACTATTCCCACTACAACCAGTATTTAATTGCAGTAGGTGCTGGACACTAAACCTAATTTAATTACTATTCCCACTCCAGTCAGTATTTAATTGGGGTAGGTGCTAGACACTAAACTTAATTAATTTACTATTCCCACTCCAATCAGTATTTAATTGGGGTAGGTGCTGGACACTAAACTTAATTAATTTACTATTCCCACTCCAATCAGTATTTAATTGGGGTAGGTGCTGGACACTAAACTTAATTATTTTACTATTCCCACCCCAATCAGTATTTAATTGGGGTAGGTGCTGGACACTGAACTTAATTCATTTACTATTCCCACTCCAGTCAGTATTTAATTGGGGTAGGTGCTGGACACTAAACCTAATTTAATTTCTATTCCCACTCCAGTCAATATTTAATTGGGCTAGGTGCTGGACACTAAACTTAATTAATTTACTATTCCCACTCCAATCAGTATTTAATTGGGGTAGGTGCTGGACACTAAACTTAATTAATTTACTATTCCCACTCCAATCAGTATTTAATTGGGGTAGGTGCTGGACACTAAACTTAATTAATGTACTATTCCCACTCCAATCAGTATTTAATTGGGGTATGTGCTGGACACTGAACTTAATTAATTTACTATTCCCACTCCAGTCAGTATTTAATTGGGGTAGGTGCTGGACACTAAACCTAATTTAATTTCTATTCCCACTCCAGTCAATATTTAATTGGGCTAGGTGCTGGACACTAAACTTAATTAATTTACTATTCCCACTCCAATCAGTATTTAATTGGGGTAGGTGCTGGACACTAAACCTAATTTAATTACTATTCCCACTCCAGTCAATATTTAATTAGAGTAGGTGCTGGACACTAAACTTAATTAATTTACTATTCCCACTCCAACCAGTATTTAATTGCAGTAGGTGCTGGACACTAAACCTAATTTAATTACTATTCCCACTCCAGTCAGTATTTAATTGGGGTAGGTGCTGGACACTAAACTTAATTAATTTACTATTCCCACTCCAATCAGTATTTAATTGGGGTAGGTGCTGGACACTAAACTTAATTAATTTACTATTCCCACTCCAATCAGTATTTAATTGGGGTAGGTGCTGGACACTAAACTTAATTAATTTACTATTCCCACCCCAATCAGTATTTAATTGGGGTAGGTGCTGGACACTGAACTTAATTAATTTACTATTCCCACTCCAGTCAGTATTTAATTGGGGTAGGTGCTGGACACTAAACCTAATTTAATTTCTATTCCCACTCCAGTCAATATTTAATTGGGCTAGGTGCTGGACACTAAACTTAATTAATTTACTATTCCCACTCCAATCAGTATTTAATTGGGGTAGGTGCTGGACACTAAACCTAATTTAATTACTATTCCCACTCCAGTCAGTATTTAATTGGGGTAGGTGCTGGACACTAAACCTAATTTAATTTACTATTCCCACTCCAGTCAATATTTAATTGGGCTAGGTGCTGGACACTAAACTTAATTAATTTACTATTCCCACTCCAATCAGTATTTAATTGGGGTAGGTGCTGGACACTAAACCTAATTTAATTACTATTCCTACTCCAGTCAGTATTTAATTGGGGTAGGTGCTGGACACTAAACTTAATTAATTTACTATTCCCACTCCAATCAGTATTTAATTGGGGTAGGTGCTGGACACTAAACTTAATTAATTTACTATTCCCACTCCAGTCAGTATTTAATTGGGGTAGTTGCTGGACACTAAACTTAATTAATTTACTATTCCCACTCTAATGAATATTTAATTGGGCTAGGTGCTGGACACTAAACTTAATTAATTTACTATTCCCACTCCAATCAGTATTTAATTGGGGTAGGTGCTGGGCACTAAACCTAATTTAATTACTATTCCCACTCCAGTCAATATTTAATTAGAGTAGGTGCTGGACACTAAACTTAATTAATTTACTATTCCCACTACAACCAGTATTTAATTGCAGTAGGTGCTGGACACTAAACCTAATTTAATTACTATTCCCACTCCAGTCAGTATTTAATTGGGGTAGGTGCTGGACACTAAACTTAATTAATTTACTATTCCCACTCCAATCAGTATTTAATTGGGGTAGGTGCTGGACACTAAACTTAATTAATTTACTATTCCCACTCCAATCAGTATTTAATTGGGGTAGGTGCTGGACACTAAACTTAATTAATGTACTATTCCCACTCCAATCAGTATTTAATTGGGGTATGTGCTGGACACTGAACTTAATTAATTTACTATTCCCACTCCAGTCAGTATTTAATTGGGGTAGGTGCTGGACACTAAACCTAATTTAATTTCTATTCCCACTCCAGTCAATATTTAATTGGGCTAGGTGCTGGACACTAAACTTAATTAATTTACTATTCCCACTCCAATCAGTATTTAATTGGGGTAGGTGCTGGACACTAAACCTAATTTAATTACTATTCCTACTCCAGTCAGTATTTAATTGGGGTAGGTGCTGGACACTAAACTTAATTAATTTACTATTCCCACTCCAATCAGTATTTAATTGGGGTAGGTGCTGGACACTAAACTTAATTAATTTACTATTCCCACTCCAGTCAGTATTTAATTGGGGTAGTTGCTGGACACTAAACTTAATTAATTTACTATTCCCACTCCAATGAATATTTATTTGGGGTAGGTGCTGGACACTACACTTAATTAATTTACTATTCCCACTCCAACCAGTATTTAATTGGGGTAGGTGCTGGACACTAAACCTATTTTAATTACTATTCCCACTCCAGTCAGTATTTAATTGGGGTAGGTGCTGGACACTAAACTTAATTAATGTACTATTCCCACTCCAGTCAGTATTTAATTGGGGTAGGTGCTGGACACTAAACTTAATTAATTTACTATTCCCACTCCAATCAGTATTTAATTGGTATAGGTGCTGGACACTAAACTTAATTAATTTACTATTCCCCCTCCAATCAGTATTTAATTGGGGTATGTGCTGGACACTGAACTTAATTAATTTACTATTCCCACTCCAGTCAGTATTTAATTGGGTTAGGTGCTGGACACTAAACTTAATTAATTTACTATTCCCACTCCAATCAGTATTTAATTGGGGTAGGTGCTGGACACTAAAGTTAATTAATTTACTATTCCCACTCCAATCAGTATTTAATTGGGGTAGGTGCTGGACACTAAACTTAATTAATTTACTATTCCCACCCCAATCAGTATTTAATTGGGGTAGGTGCTGGACACTGAACTTAATTAATTTACTATTCCCACTCCAGTCAGTATTTAATTGGGGTAGCTGCTGGACACTAAGCCTAATTTAATTACTATTCCCACTCCAGTCAATATTTAGTTGGGCTAGGTGCTGGACACTAAACTTAATTAATTTACTATTCCCACTCCAATCAGTATTTAATTGGGGTAGGTGCTGGACACTAAACTTAATTAATTTACTATTCCCACTCCAGTCAGTATTTAATTGGGGTAGGTGTTGGACACTTAACTTAATTAATTTACTAGTCCCACTCCAGTCAGTATTTAATTAGAATAGGTGCTGGACACTAAAGTTAATTAATTTACTATTCCCACTCCAATCAGTATTTAATTGGGCTAGGTGCTGGACACTGAACTTAATCAATTTACTATTCCCACTCCGATCAGTATTTAATTGGGGTATGTGCTGGACACTTAGGGGCCAATTCCGATCTCGGCCGGTAGGGCTCCGAATCGGACTCGGCTTACCGGATCCGATTCGGAGCCCTGTTTCCCGACCGAGTCGGACGTGCGTCCGGGCGAGCGAGTACGATGCGAACGTACGCGAAATCGCCGACGGACTCGTTCGCGGGACCCAACCGCTCCGACCGACTCGCACGGAAACGACTCGCGCCGCGAGCTGTCCGACCGATTCGTGCCATCTGGCTCGAAAGAGCAGTCGGAGCCGCACTTTGGGGGTCCGTGTCGGACCCCCTGTACGCATAGCCACGCGAGTCACACACAGGGGGACCCATGGGTCCCCCTTACCTGTGCATGTACGGCGCGACCCGCTTCTACGCGTACCCGCTGTAGGGGCGCCCTTGTTCGCCTCGCACCCATTGAGTCAATAGGAGCCCGCGTACGCGTTGTACGACCGGCTCCCATTGACTTCAATGGGAGTCCAACCGAATCGAGTCCGATAGCATGCGAACGCATCGTACTCGTTCGGTCGGACTGCTAGGGTCCGATTCGGTCGGAAATCTCTCCGGGTCCGGCTCGGTCGGAGAGATTTCCGGCCAGAATCGGAATCGGCCCCTAAACCTAATTTAATTACTATTCCCACTCCAGTCAATATTTAATTGGGGTAGGTGCTGGTCACTAAACTTAATTAATTTACTATTCCCACTCCAGTCAGTATTTAATAGGGGTAGGTGCTGGACACTAAACTTAATTAATTTACTTTTCCCACTCCAGTCAGTATTTAATTGGGGTAGCTCCTGGACACTAAACTTAATTAATGTACTATTCCCACTCCAGTCAATATTTAATTGGGCTAGGTGCTGGACACTAAACTTAATTAATTTACTATTCCCACTCCAATCAGTATTTAATTGGGGTAGGTGCTGGGCACTAAACCTAATTTAATTACTATTCCCACTCTAGTCAATATTTAATTAGAGTAGGTGCTGGACACTAAACTTAATTAATTTACTATTCCCACTACAACCAGTATTTAATTGCAGTAGGTGCTGGACACTAAACCTAATTTAATTACTATTCCCACTCCAGTCAGTATTTAATTGGGGTAGGTGCTGGACACTAAACTTAATTAATTTACTATTCCCACTCCAATCAGTATTTAATTGGGGTAGGTGCTGGACACTAAACTTAATTAATTTACTATTCCCACTCCAATCAGTATTTAATTGGGGTAGGTGCTGGACACTAAACTTAATTAATTTACTATTCCCACTCCAATCAGTATTTAATTGGGGTAGGTGCTGGACACTAAACTTAATTAATGTACTATTCCCACTCCAATCAGTATTTAATTGGGGTAGGTGCTGGACACTAAACTTAATTAATTTACTATTCCCACCCCAATCAGTATTTAATTGGGGTAGGTGCTGGACACTGAACTTAATTAATTTACTATTCCCACTCCAGTCAGTATTTAATTGGGGTAGCTGCTGGACACTAAGCCTAATTTAATTACTATTCCCACTCCAGTCAATATTTAGTTGGGCTAGGTGCTGGACACTAAACTTAATTAATTTACTATTCCCACTCCAATCAGTATTTAATTGGGGTAGGTGCTGGACACTAAACTTAATTAATTTACTATTCCCACTCCAGTCAGTATTTAATTGGGGTAGGTGTTGGACACTTAACTTAATTAATTTACTAGTCCCACTCCAGTCAGTATTTAATTAGAATAGGTGCTGGACACTAAACTTAATTAATTTACTATTCCCACTCCAATCAGTATTTAATTGGGCTAGGTGCTGGACACTGAACTTAATCAATTTACTATTCCCACTCCGATCAGTATTTAATTGGGGTATGTGCTGGACACTTATGTTATGTTATGTTAACAAATATTTCTAAAGCGCACGTACACCCAGAGGTTTCATGGCGCTAAACCTGATCAGAGTCACAGCAGGGCAGGATTTAAGCATGCGCCTGCTCGAACAACCATGTCTTGAGCATTTTTCTAAAGCCCAATAAGTTATTGCAAGACCTAATTGTTAGTGGAAGAGAATTCCAAAATCTAGGGGCCAGATAAGAAAACCTGCACCCTCCCTGACGTTTGAGCTTATAAGTAGGGGTAGATAGCAACTGGAGATGAGCCGATCGCAAATTACGATTGGGAACATGTTTTGATATCATGCATTTAATGAATTTAGGGCTCCTACAATGAAGAGCTTTGAAAATTAAACACCCTGTCTTAAAGGCTGCTCGCTGGATGATAGGGAGCCAGTGAAGTTTTACAAGTAAGGGGCTTGCAGATTGCCATTTAGGACATTTATATATGAGTCTTGCGGCTTGGTTTTGTACCAACTGGAGACGTTTTAATAGAAACAGTGGAAGGCCAAGGTAAGTAGAATTGGAAAAATCGAGACGGGAGAGAACCAAGGCAGTGACGACCTGTATAAGAGCGTCATGGGTGAGTAAATGGGCAATCTTCCTAATTTTACGTAGTTGGAAAAAGCAAGAAGAGACCACTACCCCTACTTGACCTCTAGATGAGAGATCAGCGTTTATAGTAACTCCAAGGCTTTTTAGGGGCCAATTCCGATCTCGGCCGGTAGGGCTCCGAATCGGACTCGGCTTACCGGATCCGATTCGGAGCCCTGTTTCCCGACCGAGTCGGACGTGCGTCCGGGCGAGCGAGTACGATGCGAACGTACGCGAAATCGCCGACGGACTCGTTCGCGGGACCCAACCGCTCCGTCCGACTCGCACGGAAACGACTCGCGCCGCGAGCTGTCCGACCGATTCGTGCCATCCGGCTCGAAAGAGCAGTCGGAGCCGCACTTTGGGGGTCCGTGTCGGACCCCCCTGTACGCATAGCCACGCGAGTCACACACAGGGGGGACCCATGGGTCCCCCTTACCTGTGCATGTACGGCGCGACCCGCTTCTACGCGTACCCGCTGTAGGGGGCGCCCTTGTTCGCCTCGCACCCATTGAGTCAATAGGAGCCCGCGTACGCGTTGTACGACCGGCTCCCATTGACTTCAATGGGAGTCCGACCGAATCGAGTCCGATAGCATGCGAACGCATCGTACTCGTTCGGTCGGACTGCTAGGGTCCGATTCGGTCGGAAATCTCTCCGGGTCCGGCTCGGTCGGAGAGATTTCCGGCCAGAATCGGAATCGGCCCCTAAACCTAATTTAATTACTATTCCCACTCCAGTCAATATTTAATTGGGGTAGGTGCTGGTCACTAAACTTAATTAATTTACTATTCCCACTCCAGTCAGTATTTAATAGGGGTAGGTGCTGGACACTAAACTTAATTAATTTACTATTCCCACTCCAGTCAGTATTTAATTGGGGTAGCTCCTGGACACTAAACTTAATTAATGTACTATTCCCACTCCAATCAGTATTTAATTGGGGTAGGTGCTGGACACTAAACCTAATTTAATTTCTATTCCCACTCCAGTCAATATTTAATTGGGGTAGGTGCTGGACACTAAACTTAATTAATTTACTATTCCCACTCCAATCAGTATTTAATTGGGGTAGGTGCTGGACACTAAACTTAATTAATGTACTATTCCCACTCCAATCAGTATTTAATTGGGGTATGTGCTGGACACTGAACTTAATTAATTTACTATTCCCACTCCAGTCAGTATTTAATTGGGGTAGGTGCTGGACACTAAACCTAATTTAATTTCTATTCCCACTCCAGTCAATATTTAATTGGGCTAGGTGCTGGACACTAAACTTAATTAATTTACTATTCCCACTCCAATCAGTATTTAATTGGGGTAGGTGCTGGACACTAAACCTAATTTAATTACTATTCCTACTCCAGTCAGTATTTAATTGGGGTAGGTGCTGGACACTAAACTTAATTAATTTACTATTCCCACTCCAATCAGTATTTAATTGGGGTAGGTGCTGGACACTAAACTTAATTAATTTACTATTCCCACTCCAGTCAGTATTTAATTGGGGTAGTTGCTGGACACTAAACTTAATTAATTTACTATTCCCACTCCAATGAATATTTATTTGGGGTAGGTGCTGGACACTACACTTAATTAATTTACTATTCCCACTCCAACCAGTATTTAATTGGGGTAGGTGCTGGACACTAAACCTAATTTAATTACTATTCCCACTCCAGTCAGTATTTAATTGGGGTAGGTGCTGGACACTAAACTTAATTAATGTACTATTCCCACTCCAGTCAGTATTTAATTGGGGTAGGTGCTGGACACTAAACTTAATTAATTTACTATTCCCACTCCAATCAGTATTTAATTGGTATAGGTGCTGGACACTAAACTTAATTAATTTACTATTCCCCCTCCAATCAGTATTTAATTGGGGTATGTGCTGGACACTGAACTTAATTAATTTACTATTCCCACTCCAGTCAGTATTTAATTGGGTTAGGTGCTGGACACTAAACTTAATTAATTTACTATTCCCACTCCAATCAGTATTTAATTGGGGTAGGTGCTGGACACTAAAGTTAATTAATTTACTATTCCCACTCCAATCAGTATTTAATTGGGGTAGGTGCTGGACACTAAACTTAATTAATTTACTATTCCCACCCCAATCAGTATTTAATTGGGGTAGGTGCTGGACACTGAACTTAATTAATTTACTATTCCCACTCCAGTCAGTATTTAATTGGGGTAGCTGCTGGACACTAAGCCTAATTTAATTACTATTCCCACTCCAGTCAATATTTAGTTGGGCTAGGTGCTGGACACTAAACTTAATTAATTTACTATTCCCACTCCAATCAGTATTTAATTGGGGTAGGTGCTGGACACTAAACTTAATTAATTTACTATTCCCACTCCAGTCAGTATTTAATTGGGGTAGGTGTTGGACACTTAACTTAATTAATTTACTAGTCCCACTCCAGTCAGTATTTAATTAGAATAGGTGCTGGACACTAAACTTAATTAATTTACTATTCCCACTCCAATCAGTATTTAATTGGGCTAGGTGCTGGACACTGAACTTAATCAATTTACTATTCCCACTCCGATCAGTATTTAATTGGGGTATGTGCTGGACACTTAGGGGCCAATTCCGATCTCGGCCGGTAGGGCTCCGAATCGGACTCGGCTTACCGGATCCGATTCGGAGCCCTGTTTCCCGACCGAGTCGGACGTGCGTCCGGGCGAGCGAGTACGATGCGAACGTACGCGAAATCGCCGACGGACTCGTTCGCGGGACCCAACCGCTCCGTCCGACTCGCACGGAAACGACTCGCGCCGCGAGCTGTCCGACCGATTCGTGCCATCCGGCTCGAAAGAGCAGTCGGAGCCGCACTTTGGGGGTCCGTGTCGGACCCCCTGTACGCATAGCCACGCGAGTCACACACAGGGGGACCCATGGGTCCCCCTTACCTGTGCATGTACGGCGCGACCCGCTTCTACGCGTACCCGCTGTAGGGGCGCCCTTGTTCGCCTCGCACCCATTGAGTCAATAGGAGCCCGCGTACGCGTTGTACGACCGGCTCCCATTGACTTCAATGGGAGTCCGGACCGAATCGAGTCCGATAGCATGCGAACGCATCGTACTCGTTCGGTCGGACTGCTAGGGTCCGAGTTCGGTCGGAAATCTCTCCGGGTCCGGCTCGGTCGGAGAGATTTCCGGCCAGAATCGGAATCGGCCCCTAAACCTAATTTAATTACTATTCCCACTCCAGTCAATATTTAATTGGGGTAGGTGCTGGTCACTAAACTTAATTAATTTACTATTCCCACTCCAGTCAGTATTTAATAGGGGTAGGTGCTGGACACTAAACTTAATTAATTTACTATTCCCACTCCAGTCAGTATTTAATTGGGGTAGCTCCTGGACACTAAACTTAATTAATGTACTATTCCCACTCCAATCAGTATTTAATTGGGGTAGGTGCTGGACACTAAACCTAATTTAATTTCTATTCCCACTCCAGTCAATATTTAATTGGGGTAGGTGCTGGACACTAAACTTAATTAATTTACTATTCCCACTCCAATCAGTATTTAATTGGGGTAGGTGCTGGACACTAAACTTAATTAATGTACTATTCCCACTCCAATCAGTATTTAATTGGGGTATGTGCTGGACACTGAACTTAATTAATTTACTATTCCCACTCCAGTCAGTATTTAATTGGGGTAGGTGCTGGACACTAAACCTAATTTAATTTCTATTCCCACTCCAGTCAATATTTAATTGGGCTAGGTGCTGGACACTAAACTTAATTAATTTACTATTCCCACTCCAATCAGTATTTAATTGGGGTAGGTGCTGGACACTAAACCTAATTTAATTACTATTCCTACTCCAGTCAGTATTTAATTGGGGTAGGTGCTGGACACTAAACTTAATTAATTTACTATTCCCACTCCAATCAGTATTTAATTGGGGTAGGTGCTGGACACTAAACTTAATTAATTTACTATTCCCACTCCAGTCAGTATTTAATTGGGGTAGTTGCTGGACACTAAACTTAATTAATTTACTATTCCCACTCCAATGAATATTTATTTGGGGTAGGTGCTGGACACTACACTTAATTAATTTACTATTCCCACTCCAACCAGTATTTAATTGGGGTAGGTGCTGGACACTAAACCTAATTTAATTACTATTCCCACTCCAGTCAGTATTTAATTGGGGTAGGTGCTGGACACTAAACTTAATTAATGTACTATTCCCACTCCAGTCAGTATTTAATTGGGGTAGGTGCTGGACACTAAACTTAATTAATTTACTATTCCCACTCCAATCAGTATTTAATTGGTATAGGTGCTGGACACTAAACTTAATTAATTTACTATTCCCCCTCCAATCAGTATTTAATTGGGGTATGTGCTGGACACTGAACTTAATTAATTTACTATTCCCACTCCAGTCAGTATTTAATTGGGTTAGGTGCTGGACACTAAACTTAATTAATTTACTATTCCCACTCCAATCAGTATTTAATTGGGGTAGGTGCTGGACACTAAAGTTAATTAATTTACTATTCCCACTCCAATCAGTATTTAATTGGGGTAGGTGCTGGACACTAAACTTAATTAATTTACTATTCCCACCCCAATCAGTATTTAATTGGGGTAGGTGCTGGACACTGAACTTAATTAATTTACTATTCCCACTCCAGTCAGTATTTAATTGGGGTAGCTGCTGGACACTAAGCCTAATTTAATTACTATTCCCACTCCAGTCAATATTTAGTTGGGCTAGGTGCTGGACACTAAACTTAATTAATTTACTATTCCCACTCCAATCAGTATTTAATTGGGGTAGGTGCTGGACACTAAACTTAATTAATTTACTATTCCCACTCCAGTCAGTATTTAATTGGGGTAGGTGTTGGACACTTAACTTAATTAATTTACTAGTCCCACTCCAGTCAGTATTTAATTAGAATAGGTGCTGGACACTAAACTTAATTAATTTACTATTCCCACTCCAATCAGTATTTAATTGGGCTAGGTGCTGGACACTGAACTTAATCAATTTACTATTCCCACTCCGATCAGTATTTAATTGGGGTATGTGCTGGGCACTTAGGGGCCAATTCCGATCTCGGCCGGTAGGGCTCCGAATCGGACTCGGTTTACCGGATCCGATTCGGAGCCCTGTTTCCCGACCGAGTCGGGCATGCGTCCGGTCGAGCGAGTACGATGCGAACGTACGCGAAATCGCCGACGGACTCGTTCGCGGGACCCAACCGCTCCGTCCGACTCGCACGGAAACGACTCGCGCCGCGAGCTGTCCGACCGATTCGTGCCATCCGGCTCGAAAGAGCAGTCGGAGCCGCACTTTGGGGGTCCGTGTCGGACCCCCCTGTACGCATAGCCACGCGAGTCACACACAGGGGGGACCCATGGGTCCCCCTTACCTGTGCATGTACTGCGCGACCCGCTTCTACGCGTACCCGCTGTAGGGGGCGCCCTTGTTCGCCTCGCACCCATTGAGTCAATAGGAGCCCGCGTACGCGTTGTACGACCGGCTCCCATTGACTTCAATGGGAGTCCGACCCAATCGAGTCCGATAGCATGCGAACGCATCGTACTCGTTCGGTCGGACTGCTAGGGTCCGATTCGGTCGGAAATCTCTCCGGGTCCGGCTCGGTCGGAGAGATTTCCGGCCAGAATCGGAATCGGCCCCTAAACCTAATTTAATTACTATTCCCACTCCAGTCAATATTTAATTGGGGTAGGTGCTGGTCACTAAACTTAATTAATTTACTATTCCCACTCAATTCAGTATTTAATAGGGGTAGGTGCTGGACACTAAACTTAATTAATTTACTATTCCCACTCCAGTCAGTATTTAATTGGGGTAGCTCCTGGACACTAAACTTAATTAATGTACTATTCCCACTCCAATCAGTATTTAATTGGGGTAGGTGCTGGACACTAAACCTAATTTAATTTCTATTCCCACTCCAGTCAATATTTAATTGGGCTAGGTGCTGGACACTAAACTTAATTAATTTACTATTCCCACTCCAATCAGTATTTAATTGGGGTAGGTGCTGGGCACTAAACCTAATTTAATTACTATTCCCACTCCAGTCAATATTTAATTAGAGTAGGTGCTGGACACTAAACTTAATTAATTTACTATTCCCACTACAACCAGTATTTAATTGCAGTAGGTGCTGGACACTAAACCTAATTTAATTACTATTCCCACTCCAGTCAGTATTTAATTGGGGTAGGTGCTGGACACTAAACTTAATTAATTTACTATTCCCACTCCAATCAGTATTTAATTGGGGTAGGTGCTGGACACTAAACTTAATTAATTTACTATTCCCACTCCAATCAGTATTTAATTGGGGTAGGTGCTGGACACTAAACTTAATTAATGTACTATTCCCACTCCAATCAGTATTTAATTGGGGTATGTGCTGCACACTGAACTTAATTAATTTACTATTCCCACTCCAGTCAGTATTTAATTGGGGTAGGTGCTGGACACTAAACCTAATTTAATTTCTATTCCCACTCCAGTCAATATTTAATTGGGCTAGGTGCTGGACACTAAACTTAATTAATTTACTATTCCCACTCCAATCAGTATTTAATTGGGGTAGGTGCTGGACACTAAACCTAATTTAATTACTATTCCCACTCCAGTCAATATTTAATTAGAGTAGGTGCTGGACACTAAACTTAATTAATTTACTATTCCCACTCCAACCAGTATTTAATTGCAGTAGGTGCTGGACACTAAACCTAATTTAATTACTATTCCCACTCCAGTCAGTATTTAATTGGGGTAGGTGCTGGACACTAAACTTAATTAATTTACTATTCCCACTCCAATCAGTATTTAATTGGGGTAGGTGCTGGACACTAAACTTAATTAATTTACTATTCCCACTCCAATCAGTATTTAATTGGGGTAGGTGCTGGACACTAAACTTAATTAATTTACTATTCCCACCCCAATCAGTATTTAATTGGGGTAGGTGCTGGACACTGAACTTATTTCATTTACTATTCCCACTCCAGTCAGTATTTAATTGGGGTAGGTGCTGGACACTAAACCTAATTTAATTTCTATTCCCACTCCAGTCAATATTTAATTGGGCTAGGTGCTGGACACTAAACTTAATTAATTTACTATTCCCACTCCAATCAGTATTTAATTGGGGTAGGTGCTGGACACTAAACCTAATTTAATTACTATTCCCACTCCAGTCAGTATTTAATTGGGGTAGGTGCTGGACACTAAACTTAATTAATTTACTATTCCCACTCCAACCAGTATTTAATTGCAGTAGGTGCTGGACACTAAACCTAATTTAATTACTATTCCTACTCCAGTCAGTATTTAATTGGGGTAGGTGCTGGACACTAAACTTAATTAATTTACTATTCCCACTCCAATCAGTATTTAATTGGGGTAGGTGCTGGACACTAAACTTAATTAATTTACTATTCCCACTCCAGTCAGTATTTAATTGTGGTAGTTGCTGGACACTAAACTTAATTAATTTACTATTCCCACTCCAATCAATATTTATTTGGGGTAGGTGCTGGACACTACACTTAATTAATTTACTATTCCCACTCCAACCAGTATTTAATTGGGGTAGGTGCTGGACACTAAACCTAATTTAATTACTATTCCCACTCCAGTCAGTATTTAATTGGGGTAGGTGCTGGACACTACACTTAATTAATGTACTATTCCCACTCCAGTCAGTATTTAATTGGGGTAGGTGCTGGACACTAAACTTAATTAATTTACTATTCCCACTCCAATCAGTATTTAATTGGTATAGGTGCTGGACACTAAACTTAATTAATTTACTATTCCCACTCCAATCAGTATTTAATTGGGGTATGTGCTGGACACTGAACTTAATTAATTTACTATTCCCACTCCAGTCAGTATTTAATTGGGTTAGGTGCTGGACACTAAACTTAATTAATTTACTATTCCCACTCCAATCAGCATTTAATTGGGGTAGGTGCTGGACACTAAAGTTAATTAATTTACTATTCCCACTCAAATCAGTATTTAATTGGGGTAGGTGCTGGACACTAAACTTAATTAATTTACTATTCCCACTCCAATCAGTATTTAATTGGGGTAGGTGCTGGACACTAAACTTAATTAATTTACTATTCCCACCCCAATCAGTATTTAATTGGGGTAGGTGGTGGACACTGAACTTAATTAATTTACTATTCCCACTCCAGTCAGTATTTAATTGGGGTAGCTGCTGGACACTAAGCCTAATTTAATTACTATTCCCACTCCAGTCAATATTTAGTTGGGCTAGGTGCTGGACACTAAACTTAATTAATTTACTATTCCCACTCCAATCAGTATTTAATTGGGGTAGGTGCTGGACACTAAACTTAATTAATGTACTATTCCCACTCCAATCAGTATTTAATTGGGGTATGTGCTGGACACTGAACTTAATTAATTTACTATTCCCACTCCAGTCAGTATTTAATTGGGGTAGGTGCTGGACACTAAACCTAATTTAATTTCTATTCCCACTCCAGTCAATATTTAATTGGGCTAGGTGCTGGACACTAAACTTAATTAATTTACTATTCCCACTCCAGTCAGTATTTAATTGGGGTAGGTGCTGGACACTAAACTTAATTAATTTACTATTCCCACTCCAATCAGTATTTAATTGGGGTAGGTGCTGGACACTAAACTTAATTAATTTACTATTCCCACTCCAATCAGTATTTAATTGGGGTAGGTGCTGGACACTAACTTAATTAATTTACTATTCCCACCCCAATCAGTATTTAATTGGGGTAGGTGCTGGACACTGAACTTAATTCATTTACTATTCCCACTCCAGTCAGTATTTAATTGGGGTAGGTGCTGGACACTAAACCTAATTTAATTTCTATTCCCACTCCAGTCAATATTTAATTGGGCTAGGTGCTGGACACTAAACTTAATTAATTTACTATTCCCACTCCAATCAGTATTTAATTGGGGTAGGTGCTGGACACTAAACCTAATTTAATTACTATTCCCACTCCAGTCAGTATTTAATTGGGGTAGGTGCTGGACACTAAACTTAATTAATTTACTATCCCCACTCCAACCAGTATTTAATTGCAGTAGGTGCTGGACACTAAACCTAATTTAATTACTATTCCTACTCCAGTCAGTATTTAATTGGGGTAGGTGCTGGACACTAAACTTAATTAATTTACTATTCCCACTCCAATCAGTATTTAATTGGGGTAGGTGCTGGACACTAAACTTAATTAATTTACTATTCCCACTCCAGTCAGTATTTAATTGGGGTAGTTGCTGGACACTAAACTTAATTAATTTACTATTCCCACTCCAATGAATATTTATTTGGGGTAGGTGCTGGACACTACACTTAATTAATTTACTATTCCCACTCCAACCAGTATTTAATTGGGGTAGGTGCTGGACACTAAACCTAATTTAATTACTATTCCCACTCCAGTCAGTATTTAATTGGGGTAGGTGCTGGACACTAAACTTAATTAATGTACTATTCCCACTCCAGTCAGTATTTAATTGGGGTAGGTGCTGGACACTAAACTTAATTAATTTACTATTCCCACTCCAATCAGTATTTAATTGGTATAGGTGCTGGACACTAAACTTAATTAATTTACTATTCCCCCTCCAATCAGTATTTAATTGGGGTATGTGCTGGACACTGAACTTAATTAATTTACTATTCCCACTCCAGTCAGTATTTAATTGGGTTAGGTGCTGGACACTAAACTTAATTAATTTACTATTCCCACTCCAATCAGTATTTAATTGGGGTAGGTGCTGGACACTAAAGTTAATTAATTTACTATTCCCACTCCAATCAGTATTTAATTGGGGTAGGTGCTGGACACTAAACTTAATTAATTTACTATTCCCACCCCAATCAGTATTTAATTGGGGTAGGTGCTGGACACTGAACTTAATTAATTTACTATTCCCACTCCAGTCAGTATTTAATTGGGGTAGCTGCTGGACACTAAGCCTAATTTAATTACTATTCCCACTCCAGTCAATATTTAGTTGGGCTAGGTGCTGGACACTAAACTTAATTAATTTACTATTCCCACTCCAATCAGTATTTAATTGGGGTAGGTGCTGGACACTAAACTTAATTAATTTACTATTCCCACTCCAGTCAGTATTTAATTGGGGTAGGTGTTGGACACTTAACTTAATTAATTTACTAGTCCCACTCCAGTCAGTATTTAATTAGAATAGGTGCTGGACACTAAACTTAATTAATTTACTATTCCCACTCCAATCAGTATTTAATTGGGCTAGGTGCTGGACACTGAACTTAATCAATTTACTATTCCCACTCCGATCAGTATTTAATTGGGGTATGTGCTGGACACTTAGGGGCCAATTCCGATCTCGGCCGGTAGGGCTCCGAATCGGACTCGGCTTACCGGATCCGATTCGGAGCCCTGTTTCCCGACCGAGTCGGACGTGCGTCCGGGCGAGCGAGTACGATGCGAACGTACGCGAAATCGCCGACGGACTCGTTCGCGGGACCCAACCGCTCCGACCGACTCGCACGGAAACGACTCGCGCCGCGAGCTGTCCGACCGATTCGTGCCATCTGGCTCGAAAGAGCAGTCGGAGCCGCACTTTGGGGTCCGTGTCGGACCCCCTGTACGCATAGCCACGCGAGTCACACACAGGGGGACCCATGGGTCCCCCTTACCTGTGCATGTACGGCGCGACCCGCTTCTACGCGTACCCGCTGTAGGGGGCGCCCTTGTTCGCCTCGCACCCATTGAGTCAATAGGAGCCCGCGTACGCGTTGTACGACCGGCTCCCATTGACTTCAATGGGAGTCCAACCGAATCGAGTCCGATAGCATGCGAACGCATCGTACTCGTTCGGTCGGACTGCTAGGGTCCGATTCGGTCGGAAATCTCTCCGGGTCCGGCTCGGTCGGAGAGATTTCCGGCCAGAATCGGAATCGGCCCCTAAACCTAATTTAATTACTATTCCCACTCCAGTCAATATTTAATTGGGGTAGGTGCTGGTCACTAAACTTAATTAATTTACTATTCCCACTCCAGTCAGTATTTAATAGGGGTAGGTGCTGGACACTAAACTTAATTAATTTACTTTTCCCACTCCAGTCAGTATTTAATTGGGGTAGCTCCTGGACACTAAACTTAATTAATGTACTATTCCCACTCCAATCAGTATTTAATTGGGGTAGGTGCTGGACACTAAACCTAATTTAATTTCTATTCCCACTCCAGTCAATATTTAATTGGGCTAGGTGCTGGACACTAAACTTAATTAATTTACTATTCCCACTCCAATCAGTATTTAATTGGGGTAGGTGCTGGGCACTAAACCTAATTTAATTACTATTCCCACTCCAGTCAATATTTAATTAGAGTAGGTGCTGGACACTAAACTTAATTAATTTACTATTCCCACTACAACCAGTATTTAATTGCAGTAGGTGCTGGACACTAAACCTAATTTAATTACTATTCCCACTCCAGTCAGTATTTAATTGGGGTAGGTGCTGGACACTAAACTTAATTAATTTACTATTCCCACTCCAATCAGTATTTAATTGGGGTAGGTGCTGGACACTAAACTTAATTAATTTACTATTCCCACTCCAATCAGTATTTAATTGGGGTAGGTGCTGGACACTAAACTTAATTAATGTACTATTCCCACTCCAATCAGTATTTAATTGGGGTATGTGCTGCACACTGAACTTAATTAATTTACTATTCCCACTCCAGTCAGTATTTAATTGGGGTAGGTGCTGGACACTAAACCTAATTTAATTTCTATTCCCACTCCAGTCAATATTTAATTGGGCTAGGTGCTGGACACTAAACTTAATTAATTTACTATTCCCACTCCAATCAGTATTTAATTGGGGTAGGTGCTGGACACTAAACCTAATTTAATTACTATTCCCACTCCAGTCAATATTTAATTAGAGTAGGTGCTGGACACTAAACTTAATTAATTTACTATTCCCACTCCAACCAGTATTTAATTGCAGTAGGTGCTGGACACTAAACCTAATTTAATTACTATTCCCACTCCAGTCAGTATTTAATTGGGGTAGGTGCTGGACACTAAACTTAATTAATTTACTATTCCCACTCCAATCAGTATTTAATTGGGGTAGGTGCTGGACACTAAACTTAATTAATTTACTATTCCCACTCCAATCAGTATTTAATTGGGGTAGGTGCTGGACACTAAACTTAATTAATTTACTATTCCCACCCCAATCAGTATTTAATTGGGGTAGGTGCTGGACACTGAACTTATTTCATTTACTATTCCCACTCCAGTCAGTATTTAATTGGGGTAGGTGCTGGACACTAAACCTAATTTAATTTCTATTCCCACTCCAGTCAATATTTAATTGGGCTAGGTGCTGGACACTAAACTTAATTAATTTACTATTCCCACTCCAATCAGTATTTAATTGGGGTAGGTGCTGGACACTAAACCTAATTTAATTACTATTCCCACTCCAGTCAGTATTTAATTGGGGTAGGTGCTGGACACTAAACTTAATTAATTTACTATTCCCACTCCAACCAGTATTTAATTGCAGTAGGTGCTGGACACTAAACCTAATTTAATTACTATTCCTACTCCAGTCAGTATTTAATTGGGGTAGGTGCTGGACACTAAACTTAATTAATTTACTATTCCCACTCCAATCAGTATTTAATTGGGGTAGGTGCTGGACACTAAACTTAATTAATTTACTATTCCCACTCCAGTCAGTATTTAATTGTGGTAGTTGCTGGACACTAAACTTAATTAATTTACTATTCCCACTCCAATCAATATTTATTTGGGGTAGGTGCTGGACACTACACTTAATTAATTTACTATTCCCACTCCAACCAGTATTTAATTGGGGTAGGTGCTGGACACTAAACCTAATTTAATTACTATTCCCACTCCAGTCAGTATTTAATTGGGGTAGGTGCTGGACACTACACTTAATTAATGTACTATTCCCACTCCAGTCAGTATTTAATTGGGGTAGGTGCTGGACACTAAACTTAATTAATTTACTATTCCCACTCCAATCAGTATTTAATTGGTATAGGTGCTGGACACTAAACTTAATTAATTTACTATTCCCACTCCAATCAGTATTTAATTGGGGTATGTGCTGGACACTGAACTTAATTAATTTACTATTCCCACTCCAGTCAGTATTTAATTGGGTTAGGTGCTGGACACTAAACTTAATTAATTTACTATTCCCACTCCAATCAGCATTTAATTGGGGTAGGTGCTGGACACTAAAGTTAATTAATTTACTATTCCCACTCCAATCAGTATTTAATTGGGGTAGGTGCTGGACACTAAACTTAATTAATTTACTATTCCCACTCCAATCAGTATTTAATTGGGGTAGGTGCTGGACACTAAACTTAATTAATTTACTATTCCCACCCCAATCAGTATTTAATTGGGGTAGGTGGTGGACACTGAACTTAATTAATTTACTATTCCCACTCCAGTCAGTATTTAATTGGGGTAGCTGCTGGACACTAAGCCTAATTTAATTACTATTCCCACTCCAGTCAATATTTAGTTGGGCTAGGTGCTGGACACTAAACTTAATTAATTTACTATTCCCACTCCAATCAGTATTTAATTGGGGTAGGTGCTGGACACTAAACTTAATTAATTTACTATTCCCACTCCAATCAGTATTTAATTGGGGTAGGTGCTGGACACTAAACTTAATTAATTTACTATTCCCACTCCAATCAGTATTTAATTGGGGTAGGTGCTGGACACTAAACTTAATTAATGTACTATTCCCACTCCAATCAGTATTTAATTGGGGTATGTGCTGGACACTGAACTTAATTAATTTACTATTCCCACTCCAGTCAGTATTTAATTGGGGTAGGTGCTGGACACTAAACCTAATTTAATTTCTATTCCCACTCCAGTCAATATTTAATTGGGCTAGGTGCTGGACACTAAACTTAATTAATTTACTATTCCCACTCCAGTCAGTATTTAATTGGGGTAGGTGCTGGACACTAAACTTAATTAATTTACTATTCCCACTCCAATCAGTATTTAATTGGGGTAGGTGCTGGACACTAAACTTAATTAATTTACTATTCCCACTCCAATCAGTATTTAATTGGGGTAGGTGCTGGACACTAACTTAATTAATTTACTATTCCCACCCCAATCAGTATTTAATTGGGGTAGGTGCTGGACACTGAACTTAATTCATTTACTATTCCCACTCCAGTCAGTATTTAATTGGGGTAGGTGCTGGACACTAAACCTAATTTAATTTCTATTCCCACTCCAGTCAATATTTAATTGGGCTAGGTGCTGGACACTAAACTTAATTAATTTACTATTCCCACTCCAATCAGTATTTAATTGGGGTAGGTGCTGGACACTAAACCTAATTTAATTACTATTCCCACTCCAGTCAGTATTTAATTGGGGTAGGTGCTGGACACTAAACTTAATTAATTTACTATCCCCACTCCAACCAGTATTTAATTGCAGTAGGTGCTGGACACTAAACCTAATTTAATTACTATTCCTACTCCAGTCAGTATTTAATTGGGGTAGGTGCTGGACACTAAACTTAATTAATTTACTATTCCCACTCCAATCAGTATTTAATTGGGGTAGGTGCTGGACACTAAACTTAATTAATTTACTATTCCCACTCCAGTCAGTATTTAATTGGGGTAGTTGCTGGACACTAAACTTAATTAATTTACTATTCCCACTCCAATGAATATTTATTTGGGGTAGGTGCTGGACACTACACTTAATTAATTTACTATTCCCACTCCAACCAGTATTTAATTGGGGTAGGTGCTGGACACTAAACCTAATTTAATTACTATTCCCACTCCAGTCAGTATTTAATTGGGGTAGGTGCTGGACACTAAACTTAATTAATGTACTATTCCCACTCCAGTCAGTATTTAATTGGGGTAGGTGCTGGACACTAAACTTAATTAATTTACTATTCCCACTCCAATCAGTATTTAATTGGTATAGGTGCTGGACACTAAACTTAATTAATTTACTATTCCCCCTCCAATCAGTATTTAATTGGGGTATGTGCTGGACACTGAACTTAATTAATTTACTATTCCCACTCCAGTCAGTATTTAATTGGGTTAGGTGCTGGACACTAAACTTAATTAATTTACTATTCCCACTCCAATCAGTATTTAATTGGGGTAGGTGCTGGACACTAAAGTTAATTAATTTACTATTCCCACTCCAATCAGTATTTAATTGGGGTAGGTGCTGGACACTAAACTTAATTAATTTACTATTCCCACCCCAATCAGTATTTAATTGGGGTAGGTGCTGGACACTGAACTTAATTAATTTACTATTCCCACTCCAGTCAGTATTTAATTGGGGTAGCTGCTGGACACTAAGCCTAATTTAATTACTATTCCCACTCCAGTCAATATTTAGTTGGGCTAGGTGCTGGACACTAAACTTAATTAATTTACTATTCCCACTCCAATCAGTATTTAATTGGGGTAGGTGCTGGACACTAAACTTAATTAATTTACTATTCCCACTCCAGTCAGTATTTAATTGGGGTAGGTGTTGGACACTTAACTTAATTAATTTACTAGTCCCACTCCAGTCAGTATTTAATTAGAATAGGTGCTGGACACTAAACTTAATTAATTTACTATTCCCACTCCAATCAGTATTTAATTGGGCTAGGTGCTGGACACTGAACTTAATCAATTTACTATTCCCACTCCGATCAGTATTTAATTGGGGTATGTGCTGGACACTTAGGGGCCAATTCCGATCTCGGCCGGTAGGGCTCCGAATCGGACTCGGCTTACCGGATCCGATTCGGAGCCCTGTTTCCCGACCGAGTCGGACGTGCGTCCGGGCGAGCGAGTACGATGCGAACGTACGCGAAATCGCCGACGGACTCGTTCGCGGGACCCAACCGCTCCGACCGACTCGCACGGAAACGACTCGCGCCGCGAGCTGTCCGACCGATTCGTGCCATCTGGCTCGAAAGAGCAGTCGGAGCCGCACTTTGGGGGTCCGTGTCGGACCCCCTGTACGCATAGCCACGCGAGTCACACACAGGGGGACCCATGGGTCCCCCTTACCTGTGCATGTACGGCGCGACCCGCTTCTACGCGTACCCGCTGTAGGGGCGCCCTTGTTCGCCTCGCACCCATTGAGTCAATAGGAGCCCGCGTACGCGTTGTACGACCGGCTCCCATTGACTTCAATGGGAGTCCAACCGAATCGAGTCCGATAGCATGCGAACGCATCGTACTCGTTCGGTCGGACTGCTAGGGTCCGATTCGGTCGGAAATCTCTCCGGGTCCGGCTCGGTCGGAGAGATTTCCGGCCAGAATCGGAATCGGCCCCTAAACCTAATTTAATTACTATTCCCACTCCAGTCAATATTTAATTGGGGTAGGTGCTGGTCACTAAACTTAATTAATTTACTATTCCCACTCCAGTCAGTATTTAATAGGGGTAGGTGCTGGACACTAAACTTAATTAATTTACTTTTCCCACTCCAGTCAGTATTTAATTGGGGTAGCTCCTGGACACTAAACTTAATTAATGTACTATTCCCACTCCAATCAGTATTTAATTGGGGTAGGTGCTGGACACTAAACCTAATTTAATTTCTATTCCCACTCCAGTCAATATTTAATTGGGCTAGGTGCTGGACACTAAACTTAATTAATTTACTATTCCCACTCCAATCAGTATTTAATTGGGGTAGGTGCTGGGCACTAAACCTAATTTAATTACTATTCCCACTCCAGTCAATATTTAATTAGAGTAGGTGCTGGACACTAAACTTAATTAATTTACTATTCCCACTACAACCAGTATTTAATTGCAGTAGGTGCTGGACACTAAACCTAATTTAATTACTATTCCCACTCCAGTCAGTATTTAATTGGGGTAGGTGCTGGACACTAAACTTAATTAATTTACTATTCCCACTCCAATCAGTATTTAATTGGGGTAGGTGCTGGACACTAAACTTAATTAATTTACTATTCCCACTCCAATCAGTATTTAATTGGGGTAGGTGCTGGACACTAAACTTAATTAATGTACTATTCCCACTCCAATCAGTATTTAATTGGGGTATGTGCTGGACACTGAACTTAATTAATTTACTATTCCCACTCCAGTCAGTATTTAATTGGGGTAGGTGCTGGACACTAAACCTAATTTAATTTCTATTCCCACTCCAGTCAATATTTAATTGGGCTAGGTGCTGGACACTAAACTTAATTAATTTACTATTCCCACTCCAATCAGTATTTAATTGGGGTAGGTGCTGGACACTAAACCTAATTTAATTACTATTCCTACTCCAGTCAGTATTTAATTGGGGTAGGTGCTGGACACTAAACTTAATTAATTTACTATTCCCACTCCAATCAGTATTTAATTGGGGTAGGTGCTGGACACTAAACTTAATTAATTTACTATTCCCACTCCAGTCAGTATTTAATTGGGGTAGTTGCTGGACACTAAACTTAATTAATTTACTATTCCCACTCCAATGAATATTTATTTGGGGTAGGTGCTGGACACTACACTTAATTAATTTACTATTCCCACTCCAACCAGTATTTAATTGGGGTAGGTGCTGGACACTAAACCTAATTTAATTACTATTCCCACTCCAGTCAGTATTTAATTGGGGTAGGTGCTGGACACTAAACTTAATTAATGTACTATTCCCACTCCAGTCAGTATTTAATTGGGGTAGGTGCTGGACACTAAACTTAATTAATTTACTATTCCCACTCCAATCAGTATTTAATTGGTATAGGTGCTGGACACTAAACTTAATTAATTTACTATTCCCCCTCCAATCAGTATTTAATTGGGGTATGTGCTGGACACTGAACTTAATTAATTTACTATTCCCACTCCAGTCAGTATTTAATTGGGTTAGGTGCTGGACACTAAACTTAATTAATTTACTATTCCCACTCCAATCAGTATTTAATTGGGGTAGGTGCTGGACACTAAAGTTAATTAATTTACTATTCCCACTCCAATCAGTATTTAATTGGGGTAGGTGCTGGACACTAAACTTAATTAATTTACTATTCCCACCCCAATCAGTATTTAATTGGGGTAGGTGCTGGACACTGAACTTAATTAATTTACTATTCCCACTCCAGTCAGTATTTAATTGGGGTAGCTGCTGGACACTAAGCCTAATTTAATTACTATTCCCACTCCAGTCAATATTTAGTTGGGCTAGGTGCTGGACACTAAACTTAATTAATTTACTATTCCCACTCCAATCAGTATTTAATTGGGGTAGGTGTTGGACACTTAACTTAATTAATTTACTAGTCCCACTCCAGTCAGTATTTAATTAGAATAGGTGCTGGACACTAAACTTAATTAATTTACTATTCCCACTCCAATCAGTATTTAATTGGGCTAGGTGCTGGACACTGAACTTAATCAATTTACTATTCCCACTCCGATCAGTATTTAATTGGGGTATGTGCTGGACACTTAGGGGCCAATTCCGATCTCGGCCGGTAGGGCTCCGAATCGGACTCGGCTTACCGGATCCGATTCGGAGCCCTGTTTCCCGACCGAGTCGGACGTGCGTCCGGGCGAGCGAGTACGATGCGAACGTACGCGAAATCGCCGACGGACTCGTTCGCGGGACCCAACCGCTCCGACCGACTCGCACGGAAACGACTCGCGCCGCGAGCTGTCCGACCGATTCGTGCCATCTGGCTCGAAAGAGCAGTCGGAGCCGCACTTTGGGGGTCCGTGTCGGACCCCCTGTACGCATAGCCACGCGAGTCACACACAGGGGGACCCATGGGTCCCCCTTACCTGTGCATGTACGGCGCGACCCGCTTCTACGCGTACCCGCTGTAGGGGGCGCCCTTGTTCGCCTCGCACCCATTGAGTCAATAGGAGCCCGCGTACGCGTTGTACGACCGGCTCCCATTGACTTCAATGGGAGTCCAACCGAATCGAGTCCGATAGCATGCGAACGCATCGTACTCGTTCGGTCGGACTGCTAGGGTCCGATTCGGTCGGAAATCTCTCCGGGTCCGGCTCGGTCGGAGAGATTTCCGGCCAGAATCGGAATCGGCCCCTAAACCTAATTTAATTACTATTCCCACTCCAGTCAATATTTAATTGGGGTAGGTGCTGGTCACTAAACTTAATTAATTTACTATTCCCACTCCAGTCAGTATTTAATAGGGGTAGGTGCTGGACACTAAACTTAATTAATTTACTTTTCCCACTCCAGTCAGTATTTAATTGGGGTAGCTCCTGGACACTAAACTTAATTAATGTACTATTCCCACTCCAATCAGTATTTAATTGGGGTAGGTGCTGGACACTAAACCTAATTTAATTTCTATTCCCACTCCAGTCAATATTTAATTGGGCTAGGTGCTGGACACTAAACTTAATTAATGTACTATTCCCACTCCAATCAGTATTTAATTGGGGTAGGTGCTGGGCACTAAACCTAATTTAATTACTATTCCCACTCCAGTCAATATTTAATTAGAGTAGGTGCTGGACACTAAACTTAATTAATTTACTATTCCCACTACAACCAGTATTTAATTGCAGTAGGTGCTGGACACTAAACCTAATTTAATTACTATTCCCACTCCAGTCAGTATTTAATTGGGGTAGGTGCTGGACACTAAACTTAATTAATTTACTATTCCCACTCCAATCAGTATTTAATTGGGGTAGGTGCTGGACACTAAACTTAATTAATTTACTATTCCCACTCCAATCAGTATTTAATTGGGGTAGGTGCTGGACACTAAACTTAATTAATGTACTATTCCCACTCCAATCAGTATTTAATTGGGGTATGTGCTGGACACTGAACTTAATTAATTTACTATTCCCACTCCAGTCAGTATTTAATTGGGGTAGGTGCTGGACACTAAACCTAATTTAATTTCTATTCCCACTCCAGTCAATATTTAATTGGGCTAGGTGCTGGACACTAAACTTAATTAATGTACTATTCCCACTCCAATCAGTATTTAATTGGGGTAGGTGCTGGACACTAAACCTAATTTAATTACTATTCCTACTCCAGTCAGTATTTAATTGGGGTAGGTGCTGGACACTAAACTTAATTAATTTACTATTCCCACTCCAATCAGTATTTAATTGGGGTAGGTGCTGGACACTAAACTTAATTAATTTACTATTCCCACTCCAGTCAGTATTTAATTGGTGTAGTTGCTGGACACTAAACTTAATTAATTTACTATTCCCACTCCAATGAATATTTATTTGGGGTAGGTGCTGGACACTACACTTAATTAATTTACTATTCCCACTCCAACCAGTATTTAATTGGGGTAGGTGCTGGACACTAAACCTAATTTAATTACTATTCCCACTCCAGTCAGTATTTAATTGGGGTAGGTGCTGGACACTAAACTTAATTAATGTACTATTCCCACTCCAGTCAGTATTTAATTGGGGTAGGTGCTGGACACTAAACTTAATTAATTTACTATTCCCACTCCAATCAGTATTTAATTGGTATAGGTGCTGGACACTAAACTTAATTAATTTACTATTCCCACTCCAATCAGTATTTAATTGGGGTAGGTGCTGGACACTAAAGTTAATTAATTTACTATTCCCACTCCAATCAGTATTTAATTGGGGTAGGTGCTGGACACTAAACTTAATTAATTTACTATTCCCACCCCAATCAGTATTTAATTGGGGTAGGTGCTGGACACTGAACTTAATTAATTTACTATTCCCACTCCAGTCAGTATTTAATTGGGGTAGCTGCTGGACACTAAGCCTAATTTAATTACTATTCCCACTCCAATCAATATTTAGTTGGGCTAGGTGCTGGACACTAAACTTAATTAATTTACTATTCCCACTCCAATCAGTATTTAATTGGGGTAGGTGCTGGACACTAAACTTAATTAATTTACTATTCCCACTCCAGTCAGTATTTAATTGGGGTAGGTGTTGGACACTTAACTTAATTAATTTACTAGTCCCACTCCAGTCAGTATTTAATTAGAATAGGTGCTGGACACTAAACTTAATTAATTTACTATTCCCACTCCAATCAGTATTTAATTGGGCTAGGTGCTGGACACTGAACTTAATCAATTTACTATTCCCACTCCGATCAGTATTTAATTGGGGTATGTGCTGGACACTTAGGGGCCAATTCCGATCTCGGCCGGTAGTGCTCCGAATCGGACTCGGCTTACCGGATCCGATTCGGAGCCCTGTTTCCCGACCGAGTCGGACGTGCGTCCGGGCGAGCGAGTACGATGCGAACGTACGCGAAATCGCCCGACGGACTCGCTCGCGGGACCCAACCGCTCCGACCGACTCGCACGGAAACGACTCGCGCCGCGAGCTGTCCGACCGATTCGTGCCATCTGGCTCGAAAGAGCAGTCGGAGCCGCACTTTGGGGTCCGTGTCGGACCCCCTGTACGCATAGCCACGCGAGTCACACACAGGGGGACCCATGGGTCCCCCTTACCTGTGCATGTACGGCGCGACCCGCTTCTACGCGTACCCGCTGTAGGGGGCGCCCTTGTTCGCCTCGCACCCATTGAGTCAATAGGAGCCCGCGTACGCGTTGTACGACCGGCTCCCATTGACTTCAATGGGAGTCCAACCGAATCGAGTCCGATAGCATGCGAACGCATCGTACTCGTTCGGTCGGACTGCTAGGGTCCGATTCGGTCGGAAATCTCTCCGGGTCCGGCTCGGTCGGAGAGATTTCCGGCCAGAATCGGAATCGGCCCCTAAACCTAATTTAATTACTATTCCCACTCCAGTCAATATTTAATTGGGGTAGGTGCTGGTCACTAAACTTAATTAATTTACTATTCCCACTCCAGTCAGTATTTAATAGGGGTAGGTGCTGGACACTAAACTTAATTAATTTACTATTCCCACTCCAGTCAGTATTTAATTGGGGTAGCTCCTGGACACTAAACTTAATTAATGTACTATTCCCACTCCAATCAGTATTTAATTGGGGTAGGTGCTGGACACTAAACCTAATTTAATTTCTATTCCCACTCCAGTCAATATTTAATTGGGCTAGGTGCTGGACACTAAACTTAATTAATTTACTATTCCCACTCCAATCAGTATTTAATTGGGGTAGGTGCTGGGCACTAAACCTAATTTAATTACTATTCCCACTCCAGTCAATATTTAATTAGAGTAGGTGCTGGACACTAAACTTAATTAATTTACTATTCCCACTACAACCAGTATTTAATTGCAGTAGGTGCTGGACACTAAACCTAATTTAATTACTATTCCCACTCCAGTCAGTATTTAATTGGGGTAGGTGCTGGACACTAAACTTAATTAATTTACTATTCCCACTCCAATCAGTATTTAATTGGGGTAGGTGCTGGACACTAAACTTAATTAATTTACTATTCCCACTCCAATCAGTATTTAATTGGGGTAGGTGCTGGACACTAAACTTAATTAATGTACTATTCCCACTCCAATCAGTATTTAATTGGGGTATGTGCTGGACACTGAACTTAATTAATGTACTATTCCCACTCCAGTCAGTATTTAATTGGGGTAGGTGCTGGACACTAAACCTAATTTAATTTCTATTCCCACTCCAGTCAATATTTAATTGGGCTAGGTGCTGGACACTAAACTTAATTAATTTACTATTCCCACTCCAATCAGTATTTAATTGGGGTAGGTGCTGGACACTAAACCTAATTTAATTACTATTCCCACTCCAGTCAATATTTAATTAGAGTAGGTGCTGGACACTAAACTTAATTAATTTACTATTCCCACTCCAATCAGTATTTAATTGGGGTAGGTGCTGGACACTAAACTTAATTAATTTACTATTCCCACTCCAATCAGTATTTAATTGGGGTAGGTGCTGGACACTAAACTTAATTAATTTACTATTCCCACCCCAATCAGTATTTAATTGGGGTAGGTGCTGGACACTGAACTTAATTCATTTACTATTCCCACTCCAGTCAGTATTTAATTGGGGTAGGTGCTGGACACTAAACCTAATTTAATTTCTATTCCCACTCCAGTCAATATTTAATTGGGCTAGGTGCTGGACACTAAACTTAATTAATTTACTATTCCCACTCCAATCAGTATTTAATTGGGGTAGGTGCTGGACACTAAACCTAATTTAATTACTATTCCCACTCCAGTCAGTATTTAATTGGGGTAGGTGCTGGACACTAAACTTAATTAATTTACTATTCCCACTCCAACCAGTATTTAATTGCAGTAGGTGCTGGACACTAAACCTAATTTAATTACTATTCCTACTCCAGTCAGTATTTAATTGGGGTAGGTGCTGGACACTAAACTTAATTAATTTACTATTCCCACTCCAATCAGTATTTAATTGGGGTAGGTGCTGGACACTAAACTTAATTAATTTACTATTCCCACTCCAGTCAGTATTTAATTGGGGTAGTTGCTGGACACTAAACTTAATTAATTTACTATTCCCACTCCAGTCAGTATTTAATTGGGGTAGCTGCTGGACACTAAAGCTAATTTAATTACTATTCCCACTCCAGTCAATATTTATTTGGGCTAGGTGCTGGACACTAAACTTAATTAATTTACTATTCCCACTCCAAACAGTATTTAATTGGGGTAGGTGCTGGACACTAAACTTAATTAATTTACTATTCCCACTCCAGTCAGTATTTAATTGGGGTAGGTGCTGGACACTAAACGTAATTAATTTACTATTCCCACTCCAATCAGTATTTAATTGGGGTAGGTGCTGGACACTAAACTTAATTAATGTACTATTCCCACTCCAATCAGTATTTAATTGGAGTATGTGCTGGACACTGAACTTAATTAATTTACTATTCCCACTCCAGTCAGTATTTAATTGCAGTAGGTGCTGGACACTAAACCTAATTTAATTACTATTCCCACTCCAATCAGTATTTAATTGGGGTAGGTGCTGGAAACTAAACTTAATTAATTTACTATTCCCACTCCAATCAGTATTTAATTGGGGTAGGTGCTGGACACTAAACTTAATTAATTTACTATTCCCACTCCAATCAGTATTTAATTGGGGTAGGTGCTGGACACTAAACTTAATTTACTATTCCCACCCCAATCAGTATTTAATTGGGGTAGGTGCTGGACACTGAACTTAATTCATTTACTATTCCCACTCCAGTCAGTATTTAATTGGGGTAGGTGCTGGACACTAAACCTAATTTAATTTCTATTCCCACTCCAGTCAATATTTAATTGGGCTAGGTGCTGGTCACTAAACTTAATTAATTTACTATTCCCACTCCAATCAGTATTTAATTGGGGTAGGTGCTGGACACTAAACTTAATTAATTTACTATTCCCACTCCAATCAGTATTTAATTGGGGTAGGTGCTGGACACTAAACTTAATTAATGTACTATTCCCACTCCAATCAGTATTTAATTGGGGTATGTGCTGGACACTGAACTTATTTAATTTACTATTCCCACTCCAGTCAGTATTTAATTGGGGTAGGTGCTGGACACTAAACCTAATTTAATTTCTATTCCCACTCCAGTCAATATTTAATTGGGGTAGGTGCTGGACACTGAACTTAATTAATTTACTATTCCCACTCCAGTCAGTATTTAATTGGGGTAGCTGCTGGACACTAAAGCTAATTTAATTACTATTCCCACTCCAGTCAATATTTATTTGGGCTAGGTGCTGGACACTAAACTTAATAAATTTTCTATTCCCACTCCAATCAGTATTTAATTGGGGTAGGTGCTGGACACTAAACTTAATTAATTTACTATTCCCACTCCAGTCAGTATTTAATTGGGGTAGGTGCTGGACACTAAACTTAATTAATTTACTATTCCCACTCCAATCAGTATTTAATTGGGGTAGGTGCTGGACACTAAACTTAATTAATGTACTATTCCCACTCCAATCAGTATTTAATTGGGGTAGGTGCTGGACACTAAACCTAATTTAATTTCTATTCCCACTCCAGTCAATATTTAATTGGGCTAGGTGCTGGACACTAAACTTAATTAATTTACTATTCCCACTCCAATCAGTATTTAATTGTGGTAGGTGCTGGACACTAAACTTAATTAATGTACTATTCCCACTCCAATCAGTATTTAATTGGGGTATGTGCTGGACACTGAACTTAATTAATTTACTATTCCCACTCCAGTCAGTATTTAATTGGGGTAGGTGCTGGACACTAAACCTAATTTAATTTCTATTCCCACTCCAGTCAATATTTAATTGGGCTAGGTGCTGGACACTAAACTTAATTAATTTACTATTCCCACTCCAATGAGTATTTAATTGGGGTAGGTGCTGGACACTAAACCTAATTTAATTACTATTCCCACTCCAGTCAATATTTAATTAGAGTAGGTGCTGGACACTAAACTTAATTAATTTACTATTCCCACTCCAACCAGTATTTAATTGCAGTAGGTGCTGGACACTAAACCTAATTTAATTACTATTCCCACTCCAGTCAGTATTTAATTGGGGTAGGTGCTGGACACTAAACTTAATTAATTTACTATTCCCACTCCAATCAGTATTTAATTGGGGTAGGTGCTGGACACTAAACTTAATTAATTTACTATTCCCACTCCAATCAGTATTTAATTGGGGTAGGTGCTGGACACTAAACTTAATTAATTTACTATTCCCACCCCAATCAGTATTTAATTGGGGTAGGTGCTGGACACTGAACTTATTTCATTTACTATTCCCACTCCAGTCAGTATTTAATTGGGGTAGGTGCTGGACACTAAACCTAATTTAATTTCTATTCCCACTCCAGTCAATATTTAATTGGGCTAGGTGCTGGACACTAAACTTAATTAATTTACTATTCCCACTCCAATCAGTATTTAATTGGGGTAGGTGCTGGACACTAAACCTAATTTAATTACTATTCCCACTGCAGTCAGTATTTAATTGGGGTAGGTGCTGGACACTAAACTTAATTAATTTACTATTCCCACTCCAACCAGTATTTAATTGCAGTAGGTGCTGGACACTAAACCTAATTTAATTACTATTCCTACTCCAGTCAGTATTTAATTGGGGTAGGTGCTGGACACTAAACTTAATTAATTTACTATTCCCACTCCAATCAGTATTTAATTGGGGTAGGTGCTGGACACTAAACTTAATTAATTTACTATTCCCACTCCAGTCAGTATTTAATTGTGGTAGTTGCTGGACACTAAACTTAATTAATTTACTATTCCCACTCCAATCAATATTTATTTGGGGTAGGTGCTGGACACTACACTTAATTAATTTACTATTCCCACTCCAACCAGTATTTAATTGGGGTAGGTGCTGGACACTAAACCTAATTTAATTACTATTCCCACTCCAGTCAGTATTTAATTGGGGTAGGTGCTGGACACTACACTTAATTAATGTACTATTCCCACTCCAGTCAGTATTTAATTGGGGTAGGTGCTGGACACTAAACTTAATTAATTTACTATTCCCACTCCAATCAGTATTTAATTGGTATAGGTGCTGGACACTAAACTTAATTAATTTACTATTCCCACTCCAATCAGTATTTAATTGGGGTATGTGCTGGACACTGAACTTAATTAATTTACTATTCCCACTCCAGTCAGTATTTAATTGGGTTAGGTGCTGGACACTAAACTTAATTAATTTACTATTCCCACTCCAATCAGCATTTAATTGGGGTAGGTGCTGGACACTAAACTTAATTAATTTACTATTCCCACTCCAATCAGTATTTAATTGGGGTAGGTGCTGGACACTAAACTTAATTAATTTACTATTCCCACTCCAATCAGTATTTAATTGGGGTAGGTGCTGGACACTAAACTTAATTAATTTACTATTCCCACCCCAATCAGTATTTAATTGGGGTAGGTGGTGGACACTGAACTTAATTAATTTACTATTCCCACTCCAGTCAGTATTTAATTGGGGTAGCTGCTGGACACTAAGCCTAATTTAATTACTATTCCCACTCCAGTCAATATTTAGTTGGGCTAGGTGCTGGACACTAAACTTAATTAATTTACTATTCCCACTCCAATCAGTATTTAATTGGGGTAGGTGCTGGACACTAAACTTAATTAATTTACTATTCCCACTCCAATCAGTATTTAATTGGGGTAGGTGCTGGACACTAAACTTAATTAATTTACTATTCCCACTCCAATCAGTATTTAATTGGGGTAGGTGCTGGACACTAAACTTAATTAATGTACTATTCCCACTCCAATCAGTATTTAATTGGGGTATGTGCTGGACACTGAACTTAATTAATTTACTATTCCCACTCCAGTCAGTATTTAATTGGGGTAGGTGCTGGACACTAAACCTAATTTAATTTCTATTCCCACTCCAGTCAATATTTAATTGGGCTAGGTGCTGGACACTAAACTTAATTAATTTACTATTCCCACTCCAGTCAGTATTTAATTGGGGTAGGTGCTGGACACTAAACTTAATTAATTTACTATTCCCACTCCAATCAGTATTTAATTGGGGTAGGTGCTGGACACTAAACTTAATTAATTTACTATTCCCACTCCAATCAGTATTTAATTGGGGTAGGTGCTGGACACTAACTTAATTAATTTACTATTCCCACCCCAATCAGTATTTAATTGGGGTAGGTGCTGGACACTGAACTTAATTCATTTACTATTCCCACTCCAGTCAGTATTTAATTGGGGTAGGTGCTGGACACTAAACCTAATTTAATTTCTATTCCCACTCCAGTCAATATTTAATTGGGCTAGGTGCTGGACACTAAACTTAATTAATTTACTATTCCCACTCCAATCAGTATTTAATTGGGGTAGGTGCTGGACACTAAACCTAATTTAATTACTATTCCCACTCCAGTCAGTATTTAATTGGGGTAGGTGCTGGACACTAAACTTAATTAATTTACTATCCCCACTCCAACCAGTATTTAATTGCAGTAGGTGCTGGACACTAAACCTAATTTAATTACTATTCCTACTCCAGTCAGTATTTAATTGGGGTAGGTGCTGGACACTAAACTTAATTAATTTACTATTCCCACTCCAATCAGTATTTAATTGGGGTAGGTGCTGGACACTAAACTTAATTAATTTACTATTCCCACTCCAGTCAGTATTTAATTGGGGTAGTTGCTGGACACTAAACTTAATTAATTTACTATTCCCACTCCAATGAATATTTATTTGGGGTAGGTGCTGGACACTACACTTAATTAATTTACTATTCCCACTCCAACCAGTATTTAATTGGGGTAGGTGCTGGACACTAAACCTAATTTAATTACTATTCCCACTCCAGTCAGTATTTAATTGGGGTAGGTGCTGGACACTAAACTTAATTAATGTACTATTCCCACTCCAGTCAGTATTTAATTGGGGTAGGTGCTGGACACTAAACTTAATTAATTTACTATTCCCACTCCAATCAGTATTTAATTGGTATAGGTGCTGGACACTAAACTTAATTAATTTACTATTCCCCCTCCAATCAGTATTTAATTGGGGTATGTGCTGGACACTGAACTTAATTAATTTACTATTCCCACTCCAGTCAGTATTTAATTGGGTTAGGTGCTGGACACTAAACTTAATTAATTTACTATTCCCACTCCAATCAGTATTTAATTGGGGTAGGTGCTGGACACTAAAGTTAATTAATTTACTATTCCCACTCCAATCAGTATTTAATTGGGGTAGGTGCTGGACACTAAACTTAATTAATTTACTATTCCCACCCCAATCAGTATTTAATTGGGGTAGGTGCTGGACACTGAACTTAATTAATTTACTATTCCCACTCCAGTCAGTATTTAATTGGGGTAGCTGCTGGACACTAAGCCTAATTTAATTACTATTCCCACTCCAGTCAATATTTAGTTGGGCTAGGTGCTGGACACTAAACTTAATTAATTTACTATTCCCACTCCAATCAGTATTTAATTGGGGTAGGTGCTGGACACTAAACTTAATTAATTTACTATTCCCACTCCAGTCAGTATTTAATTGGGGTAGGTGTTGGACACTTAACTTAATTAATTTACTAGTCCCACTCCAGTCAGTATTTAATTAGAATAGGTGCTGGACACTAAACTTAATTAATTTACTATTCCCACTCCAATCAGTATTTAATTGGGCTAGGTGCTGGACACTGAACTTAATCAATTTACTATTCCCACTCCGATCAGTATTTAATTGGGGTATGTGCTGGACACTTAGGGGCCAATTCCGATCTCGGCCGGTAGGGCTCCGAATCGGACTCGGCTTACCGGATCCGATTCGGAGCCCTGTTTCCCGACCGAGTCGGACGTGCGTCCGGGCGAGCGAGTACGATGCGAACGTACGCGAAATCGCCGACGGACTCGTTCGCGGGACCCAACCGCTCCGACCGACTCGCACGGAAACGACTCGCGCCGCAAGCTGTCCGACCGATTCGTGCCATCTGGCTCGAAAGAGCAGTCGGAGCCGCACTTTGGGGGTCCGTGTCGGACCCCCTGTACTGCATAGCCACGCGAGTCACACACAGGGGGACCCATGGGTCCCCCTTACCTGTGCATGTACGGCGCGACCCGCTTCTACGCGTACCCGCTGTGAGGGCGCCCTTGTTCGCCTCGCACCCATTGAGTCAATAGGAGCCCGCGTACGCGTTGTACGACCGGCTCCCATTGACTTCAATGGGAGTCCAACCGAATCGAGTCCGATAGCATGCGAACGCATCGTACTCGTTCGGTCGGACTGCTAGGGTCCGATTCGGTCGGAAATCTCTCCGGGTCCGGCTCGGTCGGAGAGATTTCCGGCCAGAATCGGAATCGGCCCCTAAACCTAATTTAATTACTATTCCCACTCCAGTCAATATTTAATTGGGGTAGGTGCTGGTCACTAAACTTAATTAATTTACTATTCCCACTCCAGTCAGTATTTAATAGGGGTAGGTGCTGGACACTAAACTTAATTAATTTACTTTTCCCACTCCAGTCAGTATTTAATTGGGGTAGCTCCTGGACACTAAACTTAATTAATGTACTATTCCCACTCCAATCAGTATTTAATTGGGGTAGGTGCTGGACACTAAACCTAATTTAATTTCTATTCCCACTCCAGTCAATATTTAATTGGGCTAGGTGCTGGACACTAAACTTAATTAATTTACTATTCCCACTCCAATCAGTATTTAATTGGGGTAGGTGCTGGGCACTAAACCTAATTTAATTACTATTCCCACTCCAGTCAATATTTAATTAGAGTAGGTGCTGGACACTAAACTTAATTAATTTACTATTCCCACTACAACCAGTATTTAATTGCAGTAGGTGCTGGACACTAAACCTAATTTAATTACTATTCCCACTCCAGTCAGTATTTAATTGGGGTAGGTGCTGGACACTAAACTTAATTAATTTACTATTCCCACTCCAATCAGTATTTAATTGGGGTAGGTGCTGGACACTAAACTTAATTAATTTACTATTCCCACTCCAATCAGTATTTAATTGGGGTAGGTGCTGGACACTAAACTTAATTAATGTACTATTCCCACTCCAATCAGTATTTAATTGGGGTATGTGCTGGACACTGAACTTAATTAATTTACTATTCCCACTCCAGTCAGTATTTAATTGGGGTAGGTGCTGGACACTAAACTTAATTAATTTACTATTCCCACTCCAATCAGTATTTAATTGGGGTAGGTGCTGGACACTAAACTTAATTAATTTACTATTCCCACTCCAATCAGTATTTAATTGGGGTAGGTGCTGGACACTAAACTTAATTAATTTACTATTCCCACCCCAATCAGTATTTAATTGGGGTAGGTGCTGGACACTGAACTTATTTCATTTACTATTCCCACTCCAGTCAGTATTTAATTGGGGTAGGTGCTGGACACTAAACCTAATTTAATTTCTATTCCCACTCCAGTCAATATTTAATTGGGCTAGGTGCTGGACACTAAACTTAATTAATTTACTATTCCCACTCCAATCAGTATTTAATTGGGGTAGGTGCTGGACACTAAACCTAATTTAATTACTATTCCCACTGCAGTCAGTATTTAATTGGGGTAGGTGCTGGACACTAAACTTAATTAATTTACTATTCCCACTCCAACCAGTATTTAATTGCAGTAGGTGCTGGACACTAAACCTAATTTAATTACTATTCCTACTCCAGTCAGTATTTAATTGGGGTAGGTGCTGGACACTAAACTTAATTAATTTACTATTCCCACTCCAATCAGTATTTAATTGGGGTAGGTGCTGGACACTAAACTTAATTAATTTACTATTCCCACTCCAGTCAGTATTTAATTGTGGTAGTTGCTGGACACTAAACTTAATTAATTTACCATTCCCACTCCAATCAATATTTATTTGGGGTAGGTGCTGGACACTACACTTAATTAATTTACTATTCCCACTCCAACCAGTATTTAATTGGGGTAGGTGCTGGACACTAAACCTAATTTAATTACTATTCCCACTCCAGTCAGTATTTAATTGGGGTAGGTGCTGGACACTACACTTAATTAATGTACTATTCCCACTCCAGTCAGTATTTAATTGGGGTAGGTGCTGGACACTAAACTTAATTAATTTACTATTCCCACTCCAATCAGTATTTAATTGGTATAGGTGCTGGACACTAAACTTAATTAATTTACTATTCCCACTCCAATCAGTATTTAATTGGGGTATGTGCTGGACACTGAACTTAATTAATTTACTATTCCCACTCCAGTCAGTATTTAATTGGGTTAGGTGCTGGACACTAAACTTAATTAATTTACTATTCCCACTCCAATCAGCATTTAATTGGGGTAGGTGCTGGACACTAAACTTAATTAATTTACTATTCCCACTCCAATCAGTATTTAATTGGGGTAGGTGCTGGACACTAAACTTAATTAATTTACTATTCCCACTCCAATCAGTATTTAATTGGGGTAGGTGCTGGACACTAAACTTAATTAATTTACTATTCCCACCCCAATCAGTATTTAATTGGGGTAGGTGGTGGACACTGAACTTAATTAATTTACTATTCCCACTCCAGTCAGTATTTAATTGGGGTAGCTGCTGGACACTAAGCCTAATTTAATTACTATTCCCACTCCAGTCAATATTTAGTTGGGCTAGGTGCTGGACACTAAACTTAATTAATTTACTATTCCCACTCCAATCAGTATTTAATTGGGGTAGGTGCTGGACACTAAACTTAATTAATTTACTATTCCCACTCCAATCAGTATTTAATTGGAGTAGGTGCTGGACACTAAACTTAATTAATTTACTATTCCCACTCCAATCAGTATTTAATTGGGGTAGGTGCTGGACACTAAACTTAATTAATGTACTATTCCCACTCCAATCAGTATTTAATTGGGGTATGTGCTGGACACTGAACTTAATTAATTTACTATTCCCACTCCAGTCAGTATTTAATTGGGGTAGGTGCTGGACACTAAACCTAATTTAATTTCTATTCCCACTCCAGTCAATATTTAATTGGGCTAGGTGCTGGACACTAAACTTAATTAATTTACTATTCCCACTCCAGTCAGTATTTAATTGGGGTAGGTGCTGGACACTAAACTTAATTAATTTACTATTCCCACTCCAATCAGTATTTAATTGGGGTAGGTGCTGGACACTAAACTTAATTAATTTACTATTCCCACTCCAATCAGTATTTAATTGGGGTAGGTGCTGGACACTAACTTAATTAATTTACTATTCCCACCCCAATCAGTATTTAATTGGGGTAGGTGCTGGACACTGAACTTAATTCATTTACTATTCCCACTCCAGTCAGTATTTAATTGGGGTAGGTGCTGGACACTAAACCTAATTTAATTTCTATTCCCACTCCAGTCAATATTTAATTGGGCTAGGTGCTGGACACTAAACTTAATTAATTTACTATTCCCACTCCAATCAGTATTTAATTGGGGTAGGTGCTGGACACTAAACCTAATTTAATTACTATTCCCACTCCAGTCAGTATTTAATTGGGGTAGGTGCTGGACACTAAACTTAATTAATTTACTATCCCCACTCCAACCAGTATTTAATTGCAGTAGGTGCTGGACACTAAACCTAATTTAATTACTATTCCTACTCCAGTCAGTATTTAATTGGGGTAGGTGCTGGACACTAAACTTAATTAATTTACTATTCCCACTCCAATCAGTATTTAATTGGGGTAGGTGCTGGACACTAAACTTAATTAATTTACTATTCCCACTCCAGTCAGTATTTAATTGGGGTAGTTGCTGGACACTAAACTTAATTAATTTACTATTCCCACTCCAATGAATATTTATTTGGGGTAGGTGCTGGACACTACACTTAATTAATTTACTATTCCCACTCCAACCAGTATTTAATTGGGGTAGGTGCTGGACACTAAACCTAATTTAATTACTATTCCCACTCCAGTCAGTATTTAATTGGGGTAGGTGCTGGACACTAAACTTAATTAATGTACTATTCCCACTCCAGTCAGTATTTAATTGGGGTAGGTGCTGGACACTAAACTTAATTAATTTACTATTCCCACTCCAATCAGTATTTAATTGGTATAGGTGCTGGACACTAAACTTAATTAATTTACTATTCCCCCTCCAATCAGTATTTAATTGGGGTATGTGCTGGACACTGAACTTAATTAATTTACTATTCCCACTCCAGTCAGTATTTAATTGGGTTAGGTGCTGGACACTAAACTTAATTAATTTACTATTCCCACTCCAATCAGTATTTAATTGGGGTAGGTGCTGGACACTAAAGTTAATTAATTTACTATTCCCACTCCAATCAGTATTTAATTGGGGTAGGTGCTGGACACTAAACTTAATTAATTTACTATTCCCACCCCAATCAGTATTTAATTGGGGTAGGTGCTGGACACTGAACTTAATTAATTTACTATTCCCACTCCAGTCAGTATTTAATTGGGGTAGCTGCTGGACACTAAGCCTAATTTAATTACTATTCCCACTCCAGTCAATATTTAGTTGGGCTAGGTGCTGGACACTAAACTTAATTAATTTACTATTCCCACTCCAATCAGTATTTAATTGGGGTAGGTGCTGGACACTAAACTTAATTAATTTACTATTCCCACTCCAGTCAGTATTTAATTGGGGTAGGTGTTGGACACTTAACTTAATTAATTTACTAGTCCCACTCCAGTCAGTATTTAATTAGAATAGGTGCTGGACACTAAACTTAATTAATTTACTATTCCCACTCCAATCAGTATTTAATTGGGCTAGGTGCTGGACACTGAACTTAATCAATTTACTATTCCCACTCCGATCAGTATTTAATTGGGGTATGTGCTGGACACTTAGGGGCCAATTCCGATCTCGGCCGGTAGGGCTCCGAATCGGACTCGGCTTACCGGATCCGATTCGGAGCCCTGTTTCCCGACCGAGTCGGACGTGCGTCCGGGCGAGCGAGTACGATGCGAACGTACGCGAAATCGCCGACGGACTCGTTCGCGGGACCCAACCGCTCCGACCGACTCGCACGGAAACGACTCGCGCCGCGAGCTGTCCGACCGATTCGTGCCATCTGGCTCGAAAGAGCAGTCGGAGCCGCACTTTGGGGTCCGTGTCGGACCCCCTGTACGCATAGCCACGCGAGTCACACACAGGGGGACCCATGGGTCCCCTTACCTGTGCATGTACGGCGCGACCCGCTTCTACGCGTACCCGCTGTAGGGGCGCCCTTGTTCGCCTCGCACCCATTGAGTCAATAGGAGCCCGCGTACGCGTTGTACGACCGGCTCCCATTGACTTCAATGGGAGTCCAACCGAATCGAGTCCGATAGCATGCGAACGCATCGTACTCGTTCGGTCGGACTGCTAGGGTCCGAGTCGGTCGGAAATCTCTCCGGGTCCGGCTCGGTCGGAGAGATTTCCGGCCAGAATCGGAATCGGCCCCTAAACCTAATTTAATTACTATTCCCACTCCAGTCAATATTTAATTGGGGTAGGTGCTGGTCACTAAACTTAATTAATTTACTATTCCCACTCCAGTCAGTATTTAATAGGGGTAGGTGCTGGACACTAAACTTAATTAATTTACTTTTCCCACTCCAGTCAGTATTTAATTGGGGTAGCTCCTGGACACTAAACTTAATTAATGTACTATTCCCACTCCAATCAGTATTTAATTGGGGTAGGTGCTGGACACTAAACCTAATTTAATTTCTATTCCCACTCCAGTCAATATTTAATTGGGCTAGGTGCTGGACACTAAACTTAATTAATTTACTATTCCCACTCCAATCAGTATTTAATTGGGGTAGGTGCTGGGCACTAAACCTAATTTAATTACTATTCCCACTCCAGTCAATATTTAATTAGAGTAGGTGCTGGACACTAAACTTAATTAATTTACTATTCCCACTACAACCAGTATTTAATTGCAGTAGGTGCTGGACACTAAACCTAATTTAATTACTATTCCCACTCCAGTCAGTATTTAATTGGGGTAGGTGCTGGACACTAAACTTAATTAATTTACTATTCCCACTCCAATCAGTATTTAATTGGGGTAGGTGCTGGACACTAAACTTAATTAATTTACTATTCCCACTCCAATCAGTATTTAATTGGGGTAGGTGCTGGACACTAAACTTAATTAATGTACTATTCCCACTCCAATCAGTATTTAATTGGGGTATGTGCTGGACACTGAACTTAATTAATTTACTATTCCCACTCCAGTCAGTATTTAATTGGGGTAGGTGCTGGACACTAAACCTAATTTAATTTCTATTCCCACTCCAGTCAATATTTAATTGGGCTAGGTGCTGGACACTAAACTTAATTAATTTACTATTCCCACTCCAATCAGTATTTAATTGGGGTAGGTGCTGGACACTAAACCTAATTTAATTACTATTCCTACTCCAGTCAGTATTTAATTGGGGTAGGTGCTGGACACTAAACTTAATTAATTTACTATTCCCACTCCAGTCAGTATTTAATTGGGGTAGCTCCTGGACACTAAACTTAATTAATGTACTATTCCCACTCCAATCAGTATTTAATTGGGGTAGGTGCTGGACACTAAACCTAATTTAATTTCTATTCCCACTCCAGTCAATATTTAATTGGGCTAGGTGCTGGACACTAAACTTAATTAATTTACTATTCCCACTCCAATCAGTATTTAATTGGGGTAGGTGCTGGGCACTAAACCTAATTTAATTACTATTCCCACTCCAGTCAATATTTAATTAGAGTAGGTGCTGGACACTAAACTTAATTAATTTACTATTCCCACTACAACCAGTATTTAATTGCAGTAGGTGCTGGACACTAAACCTAATTTAATTACTATTCCCACTCCAGTCAGTATTTAATTGGGGTAGGTGCTGGACACTAAACTTAATTAATTTACTATTCCCACTCCAATCAGTATTTAATTGGGGTAGGTGCTGGACACTAAACTTAATTAATTTACTATTCCCACTCCAATCAGTATTTAATTGGGGTAGGTGCTGGACACTAAACTTAATTAATTTACTATTCCCACCCCAATCAGTATTTAATTGGGGTAGGTGCTGGACACTGAACTTAATTCATTTACTATTCCCACTCCAGTCAGTATTTAATTGGGGTAGGTGCTGGACACTAAACCTAATTTAATTTCTATTCCCACTCCAGTCAATATTTAATTGGGCTAGGTGCTGGACACTAAACTTAATTAATTTACTATTCCCACTCCAATCAGTATTTAATTGGGGTAGGTGCTGGACACTAAACCTAATTTAATTACTATTCCCACTCCAGTCAGTATTTAATTGGGGTAGGTGCTGGACACTAAACTTAATTAATTTACTATTCCCACTCCAACCAGTATTTAATTGCAGTAGGTGCTGGACACTAAACCTAATTTAATTACTATTCCTACTCCAGTCAGTATTTAATTGGGGTAGGTGCTGGACACTAAACTTAATTAATTTACTATTCCCACTCCAATCAGTATTTAATTGGGGTAGGTGCTGGACACTAAACTTAATTAATTTACTATTCCCACTCCAGTCAGTATTTAATTGGGGTAGTTGCTGGACACTAAACTTAATTAATTTACTATTCCCACTCCAGTCAGTATTTAATTGGGGTAGCTGCTGGACACTAAAGCTAATTTAATTACTATTCCCACTCCAGTCAATATTTATTTGGGCTAGGTGCTGGACACTAAACTTAATTAATTTACTATTCCCACTCCAAACAGTATTTAATTGGGGTAGGTGCTGGACACTAAACTTAATTAATTTACTATTCCCACTCCAGTCAGTATTTAATTGGGGTAGGTGCTGGACACTAAACGTAATTAATTTACTATTCCCACTCCAATCAGTATTTAATTGGGGTAGGTGCTGGACACTAAACTTAATTAATGTACTATTCCCACTCCAATCAGTATTTAATTGGAGTATGTGCTGGACACTGAACTTAATTAATTTACTATTCCCACTCCAGTCAGTATTTAATTGCAGTAGGTGCTGGACACTAAACCTAATTTAATTACTATTCCCACTCCAATCAGTATTTAATTGGGGTAGGTGCTGGAAACTAAACTTAATTAATTTACTATTCCCACTCCAATCAGTATTTAATTGGGGTAGGTGCTGGACACTAAACTTAATTAATTTACTATTCCCACTCCAATCAGTATTTAATTGGGGTAGGTGCTGGACACTAAACTTAATTTACTATTCCCACCCCAATCAGTATTTAATTGGGGTAGGTGCTGGACACTGAACTTAATTCATTTACTATTCCCACTCCAGTCAGTATTTAATTGGGGTAGGTGCTGGACACTAAACCTAATTTAATTTCTATTCCCACTCCAGTCAATATTTAATTGGGCTAGGTGCTGGTCACTAAACTTAATTAATTTACTATTCCCACTCCAATCAGTATTTAATTGGGGTAGGTGCTGGACACTAAACTTAATTAATTTACTATTCCCACTCCAATCAGTATTTAATTGGGGTAGGTGCTGGACACTAAACTTAATTAATGTACTATTCCCACTCCAATCAGTATTTAATTGGGGTATGTGCTGGACACTGAACTTATTTAATTTACTATTCCCACTCCAGTCAGTATTTAATTGGGGTAGGTGCTGGACACTAAACCTAATTTAATTTCTATTCCCACTCCAGTCAATATTTAATTGGGGTAGGTGCTGGACACTGAACTTAATTAATTTACTATTCCCACTCCAGTCAGTATTTAATTGGGGTAGCTGCTGGACACTAAAGCTAATTTAATTACTATTCCCACTCCAGTCAATATTTATTTGGGCTAGGTGCTGGACACTAAACTTAATAAATTTTCTATTCCCACTCCAATCAGTATTTAATTGGGGTAGGTGCTGGACACTAAACTTAATTAATTTACTATTCCCACTCCAGTCAGTATTTAATTGGGGTAGGTGCTGGACACTAAACTTAATTAATTTACTATTCCCACTCCAATCAGTATTTAATTGGGGTAGGTGCTGGACACTAAACTTAATTAATGTACTATTCCCACTCCAATCAGTATTTAATTGGGGTAGGTGCTGGACACTAAACCTAATTTAATTTCTATTCCCACTCCAGTCAATATTTAATTGGGCTAGGTGCTGGACACTAAACTTAATTAATTTACTATTCCCACTCCAATCAGTATTTAATTGTGGTAGGTGCTGGACACTAAACTTAATTAATGTACTATTCCCACTCCAATCAGTATTTAATTGGGGTATGTGCTGGACACTGAACTTAATTAATTTACTATTCCCACTCCAGTCAGTATTTAATTGGGGTAGGTGCTGGACACTAAACCTAATTTAATTTCTATTCCCACTCCAGTCAATATTTAATTGGGCTAGGTGCTGGACACTAAACTTAATTAATTTACTATTCCCACTCCAATGAGTATTTAATTGGGGTAGGTGCTGGACACTAAACCTAATTTAATTACTATTCCCACTCCAGTCAATATTTAATTAGAGTAGGTGCTGGACACTAAACTTAATTAATTTACTATTCCCACTCCAACCAGTATTTAATTGCAGTAGGTGCTGGACACTAAACCTAATTTAATTACTATTCCCACTCCAGTCAGTATTTAATTGGGGTAGGTGCTGGACACTAAACTTAATTAATTTACTATTCCCACTCCAATCAGTATTTAATTGGGGTAGGTGCTGGACACTAAACTTAATTAATTTACTATTCCCACTCCAATCAGTATTTAATTGGGGTAGGTGCTGGACACTAAACTTAATTAATTTACTATTCCCACCCCAATCAGTATTTAATTGGGGTAGGTGCTGGACACTGAACTTATTTCATTTACTATTCCCACTCCAGTCAGTATTTAATTGGGGTAGGTGCTGGACACTAAACCTAATTTAATTTCTATTCCCACTCCAGTCAATATTTAATTGGGCTAGGTGCTGGACACTAAACTTAATTAATTTACTATTCCCACTCCAATCAGTATTTAATTGGGGTAGGTGCTGGACACTAAACCTAATTTAATTACTATTCCCACTGCAGTCAGTATTTAATTGGGGTAGGTGCTGGACACTAAACTTAATTAATTTACTATTCCCACTCCAACCAGTATTTAATTGCAGTAGGTGCTGGACACTAAACCTAATTTAATTACTATTCCTACTCCAGTCAGTATTTAATTGGGGTAGGTGCTGGACACTAAACTTAATTAATTTACTATTCCCACTCCAATCAGTATTTAATTGGGGTAGGTGCTGGACACTAAACTTAATTAATTTACTATTCCCACTCCAGTCAGTATTTAATTGTGGTAGTTGCTGGACACTAAACTTAATTAATTTACTATTCCCACTCCAATCAATATTTATTTGGGGTAGGTGCTGGACACTACACTTAATTAATTTACTATTCCCACTCCAACCAGTATTTAATTGGGGTAGGTGCTGGACACTAAACCTAATTTAATTACTATTCCCACTCCAGTCAGTATTTAATTGGGGTAGGTGCTGGACACTACACTTAATTAATGTACTATTCCCACTCCAGTCAGTATTTAATTGGGGTAGGTGCTGGACACTAAACTTAATTAATTTACTATTCCCACTCCAATCAGTATTTAATTGGTATAGGTGCTGGACACTAAACTTAATTAATTTACTATTCCCACTCCAATCAGTATTTAATTGGGGTATGTGCTGGACACTGAACTTAATTAATTTACTATTCCCACTCCAGTCAGTATTTAATTGGGTTAGGTGCTGGACACTAAACTTAATTAATTTACTATTCCCACTCCAATCAGCATTTAATTGGGGTAGGTGCTGGACACTAAACTTAATTAATTTACTATTCCCACTCCAATCAGTATTTAATTGGGGTAGGTGCTGGACACTAAACTTAATTAATTTACTATTCCCACTCCAATCAGTATTTAATTGGGGTAGGTGCTGGACACTAAACTTAATTAATTTACTATTCCCACCCCAATCAGTATTTAATTGGGGTAGGTGGTGGACACTGAACTTAATTAATTTACTATTCCCACTCCAGTCAGTATTTAATTGGGGTAGCTGCTGGACACTAAGCCTAATTTAATTACTATTCCCACTCCAGTCAATATTTAGTTGGGCTAGGTGCTGGACACTAAACTTAATTAATTTACTATTCCCACTCCAATCAGTATTTAATTGGGGTAGGTGCTGGACACTAAACTTAATTAATTTACTATTCCCACTCCAATCAGTATTTAATTGGGGTAGGTGCTGGACACTAAACTTAATTAATTTACTATTCCCACTCCAATCAGTATTTAATTGGGGTAGGTGCTGGACACTAAACTTAATTAATGTACTATTCCCACTCCAATCAGTATTTAATTGGGGTATGTGCTGGACACTGAACTTAATTAATTTACTATTCCCACTCCAGTCAGTATTTAATTGGGGTAGGTGCTGGACACCAAACCTAATTTAATTTCTATTCCCACTCCAGTCAATATTTAATTGGGCTAGGTGCTGGACACTAAACTTAATTAATTTACTATTCCCACTCCAGTCAGTATTTAATTGGGGTAGGTGCTGGACACTAAACTTAATTAATTTACTATTCCCACTCCAATCAGTATTTAATTGGGGTAGGTGCTGGACACTAAACTTAATTAATTTACTATTCCCACTCCAATCAGTATTTAATTGGGGTAGGTGCTGGACACTAACTTAATTAATTTACTATTCCCACCCCAATCAGTATTTAATTGGGGTAGGTGCTGGACACTGAACTTAATTCATTTACTATTCCCACTCCAGTCAGTATTTAATTGGGGTAGGTGCTGGACACTAAACCTAATTTAATTTCTATTCCCACTCCAGTCAATATTTAATTGGGCTAGGTGCTGGACACTAAACTTAATTAATTTACTATTCCCACTCCAATCAGTATTTAATTGGGGTAGGTGCTGGACACTAAACCTAATTTAATTACTATTCCCACTCCAGTCAGTATTTAATTGGGGTAGGTGCTGGACACTAAACTTAATTAATTTACTATCCCCACTCCAACCAGTATTTAATTGCAGTAGGTGCTGGACACTAAACCTAATTTAATTACTATTCCTACTCCAGTCAGTATTTAATTGGGGTAGGTGCTGGACACTAAACTTAATTAATTTACTATTCCCACTCCAATCAGTATTTAATTGGGGTAGGTGCTGGACACTAAACTTAATTAATTTACTATTCCCACTCCAGTCAGTATTTAATTGGGGTAGTTGCTGGACACTAAACTTAATTAATTTACTATTCCCACTCCAATGAATATTTATTTGGGGTAGGTGCTGGACACTACACTTAATTAATTTACTATTCCCACTCCAACCAGTATTTAATTGGGGTAGGTGCTGGACACTAAACCTAATTTAATTACTATTCCCACTCCAGTCAGTATTTAATTGGGGTAGGTGCTGGACACTAAACTTAATTAATGTACTATTCCCACTCCAGTCAGTATTTAATTGGGGTAGGTGCTGGACACTAAACTTAATTAATTTACTATTCCCACTCCAATCAGTATTTAATTGGTATAGGTGCTGGACACTAAACTTAATTAATTTACTATTCCCCCTCCAATCAGTATTTAATTGGGGTATGTGCTGGACACTGAACTTAATTAATTTACTATTCCCACTCCAGTCAGTATTTAATTGGGTTAGGTGCTGGACACTAAACTTAATTAATTTACTATTCCCACTCCAATCAGTATTTAATTGGGGTAGGTGCTGGACACTAAAGTTAATTAATTTACTATTCCCACTCCAATCAGTATTTAATTGGGGTAGGTGCTGGACACTAAACTTAATTAATTTACTATTCCCACCCCAATCAGTATTTAATTGGGGTAGGTGCTGGACACTGAACTTAATTAATTTACTATTCCCACTCCAGTCAGTATTTAATTGGGGTAGCTGCTGGACACTAAGCCTAATTTAATTACTATTCCCACTCCAGTCAATATTTAGTTGGGCTAGGTGCTGGACACTAAACTTAATTAATTTACTATTCCCACTCCAATCAGTATTTAATTGGGGTAGGTGCTGGACACTAAACTTAATTAATTTACTATTCCCACTCCAGTCAGTATTTAATTGGGGTAGGTGTTGGACACTTAACTTAATTAATTTACTAGTCCCACTCCAGTCAGTATTTAATTAGAATAGGTGCTGGACACTAAACTTAATTAATTTACTATTCCCACTCCAATCAGTATTTAATTGGGCTAGGTGCTGGACACTGAACTTAATCAATTTACTATTCCCACTCCGATCAGTATTTAATTGGGGTATGTGCTGGACACTTAGGGGCCAATTCCGATCTCGGCCGGTAGGGCTCCGAATCGGACTCGGCTTACCGGATCCGATTCGGAGCCCTGTTTCCCGACCGAGTCGGACGTGCGTCCGGGCGAGCGAGTACGATGCGAACGTACGCGAAATCGCCGACGGACTCGTTCGCGGGACCCAACCGCTCCGACCGACTCGCACGGAAACGACTCGCGCCGCGAGCTGTCCGACCGATTCGTGCCATCTGGCTCGAAAGAGCAGTCGGAGCCGCACTTTGGGGGTCCGTGTCGGACCCCCTGTACGCATAGCCACGCGAGTCACACACAGGGGGACCCATGGGTCCCCCTTACCTGTGCATGTACGGCGCGACCCGCTTCTACGCGTACCCGCTGTAGGGGGCGCCCTTGTTCGCCTCGCACCCATTGAGTCAATAGGAGCCCGCGTACGCGTTGTACGACCGGCTCCCATTGACTTCAATGGGAGTCCAACCGAATCGAGTCCGATAGCATGCGAACGCATCGTACTCGTTCGGTCGGACTGCTAGGGTCCGATTCGGTCGGAAATCTCTCCGGGTCCGGCTCGGTCGGAGAGATTTCCGGCCAGAATCGGAATCGGCCCCTAAACCTAATTTAATTACTATTCCCACTCCAGTCAATATTTAATTGGGGTAGGTGCTGGTCACTAAACTTAATTAATTTACTATTCCCACTCCAGTCAGTATTTAATAGGGGTAGGTGCTGGACACTAAACTTAATTAATTTACTTTTCCCACTCCAGTCAGTATTTAATTGGGGTAGCTCCTGGACACTAAACTTAATTAATGTACTATTCCCACTCCAATCAGTATTTAATTGGGGTAGGTGCTGGACACTAAACCTAATTTAATTTCTATTCCCACTCCAGTCAATATTTAATTGGGCTAGGTGCTGGACACTAAACTTAATTAATTTACTATTCCCACTCCAATCAGTATTTAATTGGGGTAGGTGCTGGGCACTAAACCTAATTTAATTACTATTCCCACTCCAGTCAATATTTAATTAGAGTAGGTGCTGGACACTAAACTTAATTAATTTACTATTCCCACTACAACCAGTATTTAATTGCAGTAGGTGCTGGACACTAAACCTAATTTAATTACTATTCCCACTCCAGTCAGTATTTAATTGGGGTAGGTGCTGGACACTAAACTTAATTAATTTACTATTCCCACTCCAATCAGTATTTAATTGGGGTAGGTGCTGGACACTAAACTTAATTAATTTACTATTCCCACTCCAATCAGTATTTAATTGGGGTAGGTGCTGGACACTAAACTTAATTAATGTACTATTCCCACTCCAATCAGTATTTAATTGGGGTATGTGCTGGACACTGAACTTAATTAATTTACTATTCCCACTCCAGTCAGTATTTAATTGGGGTAGGTGCTGGACACTAAACCTAATTTAATTTCTATTCCCACTCCAGTCAATATTTAATTGGGCTAGGTGCTGGACACTAAACTTAATTAATTTACTATTCCCACTCCAATCAGTATTTAATTGGGGTAGGTGCTGGACACTAAACCTAATTTAATTACTATTCCTACTCCAGTCAGTATTTAATTGGGGTAGGTGCTGGACACTAAACTTAATTAATTTACTATTCCCACTCCAATCAGTATTTAATTGGGGTAGGTGCTGGACACTAAACTTAATTAATTTACTATTCCCACTCCAGTCAGTATTTAATTGGGGTAGTTGCTGGACACTAAACTTAATTAATTTACTATTCCCACTCCAATGAATATTTATTTGGGGTAGGTGCTGGACACTACACTTAATTAATTTACTATTCCCACTCCAACCAGTATTTAATTGGGGTAGGTGCTGGACACTAAACCTAATTTAATTACTATTCCCACTCCAGTCAGTATTTAATTGGGGTAGGTGCTGGACACTAAACTTAATTAATGTACTATTCCCACTCCAGTCAGTATTTAATTGGGGTAGGTGCTGGACACTAAACTTAATTAATTTACTATTCCCACTCCAATCAGTATTTAATTGGTATAGGTGCTGGACACTAAACTTAATTAATTTACTATTCCCCCTCCAATCAGTATTTAATTGGGGTATGTGCTGGACACTGAACTTAATTAATTTACTATTCCCACTCCAGTCAGTATTTAATTGGGTTAGGTGCTGGACACTAAACTTAATTAATTTACTATTCCCACTCCAATCAGTATTTAATTGGGGTAGGTGCTGGACACTAAAGTTAATTAATTTACTATTCCCACTCCAATCAGTATTTAATTGGGGTAGGTGCTGGACACTAAACTTAATTAATTTACTATTCCCACCCCAATCAGTATTTAATTGGGGTAGGTGCTGGACACTGAACTTAATTAATTTACTATTCCCACTCCAGTCAGTATTTAATTGGGGTAGCTGCTGGACACTAAGCCTAATTTAATTACTATTCCCACTCCAGTCAATATTTAGTTGGGCTAGGTGCTGGACACTAAACTTAATTAATTTACTATTCCCACTCAAATCAGTATTTAATTGGGGTAGGTGCTGGACACTAAACTTAATTAATTTACTATTCCCACTCCAGTCAGTATTTAATTGGGGTAGGTGTTGGACACTTAACTTAATTAATTTACTAGTCCCACTCCAGTCAGTATTTAATTAGAATAGGTGCTGGACACTAAACTTAATTAATTTACTATTCCCACTCCAATCAGTATTTAATTGGGCTAGGTGCTGGACACTGAACTTAATCAATTTACTATTCCCACTCCGATCAGTATTTAATTGGGGTATGTGCTGGACACTTAGGGGCCAATTCCGATCTCGGCCGGTAGGGCTCCGAATCGGACTCGGCTTACCGGATCCGATTCGGAGCCCTGTTTCCCGACCGAGTCGGACGTGCGTCCGGGCGAGCGAGTACGATGCGAACGTACGCGAAATCGCCGACGGACTCGTTCGCGGGACCCAACCGCTCCGACCGACTCGCACGGAAACGACTCGCGCCGCGAGCTGTCCGACCGATTCGTGCCATCTGGCTCGAAAGAGCAGTCGGAGCCGCACTTTGGGGGTCCGTGTCGGACCCCTGTACGCATAGCCACGCGAGTCACACACAGGGGGACCCATGGGTCCCCCTTACCTGTGCATGTACGGCGCGACCCGCTTCTACGCGTACCCGCTGTAGGGGGCGCCCTTGTTCGCCTCGCACCCATTGAGTCAATAGGAGCCCGCGTACGCGTTGTACGACCGGCTCCCATTGACTTCAATGGGAGTCCAACCGAATCGAGTCCGATAGCATGCGAACGCATCGTACTCGTTCGGTCGGACTGCTAGGGTCCGATTCGGTCGGAAATCTCTCCGGGTCCGGCTCGGTCGGAGAGATTTCCGGCCAGAATCGGAATCGGCCCCTAAACCTAATTTAATTACTATTCCCACTCCAGTCAATATTTAATTGGGGTAGGTGCTGGTCACTAAACTTAATTAATTTACTATTCCCACTCCAGTCAGTATTTAATAGGGGTAGGTGCTGGACACTAAACTTAATTAATTTACTTTTCCCACTCCAGTCAGTATTTAATTGGGGTAGCTCCTGGACACTAAACTTAATTAATGTACTATTCCCACTCCAGTCAATATTTAATTGGGCTAGGTGCTGGACACTAAACTTAATTAATTTACTATTCCCACTCCAATCAGTATTTAATTGGGGTAGGTGCTGGGCACTAAACCTAATTTAATTACTATTCCCACTCTAGTCAATATTTAATTAGAGTAGGTGCTGGACACTAAACTTAATTAATTTACTATTCCCACTACAACCAGTATTTAATTGCAGTAGGTGCTGGACACTAAACCTAATTTAATTACTATTCCCACTCCAGTCAGTATTTAATTGGGGTAGGTGCTGGACACTAAACTTAATTAATTTACTATTCCCACTCCAATCAGTATTTAATTGGGGTAGGTGCTGGACACTAAACTTAATTAATTTACTATTCCCACTCCAATCAGTATTTAATTGGGGTAGGTGCTGGACACTAAACTTAATTAATTTACTATTCCCACTCCAATCAGTATTTAATTGGGGTAGGTGCTGGACACTAAACTTAATTAATGTACTATTCCCACTCCAATCAGTATTTAATTGGGGTAGGTGCTGGACACTAAACTTAATTAATTTACTATTCCCACCCCAATCAGTATTTAATTGGGGTAGGTGCTGGACACTGAACTTAATTAATTTACTATTCCCACTCCAGTCAGTATTTAATTGGGGTAGCTGCTGGACACTAAGCCTAATTTAATTACTATTCCCACTCCAGTCAATATTTAGTTGGGCTAGGTGCTGGACACTAAACTTAATTAATTTACTATTCCCACTCCAATCAGTATTTAATTGGGGTAGGTGCTGGACACTAAACTTAATTAATTTACTATTCCCACTCCAGTCAGTATTTAATTGGGGTAGGTGTTGGACACTTAACTTAATTAATTTACTAGTCCCACTCCAGTCAGTATTTAATTAGAATAGGTGCTGGACACTAAACTTAATTAATTTACTATTCCCACTCCAATCAGTATTTAATTGGGCTAGGTGCTGGACACTGAACTTAATCAATTTACTATTCCCACTCCGATCAGTATTTAATTGGGGTATGTGCTGGACACTTAGGGGCCAATTCCAATCTCGGCCGGTAGGAGCTCCGAATCGGACTCGGCTTACCGGATCCGATTCGGAGCCCTGTTTCCCGACCGAGTCGGACGTGCGTCCGGGCGAGCGAGTACGATGCGAACGTACGCGAAATCGCCGACGGACTCGTTCGCGGGACCCAACCGCTCCGTCCGACTCGCACGGAAACGACTCGCGCCGCGAGCTGTCCGACCGATTCGTGCCATCCGGCTCGAAAGAGCAGTCGGAGCCGCACTTTGGGGGTCCGTGTCGGACCCCCCTGTACGCATAGCCACGCGAGTCACACACAGGGGGGACCCATGGGTCCCCCTTACCTGTGCATGTATGGCGCGACCCGCTTCTACGCGTACCCGCTGTAGGGGCGCCCTTGTTCGCCTCGCACCCATTGAGTCAATAGGAGCCCGCGTACGCGTTGTACGACCGGCTCCCATTGACTTCAATGGGAGTCCGACCGAATCGAGTCCGATAGCATGCGAACGCATCGTACTCGTTCGGTCGGACTGCTAGGGTCCGATTCGGTCGGAAATCTCTCCGGGTCCGGCTCGGTCGGAGAGATTTCCGGCCAGAATCGGAATCGGCCCTAAACCTAATTTAATTACTATTCCCACTCCAGTCAATATTTAATTGGGGTAGGTGCTGGTCACTAAACTTAATTAATTTACTATTCCCACTCCAGTCAGTATTTAATAGGGGTAGGTGCTGGACACTAAACTTAATTAATTTACTATTCCCACTCCAGTCAGTATTTAATTGGGGTAGCTCCTGGACACTAAACTTAATTAATGTACTATTCCCACTCCAATCAGTATTTAATTGGGGTAGGTGCTGGACACTAAACCTAATTTAATTTCTATTCCCACTCCAGTCAATATTTAATTGGGCTAGGTGCTGGACACTAAACTTAATTAATTTACTATTCCCACTCCAATCAGTATTTAATTGGGGTAGGTGCTGGGCACTAAACCTAATTTAATTACTATTCCCACTTCAGTCAATATTTAATTAGAGTAGGTGCTGGACACTAAACTTAATTAATTTACTATTCCCACTACAACCAGTATTTAATTGCAGTAGGTGCTGGACACTAAACCTAATTTAATTACTATTCCCACTCCAGTCAGTATTTAATTGGGGTAGGTGCTGGACACTAAACTTAATTAATTTACTATTCCCACTCCAATCAGTATTTAATTGGGGTAGGTGCTGGACACTAAACTTAATTAATTTACTATTCCCACTCCAATCAGTATTTAATTGGGGTAGGTGCTGGACACTAAACTTAATTAATGTACTATTCCCACTCCAATCAGTATTTAATTGGGGTATGTGCTGGACACTGAACTTAATTAATTTACTATTCCCACTCCAGTCAGTATTTAATTGGGGTAGGTGCTGGACACTAAACCTAATTTAATTTCTATTCCCACTCCAGTCAATATTTAATTGGGCTAGGTGCTGGACACTAAACTTAATTAATTTACTATTCCCACTCCAATCAGTATTTAATTGGGGTAGGTGCTGGACACTAAACCTAATTTAATTACTATTCCCACTCCAGTCAATATTTAATTAGAGTAGGTGCTGGACACTAAACTTAATTAATTTACTATTCCCACTCCAACCAGTATTTAATTGCAGTAGGTGCTGGACACTAAACCTAATTTAATTACTATTCCCACTCCAGTCAGTATTTAATTGGGGTAGGTGCTGGACACTAAACTTAATTAATTTACTATTCCCACTCCAATCAGTATTTAATTGGGGTAGGTGCTGGACACTAAACTTAATTAATTTACTATTCCCACTCCAATCAGTATTTAATTGGGGTAGGTGCTGGACACTAAACTTAATTAATTTACTATTCCCACCCCAATCAGTATTTAATTGGGGTAGGTGCTGGACACTGAACTTAATTCATTTACTATTCCCACTCCAGTCAGTATTTAATTGGGGTAGGTGCTGGACACTAAACCTAATTTAATTTCTATTCCCACTCCAGTCAATATTTAATTGGGCTAGGTGCTGGACACTAAACTTAATTAATTTACTATTCCCACTCCAATCAGTATTTAATTGGGGTAGGTGCTGGACACTAAACCTAATTTAATTACTATTCCCACTCCAGTCAGTATTTAATTGGGGTAGGTGCTGGACACTAAACTTAATTAATTTACTATTCCCACTCCAACCAGTATTTAATTGCAGTAGGTGCTGGACACTAAACCTAATTTAATTACTATTCCTACTCCAGTCAGTATTTAATTGGGGTAGGTGCTGGACACTAAACTTAATTAATTTACTATTCCCACTCCAATCAGTATTTAATTGGGGTAGGTGCTGGACACTAAACTTAATTAATTTACTATTCCCACTCCAGTCAGTATTTAATTGGGGTAGTTGCTGGACACTAAACTTAATTAATTTACTATTCCCACTCCAGTCAGTATTTAATTGGGGTAGCTGCTGGACACTAAAGCTAATTTAATTACTATTCCCACTCCAGTCAATATTTATTTGGGCTAGGTGCTGGACACTAAACTTAATTAATTTACTATTCCCACTCCAAACAGTATTTAATTGGGGTAGGTGCTGGACACTAAACTTAATTAATTTACTATTCCCACTCCAGTCAGTATTTAATTGGGGTAGGTGCTGGACACTAAACGTAATTAATTTACTATTCCCACTCCAATCAGTATTTAATTGGGGTAGGTGCTGGACACTAAACTTAATTAATGTACTATTCCCACTCCAATCAGTATTTAATTGGAGTATGTGCTGGACACTGAACTTAATTAATTTACTATTCCCACTCCAGTCAGTATTTAATTGCAGTAGGTGCTGGACACTAAACCTAATTTAATTACTATTCCCACTCCAATCAGTATTTAATTGGGGTAGGTGCTGGAAACTAAACTTAATTAATTTACTATTCCCACTCCAATCAGTATTTAATTGGGGTAGGTGCTGGACACTAAACTTAATTAATTTACTATTCCCACTCCAATCAGTATTTAATTGGGGTAGGTGCTGGACACTAAACTTAATTTACTATTCCCACCCCAATCAGTATTTAATTGGGGTAGGTGCTGGACACTGAACTTAATTCATTTACTATTCCCACTCCAGTCAGTATTTAATTGGGGTAGGTGCTGGACACTAAACCTAATTTAATTTCTATTCCCACTCCAGTCAATATTTAATTGGGCTAGGTGCTGGTCACTAAACTTAATTAATTTACTATTCCCACTCCAATCAGTATTTAATTGGGGTAGGTGCTGGACACTAAACTTAATTAATTTACTATTCCCACTCCAATCAGTATTTAATTGGGGTAGGTGCTGGACACTAAACTTAATTAATGTACTATTCCCACTCCAATCAGTATTTAATTGGGGTATGTGCTGGACACTGAACTTATTTAATTTACTATTCCCACTCCAGTCAGTATTTAATTGGGGTAGGTGCTGGACACTAAACCTAATTTAATTTCTATTCCCACTCCAGTCAATATTTAATTGGGGTAGGTGCTGGACACTGAACTTAATTAATTTACTATTCCCACTCCAGTCAGTATTTAATTGGGGTAGCTGCTGGACACTAAAGCTAATTTAATTACTATTCCCACTCCAGTCAATATTTATTTGGGCTAGGTGCTGGACACTAAACTTAATAAATTTTCTATTCCCACTCCAATCAGTATTTAATTGGGGTAGGTGCTGGACACTAAACTTAATTAATTTACTATTCCCACTCCAGTCAGTATTTAATTGGGGTAGGTGCTGGACACTAAACTTAATTAATTTACTATTCCCACTCCAATCAGTATTTAATTGGGGTAGGTGCTGGACACTAAACTTAATTAATGTACTATTCCCACTCCAATCAGTATTTAATTGGGGTAGGTGCTGGACACTAAACCTAATTTAATTTCTATTCCCACTCCAGTCAATATTTAATTGGGCTAGGTGCTGGACACTAAACTTAATTAATTTACTATTCCCACTCCAATCAGTATTTAATTGTGGTAGGTGCTGGACACTAAACTTAATTAATGTACTATTCCCACTCCAATCAGTATTTAATTGGGGTATGTGCTGGACACTGAACTTAATTAATTTACTATTCCCACTCCAGTCAGTATTTAATTGGGGTAGGTGCTGGACACTAAACCTAATTTAATTTCTATTCCCACTCCAGTCAATATTTAATTGGGCTAGGTGCTGGACACTAAACTTAATTAATTTACTATTCCCACTCCAATGAGTATTTAATTGGGGTAGGTGCTGGACACTAAACCTAATTTAATTACTATTCCCACTCCAGTCAATATTTAATTAGAGTAGGTGCTGGACACTAAACTTAATTAATTTACTATTCCCACTCCAACCAGTATTTAATTGCAGTAGGTGCTGGACACTAAACCTAATTTAATTACTATTCCCACTCCAGTCAGTATTTAATTGGGGTAGGTGCTGGACACTAAACTTAATTAATTTACTATTCCCACTCCAATCAGTATTTAATTGGGGTAGGTGCTGGACACTAAACTTAATTAATTTACTATTCCCACTCCAATCAGTATTTAATTGGGGTAGGTGCTGGACACTAAACTTAATTAATTTACTATTCCCACCCCAATCAGTATTTAATTGGGGTAGGTGCTGGACACTGAACTTAATTCATTTACTATTCCCACTCCAGTCAGTATTTAATTGGGGTAGGTGCTGGACACTAAACCTAATTTAATTTCTATTCCCACTCCAGTCAATATTTAATTGGGCTAGGTGCTGGACACTAAACTTAATTAATTTACTATTCCCACTCCAATCAGTATTTAATTGGGGTAGGTGCTGGACACTAAACCTAATTTAATTACTATTCCCACTCCAGTCAGTATTTAATTGGGGTAGGTGCTGGACACTAAACTTAATTAATTTACTATTCCCACTCCAACCAGTATTTAATTGCAGTAGGTGCTGGACACTAAACCTAATTTAATTACTATTCCTACTCCAGTCAGTATTTAATTGGGGTAGGTGCTGGACACTAAACTTAATTAATTTACTATTCCCACTCCAATCAGTATTTAATTGGGGTAGGTGCTGGACACTAAACTTAATTAATTTACTATTCCCACTCCAGTCAGTATTTAATTGGGGTAGTTGCTGGACACTAAACTTAATTAATTTACTATTCCCACTCCAATCAATATTTAATTGGGGTAGGTGCTGGACACTACACTTAATTAATTTACTATTCCCACTCCAACCAGTATTTAATTGGGGTAGGTGCTGGACACTAAACCTAATTTAATTACTATTCCCACTCCAGTCAGTATTTAATTGGGGTAGGTGCTGGACACTAAACTTAATTAATGTACTATTCCCACTCCAGTCAGTATTTAATTGGGGTAGGTGCTGGACACTAAACTTAATTAATTTACTATTCCCACTCCAATCAGTATTTAATTGGTATAGGTGCTGGACACTAAACTTAATTAATTTACTATTCCCCCTCCAATCAGTATTTAATTGGGGTATGTGCTGGACACTGAACTTAATTAATTTACTATTCCCACTCCAGTCAGTATTTAATTGGATTAGGTGCTGGACACTAAACTTAATTAATTTACTATTCCCACTCCAATCAGTATTTAATTGGGGTAGGTGCTGGACACTAAACTTAATTAATTTACTATTCCCACTCCAATCAGTATTTAATTGGGGTAGGTGCTGGACACTAAACTTAATTAATTTACTATTCCCACCCCAATCAGTATTTAATTGGGGTAGGTGCTGGACACTGAACTTAATTAATTTACTATTCCCACTCCAGTCAGTATTTAATTGGGGTAGCTGCTGGACACTAAGCCTAATTTAATTACTATTCCCACTCCAGTCAATATTTAGTTGGGCTAGGTGCTGGACACTAAACTTAATTAATTTACTATTCCCACTCCAATCAGTATTTAATTGGGGTAGGTGCTGGACACTAAACTTAATTAATTTACTATTCCCACTCCAGTCAGTATTTAATTGGGGTAGGTGTTGGACACTTAACTTAATTAATTTACTAGTCCCACTCCAGTCAGTATTTAATTAGAATAGGTGCTGGACACTAAACTTAATTAATTTACTATTCCCACTCCAATCAGTATTTAATTGGGCTAGGTGCTGGACACTGAACTTAATCAATTTACTATTCCCACTCCGATCAGTATTTAATTGGGGTATGTGCTGGACACTTAGGGGCCGATTCCGATCTCGGCCGGTAGGGCCCCGAATCGGACTCGGCATTACCGGATCCGATTCGGAGGCCTGTTTCCCGACCGAGTCGGACGTGCGTCCGGGCGAGCGAGTACGATGCGAACGTACGCGAAATCGCCGACGGACTCGTTCGCGGGACCCAACCGCTCCGACCGACTCGCACGGAAACGACTCGCGCCGCGAGCTGTCCGACCGATTCGCGCCATCCGGCTCGAAAGAGCAGTCGGAGCCGCACTTTGGGGGTCCGTGTCGGACCCCCCTGTACGCATAGCCACGCGAGTCACACACAGGGGGACCCATGGGTCCCCCTTACCTGTGCATGTACGGCGCGACCCGCTTCTACGCGTACCCGCTGTAGGGGCGCCCTTGTTCGCCTCGCACCCATTGAGTCAATAGGAGCCCGCATACGCGTTGTACGACCGGCTCCCATTGACTTCAATGGGAGTCCAACCGAATCGAGTCCGATAGCATGCGAACGCATCGTACTCGTTCGGTCGGACTGCTAGGGTCCGATTCGGTCGGAAATCTCTCCGGGTCCGGCTCGGTCGGAGAGATTTCCGGCCAGAATCGGAATCGGCCCCTAAACCTAATTTAATTACTATTCCCACTCCAGTCAATATTTAATTGGGGTAGGTGCTGGTCACTAAACTTAATTAATTTACTATTTCCACTCCAGTCAGTATTTAATAGGGGTAGGTGCTGGACACTAAACTTAATTAATTTACTATTCCCACTCCAGTCAGTATTTAATTGGGGTAGCTCCTGGACACTAAACTTAATTAATGTACTATTCCCACTCCAATCAGTATTTAATTGGGGTAGGTGCTGGACACTAAACCTAATTTAATTTCTATTCCCACTCCAGTCAATATTTAATTGGGCTAGGTGCTGGACACTAAACTTAATTAATTTACTATTCCCACTACAACCAGTATTTAATTGCAGTAGGTGCTGGACACTAAACCTAATTTAATTACTATTCCCACTCCAGTCAGTATTTAATTGGGGTAGGTGCTAGACACTAAACTTAATTAATTTACTATTCCCACTCCAGTCAGTATTTAATTGGGGTAGGTGCTGGACACTAAACCTAATTTAATTTCTATTCCCACTCCAGTCAATATTTAATTGGGCTAGGTGCTGGACACTAAACTTAATTAATTTACTATTCCCACTCCAATCAGTATTTAATTGGGGTAGGTGCTGGACACTAAACTTAATTAATTTACTATTCCCACTCCAATCAGTATTTAATTGGGGTAGGTGCTGGACACTAAACTTAATTAATGTACTATTCCCACTCCAATCAGTATTTAATTGGGGTATGTGCTGGACACTGAACTTAATTAATTTACTATTCCCACTCCAGTCAGTATTTAATTGGGGTAGGTGCTGGACACTAAACCTAATTTAATTTCTATTCCCACTCCAGTCAATATTTAATTGGGCTAGGTGCTGGACACTAAACTTAATTAATTTACTATTCCCACTCCAATCAGTATTTAATTGGGGTAGGTGCTGGACACTAAACCTAATTTAATTACTATTCCCACTCCAGTCAATATTTAATTAGAGTAGGTGCTGGACACTAAACTTAATTAATTTACTATTCCCACTCCAACCAGTATTTAATTGCAGTAGGTGCTGGACACTAAACCTAATTTAATTACTATTCCCACTCCAGTCAGTATTTAATTGGGGTAGGTGCTGGACACTAAACTTAATTAATTTACTATTCCCACTCCAATCAGTATTTAATTGGGGTAGGTGCTGGACACTAAACTTAATTAATTTACTATTCCCACTCCAATCAGTATTTAATTGGGGTAGGTGCTGGACACTAAACTTAATTAATTTACTATTCCCACCCCAATCAGTATTTAATTGGGGTAGGTGCTGGACACTGAACTTAATTCATTTACTATTCCCACTCCAGTCAGTATTTAATTGGGGTAGGTGCTGGACACTAAACCTAATTTAATTTCTATTCCCACTCCAGTCAATATTTAATTGGGCTAGGTGCTGGACACTAAACTTAATTAATGTACTATTCCCACTCCAATCAGTATTTAATTGGGGTAGGTGCTGGACACTAAACCTAATTTAATTACTATTCCCACTCCAGTCAGTATTTAATTGGGGTAGGTGCTGGACACTAAACTTAATTAATTTACTATTCCCACTCCAACCAGTATTTAATTGCAGTAGGTGCTGGACACTAAACCTAATTTAATTACTATTCCTACTCCAGTCAGTATTTAATTGGGGTAGGTGCTGGACACTAAACTTAATTAATTTACTATTCCCACTCCAATCAGTATTTAATTGGGGTAGGTGCTGGACACTAAACTTAATTAATTTACTATTCCCACTCCAGTCAGTATTTAATTGGGGTAGTTGCTGGACACTAAACTTAATTAATTTACTATTCCCACTCCAATCAATATTTAATTGGGGTAGGTGCTGGACACTACACTTAATTAATTTACTATTCCCACTCCAACCAGTATTTAATTGGGGTAGGTGCTGGACACTAAACCTAATTTAATTACTATTCCCACTCCAGTCAGTATTTAATTGGGGTAGGTGCTGGACACTAAACTTAATTAATGTACTATTCCCACTCCAGTCAGTATTTAATTGGGGTAGGTGCTGGACACTAAACTTAATTAATTTACTATTCCCACTCCAATCAGTATTTAATTGGTATAGGTGCTGGACACTAAACTTAATTAATTTACTATTCCCCCTCCAATCAGTATTTAATTGGGGTATGTGCTGGACACTGAACTTAATTAATTTACTATTCCCACTCCAGTCAGTATTTAATTGGATTAGGTGCTGGACACTAAACTTAATTAATTTACTATTCCCACTCCAATCAGTATTTAATTGGGGTAGGTGCTGGACACTAAACTTAATTAATTTACTATTCCCACTCCAATCAGTATTTAATTGGGGTAGGTGCTGGACACTAAACTTAATTAATTTACTATTCCCACCCCAATCAGTATTTAATTGGGGTAGGTGCTGGACACTGAACTTAATTAATTTACTATTCCCACTCCAGTCAGTATTTAATTGGGGTAGCTGCTGGACACTAAGCCTAATTTAATTACTATTCCCACTCCAGTCAATATTTAGTTGGGCTAGGTGCTGGACACTAAACTTAATTAATTTACTATTCCCACTCCAATCAGTATTTAATTGGGGTAGGTGCTGGACACTAAACTTAATTAATTTACTATTCCCACTCCAGTCAGTATTTAATTGGGGTAGGTGTTGGACACTTAACTTAATTAATTTACTAGTCCCACTCCAGTCAGTATTTAATTAGAATAGGTGCTGGACACTAAACTTAATTAATTTACTATTCCCACTCCAATCAGTATTTAATTGGGCTAGGTGCTAGACACTGAACTTAATCAATTTACTATTCCCACTCCGATCAGTATTTAATTGGGGTATGTGCTGGACACTTAGGGGCCAATTCCGATCTCGGCCGGTAGGGCTCCGAATCGGACTCGGCTTACCGGATCCGATTCGGAGCCCTGTTTCCCGACCGAGTCGGACGTGCGTCCGGGCGAGCGAGTACGATGCGAACGTACGCGAAATCGCCGACGGACTCGTTCGCGGGACCCAACCGCTCCGTCCGACTCGCACGGAAACGACTCGCGCCGCGAGCTGTCCGACCGATTCGTGCCATCCGGCTCGAAAGAGCAGTCGGAGCCGCACTTTGGGGTCCGTGTCGGACCCCCTGTACGCATAGCCACGCGAGTCACACACAGGGGGGACCCATGGGTCCCCCTTACCTGTGCATGTACGGCGCGACCCGCTTCTACGCGTACCCGCTGTAGGGGGCGCCCTTGTTCGCCTCGCACCCATTGAGTCAATGGGAGCCCGCGTACGCGTTGTACGACCGGCTCCCATTGACTTCAATGGGAGTCCGACCGAATCGAGTCCGATAGCATGCGAACGCATCGTACTCGTTCGGTCGGACTGCTAGGGTCCGATTCGGTCGGAAATCTCTCCGGGTCCGGCTCGGTCGGAGAGATTTCCGGCCAGAATCGGAATCGGCCCCTAAACCTAATTTAATTACTATTCCCACTCCAGTCAATATTTAATTGGGGTAGGTGCTGGTCACTAAACTTAATTAATTTACTATTCCCACTCCAGTCAGTATTTAATAGGGGTTGGTGCTGGACACTAAACTTAATTAATTTACTATTCCCACTCCAGTCAGTATTTAATTGGGGTAGCTCCTGGACACTGAATTTAATTTAATTACTATTCCTACTCCACTCTGTATTTAATTGGGGTAAGTGTTGGACACTAAACTTAATTAATTTACTATTCCCACTATAGTCACTATTTAATTAACACATGTTCACACTACTACATATATTGTATAACATTATAATTACTTTTTTAAATTATATTTTTAAATTTTAAAAAGAATTTAATATCACAATAATTTTTTTAAATTTCCCTAAATTTTTTAAAATGTTAAATGTTGTTTATACTATACATATAATTTTTTTTTATCTTAACATTTAAATTTGTTTTATTTTCTCAAATAACCACCCTTATCTCCTATAAATCCAACATCCCACTCATAAATTTTACTTTGAAATGCGAAAATAATTTTAAAATAAATATTTTATTATTTAAAATTTATACAAATTAAAATAATATTTTTAAAAACACTCCCCACCCTTATCCCCAATAAACTCAACATCAAACTCCAAAATTTCAAATTCAAAATTAAATTATAAATTCATAATTAAAATTTTAAGATTTTAACAATTTCTTTTTTTTAAAACACTCCCCACCCTTATCCCCTATAAACCCAACATCCCGCTCCTAAAATTTAATTTGAAATTCGAAATTAAATTAAAAATTCATACTTTAAATTTTCATTTTTATACAAATGTAATTAATTTTTTTTAAAATACTCCCCACCCTTATCCCCTATAAACCCAACATCCCGCTCCTAAATTTTAATTTAAAATTCGAAATTAAATTATAAATTCATACTTAAAATTTTAAAATTTAAATAAATTAAATTATTTCTTTTCAAAACACTCCCACCCTTATCCCCTATGAACCCAAAATCCCGCTCCTAAATTTGAAATTGAAATTTGAAATTTAATTATAAATTCATACTTAAAATTTTTAAATTTAAACAAATTAAATTACTTTTTTTAAAACACTCCCCACCCTTATCCCCTATAACCCAACATCCCGCTCCTAAAACAATATAAAAAAATACTTTTATTTTATAAAATTTAAAAAAATTTACTACTTAACATTAACTCTAAAATATTTGAAAAAACATACAAAAACGATATTTTGACATGTCGATATTTTTACTATCGATATTACTAACATCGATATTTACCAACACACCTCAAAACGATATTACCTACATCGATATACAGAACATCGATATTTCATACTCTCGATATTATGAACTTGATATTTCTGTACATCGATATAAAAAATTCGATATTTTGACTGTGCACCATACTAGACATCGACTCTGGCGGGCTGGACTTATTGCCTCTCCACTCTGCTTGCGATGCCAGGCAGCCAAGGGTACTTTCCTCCATACTATTTGCCTGTGCACATCTCTCTCAAGATTCTGGCACGGGGTCATCGCGTGTATGTCGCAGGTCCTGGGGTGGGACATCCCTCATTCTCCCCGACTAATTCTTCTGCACATAACTGATGATATTGTAGGTAACATTTGTAAACGCCATCTACTGTTACTGGGTCTCACACTGGCGAAGCGAGACATTGCGAGGGCCTGGAAGGACACCTCCCCGCCCTCCCTTGGGGCCTGGAAAAGGGGCCTAGATTTTTGTATGGGGTTAGAGATACCTATATTCGCTGCGCGGGGCTGCCCCCAGAAACACCCCAAGATATGGAAGAGATGGGCAGACTTCCGGGGAATTTACCTAGAACCTATACCAGATCGTCCGATAGATTGATGTTCCTCATGCCTTCCACTGGGTTGGGTGCTCGAGGTATTAATGACCCAATTCTTCACTTTGGGGTTGGCTCGACATGTAACATATCACAGATTGGATATATGACACTTCAGTTGATTGTTAATATAATATGTTGTTATGCATATGATTCTTTTCTGCATAGTTGGACACAAAATGTCGACATCAATACTTGTACTATGTATATCTTGCTGCTACGACATATGGCCTTAACGGGCGTACTCTGGCTGTTGACAATAAAATTTTGTTGTGAAAAAAAAAGGTCTGGCACTCTCTTTGCTATCTTCTTTTTTAACAGAAAGAAGACAAACAGTGACCCTTGATCATTTTAAATCGACCCCCTATGTTCTGCCTTGTGACGTTCCACAGGGCTCGTCGTTAAGCCCATCCCTTTTTAATATCTATGTGTCGGAACTGGCTCCTTTGATCCAGCAATTTGGCTTTAGCCTAACTTCTTATGCCAACGACACACAGATTGTGGTAGCTACTTATAAAGATCAAGCCTCCCCCGCACCTCAGTTTCAAAATTGTATGTTGGAAATTAATAGTTGGATGGGCAAGCACTGCCTTAAGCTTCATTCGGAGAAAACCGAAATAGTGATCTTTGGTAACCTTCATCCTAAATGGGACGGCTTATGGTGGCCGATCGAGATGGGAGATTTACCAAAATAGGTAGAAAAAGCTAAAAATCTAGGAGTACTAATTGATAATAAGCTATCGTACTCACAGCAAACCAATGCTATTGTTTCTGCTACCTTTCATTCAATCAAGAAACTGAAGAAGGTTCTTCCGTACATTCCTATCGACTCTAGGAGGACGGTTGTTACTGCACTTGTGCTATCAAAACTAGACTACTGCAATGGTTTGTATCAGAATTTGCAGAAACAACATCTAAAAAAGCTGCAGATGGTACAAAATGCAGCCGCAAGACTCCTTTTGAATCTGCCTAAACACGAGTCAGTTTCTAAGGAAATTCGGAAACTTCACTGGCTTCCTGTAGCAAATCGTGTCAAGTTTAAGACACTATGCTTAGCTTATAAAGCCTTGAATAACATGGGACCCGCATTTTTAAAAAGTATTTTTTATTGGTATCATCCTGGTAGACAGCTACGCTCTACTGACGCTAGGCTCATGATGGTTCCCAGGATTCGCACCTCTAGCTAGGCGGGCCGAAGCATTGGTTATGGTACGGCCAAATTATGGAATTCGCTTCTAATGCATATTAGGTCAGCAAGTTCGCTATTCTCCTTTAGAAAGAGTCTTGAAACCTGGCTGTTCCAGAACTAGATCTCGATCCCTCGGGCTTACTTTTAGTTTCAGCACCAAGACACCTCCGGGTATTCGCGCGCTCAATAAGTTAAATTAACATAACATAACATAACAAATGTATGGGTGAGTGACAGGTAGTGTGAATGTTTGTATCAGTGTGTCAGTTGGTGTCTAAGTGGCTGTATGGGGGTGTGAATGGGTACGGGAGTGGCTGTATGGGTGATTGATTGGTTGAGTACCTGTATGGGTGTCTGTGTGGGTGGATGAGGGGATGTGTGACTGCCTGTATGGATGAGCGAGTGGATGAGTCAGGGGCTGTATGGGTTAGTGAGTGTGTGTGTGAGGGGCTGTATGGGTGAGTGAGTGTTTGTATGGCTGTGTGGGTGAGTGGATGTGTCAGTGGTATATGGGTGAGTAACATGGTATGTGAAAGGCAGTATAGGTGAGTGGTGGGGCATATGAGTGACTGTATGGGTGAGTGAGTGAATGTGAGAGGGGCTGTATGGGTGATTGTGCTTGTGTCAGCGACTGTATCGTTGAGTGAGTCCGTGTTAGTATCTGTATGAGTAAGCAAGTGGGTGTGTGTGTAACTGTATGGGTGAGTAAGTAGCTGTGTGATTAACTGTATGGGTGAGTGAGTAGCTCTATGAGTGACTGACTCAGTATGTGAGTGGCTGTATTAGTGAGTGAGTGGGTGTATGAGTGGCTTTATGGGTAAGTGAGTAGATGTGTGTATAGATCAATGAATCAGTGAGTGGGTGTGTAAGTACTGGTATGGGTCTGTGAATGGGTTTGTGAATGGTTGTGTGGGAGTGGCTGTATGAAAGGTTCTTTGGGGTGTGAGTGGGTGCTTTAGTGATTTTGTGGATGTCATCAGTGATGTCACTGACCATGTCATGAGTGATGTAATATGTGAGGTCATAAGCAGTGCATTGCGGGGGCGCGAGTTATAGTTAGCTCAGCTAACTATAACTGCAGTATTTCACTGGTTTTGTAAGAGTGAGACCTGAGCCTATCTATAACGTCCCTGTAACCTTTGTTTTTTTCAGTGACTGTCTATGTTTATTTAATAGAAATGGCGTTTGCAGAGTGGTGGAGAAAGGGGGAGGGGCCTCTGACCAGCTCTCAGGAAGCCCACGTGTAGGACTTACAGAAAGTACCAGGAGGGCTTCTTGGCCCCCCAAGGTCCCTCAGCATCCAAGAGGACTTCATTCCCTAACCAGTAGTGCGCCAGGAAACACGTTTGCAAAGTGGTGGAGAAAGGGGAAGTGGCCTCCGAAGACCTCTTAGCAATCCCGCAGTGTAGGACTTACTGAAGGTAACAGGAGGGGTAGTTGGCCCACAAGGACATCCTTGGGGGCCAACAACTACTCCTGTTACCCACAGTAAGTCCCACACAGCACGATTGCTTAGAGGTCTTCGGAGGCCACGCCCCCTTTCTCCACCACTCTGCAAACGCTTCACCTGGCACACTGCTGGTTGGGGGATGAAGTCCCCTTGGCTCTAGAGTGTCCTTAGGGGCCAAAAAGCCCTCCTGTTACCTCCAGTAAGTCCCACACATCGGAATTGCTGAGAGGTCTTCAGAGGCTATGTCCCCTGTCTCCAACACTCTGCAAATGCGCCTCCTGGCGCACTGCTGGTTGGGGGATGAAGTCACCTATTAGAAATTCTTACTTGTTTGTGTGGAAAGCCAGACTACAGTATGATAATTACTGGGGGCTTCTTGTACCTTCTCTGATGATCTATAATGATCTTCGAACTGTGGCTTATCTTATGATGTAATTACTGATATTCACAGCCCGTTTGAATCCAACAATGGTTTTCCTGATTGCATTCTGGAACACCTCAGTGGCACATGAGATTCTAAAACTCAGTCTCTGGTATTGTAGGAGGCCGACATTATTGGAAAAAATCATTATGTGACAACTGGATTTCTCATGTTGCTGCGGGTCCTATCCTGCTTCAAGATCTACATTGGAGAACAAACTTGCTCCATTCAGGTCCATCTTAGCAGATGGACAGACTGCAGCGCCGCATATCTGAGAGAGACTTCTATCCGCAGATTCCTTCCCTTAGAATTATCTCCACGCGTCACACAGGATCCGGAACTTTTTCATGAGCAGTACCCCTGCTTGTTGGTAGGTGGCATCGTTCAGCTCCATGTGGCGTCATCTGCGCCGGAAGGGATGTTCGTGGTGCCTATATAGGCACTACCTCAGCACGCTGAAGTCAGTTCTTTTCTTTCCGCTCCAGTCAGCACAAATCCGGAGAAGAGCTACCCCTTAGTAAATTTTTTACTAACATTGTTCGACTTTTTGTTGAGTCTTTTTTGAGGTTTTCCTCCTGTGTGGCAGGGATGTCTTCTCGGAAAGCCGGCTTCAAGCCCTACGGCGCCTGTCATCGCTTGATGTCAGTGATGGACCCACATCTTTTATGCCTTTGATGCCCCAAGTGCAACCACGATCCTAAGGCCTGTTCCGCTTGCCACACCATGAACCCGAAGGTCTTGAGGGAGCGATCCCTCAAGTTCCTGATGGCTCAACATGTGATGCCGCAATGATCTAGATTCTGGTCGAGAGGAAGGTCCTGGGAGCGGTGTCTGAGTTCCTTGTTGGACCTGAAGTCGTCGGATCATTTGGGTAAGTCCCACCACAAGAAGAAGTCTAAGAGATCTCTGGCTTCTTCTCAGCTGTCGGCCGATGAGATGAGGGAGCGTCGACATTCGAGGCCTGGCTCCATGGTAGAGCCAGCTCCTAGGCCGTCTCCGCTCGCGCCTCCCCTAGTTTCCAGGAGCTGGAGCGACCCCCACCCAATTAAAATAATTTTATGAGGCTATGCACCTCATATTTGGGTGGCCAGTTCCCTCTGGTGCACCTTCGGGCCCCGCTGGTTCGGGAGGGGCCCCTACTGGATCCACGCCGCCAGGAGCCAGTCGGGCCCAACGGCAGTTGTGCCACCTTGACCTTCCTCAGTGCCAATGCCAGCGCTCCTGGTGCCGCCGTCCCATTTCTGATCTCCGACTCAGACATCGAGCTTGAGGGGCATCATTTGACACCAACTACTGGGGCCATGCCTTCTAAGCCGGAGCCTGAGCCCTATTCTTATGGGCTAAGACTCCGGGGGAGTGGGTGGGGTCGCTAGTCCCTGAGGAATACCAGCCTATGACAGAACAGAAACATGGTCTGGTGAGAGGATTTGGCGGACACTAGCGTACTGCATACCTCTCCAGATACTGGCATGCATTATCCCCCTACTGTGGCTACGGAGGAGAGAGCGTCATTTGCATTGGCGGTGAGGAGGGCGGCAGAGATCCTGGACCCTAGCTTGCCCTCGGTGGCAGTCAAGACGAAGGTCTTGACAGAAGTGCTTCACCCGAGAGTGTCCCCATCTGAACCGCTTCTCCAGTTTAATGAAGCTCTTACTGATGGCCTGCTTGAAACTTGGTCCAAGCCCAACACAGAGGCTCCTGTGAATAGGACGATTACCTGCCGCCACCGCCCTGCCCCAGGGGACCCCAACTTCCTCACACAGGCCTGTGCCCCGGAGAGCTTGGTGGTCCAAGTCCACACTTCCCACTTAAATTGTGGTGCATTCCTAACCACACCACCGGATTGGGAATCCAGGAGGCTGGACAACTTAGGTAAGAAGATGTTTTCTTCCACCAGCCAGGCACTGCGGTCCATGAACACTGTGTACCTTTTGGGCTGCTATTCCCACACTCTGAGTTATGGTTGTGCAGGTGCTGCCAACAGTCCTGTGGAAGACTCCAGCCGTACTCTCCAGTCGGTTGAGTCGTAGCTAAGTTCACGATCCGATGTGAACTGGACACCACCAACTCACTGGGCAGAGCGGTTTTATCAACAGGAGCCTTATGGCGCTACGTTTGGTTGAGGACAACTTGCTTTTCTGGGGATGTCCAAGCATCGCTTATGTATATGCCCTTTGATGGCTCCCGTCTCTTCGGAGACAAGGTGGATTTAGTGCTGGAGCTCTTTAAGGACAGTAGGGCTACGGCCAGGTCCTTGGGCCTTTTATGGCCCCTCGTCAGCCACAAGCTGCCTTTCTCTCATTTCGTGGCCATGGAAGGGGCTTCCAGCTGCGTCTATACCCTCCCAGCCACTGCAGCATGCAAGCTTTTCAGCTTCTGTGTGGCCAGGGACACAGTACCCACAGACCCTGTGGGTTGGGCAGCCAAAGTCGGGCCAGTCCACCACTCCCTCGGCAGCCGCAGCTTCAAAACCCTTATAGTCTGCCCTCTTACCATCATTGGCCCCCAGTGGGGGGGGGGGGCAGGTTCTGCCTTCGTCTGCCCCACAGGCACTCTATTACATCAGAACAGTGTTTTTTTTAGATCATCCGAAGGGGCTACTCCCTCCCCTTCGTAACCACCCCTCCCTCCATGCCAACTACTTATGACAGGATGACGGAGGACCCTCTATCCCTTCTCCGCCAGGAAGTGACGGCTCTCTGGGCCAGGGTAGCTATAAAAAGGCTGCTGACAGCAGAAGTAGGTTATGGTTGCTATTCCTGCTACTTTCTGGTGCCCAAGAAAGACAAAGTCTTTCGTTCTTTCCAAGACCTGCACCCTCTCAATTTCTTCCTCAAGAAGGAGAAGTTCAAAATGCTCACACTCGCTCAGGTTTTGTCTGCCCTGGACGCGGGAGACTGGATGGTAGTGTTGGACTATCAGGACACATATTTCCACATACCCGTCCTGCCTGCCCACAGGTGCTACCTGCAGTTTGTGGTGGGCCACGAGCACTTTCAGTTCACTTTGCTCCCTTTTGGCCTCACCAGCGCCCCATGGGTGTTCACCAAGGTGATGGCAGTGGTTGCAGTTCATCTGCGGAGATCATGGGTGCCAGTCTTCCCCTATCTCAACTACTGGCTGTTGAAGGCGGGTTGGCTCTAGGTTGTCGTCTCCCACCTTTAGACTACTGCTGACCTCCTGCATTTGCTGGGGTTCACTATCAATGTGCTGAAGTCACACTTGACTCCCTCTCTGAAACTCCCTTTTAACTGAGCTGTTCTGTAAACTGTGCAGTTTCAAGCCTATCCTACTAAACGGGGAGTCCAGGATATCCATGCTATGATACTGATGTTTCAGCCTTTATCCTTGATCCTTGACTCTGAAGCTGCTAGGCCTCATGGCCTCCTGCATCCTTCTTGTTGCACATGCTCACTGGCATATGCGGGGTCTGCAGTGGGACCTGAAGTTCCAGTGGGCGCAGCATCAGAGGGAACTCTCCGACATGGTCCAGACCTCGGAGAGATCTGCAAACAATCTGCAGTGGTGGTTAACGACCCGCGATTGGGTCGGTGGCAGACCCATCTCCCTTCCCCAACCAGATCTCACAGTAGTGACAGATTCATCACTCTTGGGATAGGGTGGCCATCTGGAAAAGGTGGAGATCAGAGGCCTCTGGTCTACTGCGGAATCCAGACTCCACATCAACCTGTTGGAGCTCCAGGTGATCTGGCTGGCATTGGAAGCCTTTCTACCCTCGGTCAGGGGAATGCTAGTACATGTGGTCAAGGACAACACCACTGCCATGTGGTACTGCAAAAAACAGGGCTTGCATCTCTACACATGGCATGGAGAGTCTGGTATCCTGAGCTGTTAAGCATGGCCATCGGTCCTCCAATCAGGCAGCCCCTTCGGGAGGATCTTCTGTTGCAGCAGCAGGGGAGGGTACTCCACCCCAACCTGTACACTGTTCGCCTTCTTCCATGGAGATTGAGCGGGGACAATTGGTAGCTTTCGACCTTCCTCTTGAAGTCTGTTACATCATCTTGGCAGTCAGGTATCCTACCACGAAAATGGTATACACCTGCCGTTGGGGAACATTTTTGGCATGGTGTACAGAGAGACAGTTCGATCCCCTTTATGCCCCCTTTCTCAGGTTTTTCACTTCATTCTTTCTCTTGCCCAGCAGGGCTCTGCTCTGGGCACTCTCTAAGGCTATCTTTCTGCTATTTCAGCTTTTCTGCAGTTGACTGACCAGCCATCCCTCCTCAAATCTCCTATTTTAAATAGATTTTGAAAGGTTTGCAACATCTGTTCCCACCTTCTTCTTTCATCATGCCTCAGTGGGACCTCAGTCTTGTCCTCACTTTCCTTATTTGTGCGCCATTTGAGCCTTTGCCCAGTTGTCATCTCAGGCTCCTTACCACCAAGACAGCCTTTCTCGTGGCTCAGTAAACACAAGGAGAGCGCTGAAACTTTTCAGACACTCACCCCCAGTTACAGATCTGGGTTGAATCCATCATCGTTCTTTAGCTCACTTCGCCACCCCAATACAGACCCGGCCATGTGCAAATCAGTCTTGACCCTGCTCATTATGGTAACAGTCCAGCCCAAACTGCCAAGCCAGGTCTTCCCTGGACCGGAACAAGCATCTTGGGACCTATTTCGGGGTAACACCCCTCATCAGCCCGGCTAGCTTGAATCTAGTGGTAAATTGAGCAAGGAACCCACGTCTGGGCATACTCTGCCAACTTAGGGCGAACAAAGCACACACAAGGAAATGATGGATGGAGTGCTGAAACTTTTCAGACACTTACCCCCAGTCACAGTTCTAGGTTGAATCCATCATCGTTCTTTAGCTCACTTCGCCACCCCAGTTCAGCCTTTCTTGTGGCTATCACATCTGCCTGGATGGTCATTGAGCATCATGCTTTGTCATCCAAGCCTCGGTACTTGAACATCTACCTAGACAGACTGGTGCTCCATACGATAGTTTCCTTTCTACCGAAAGTGGGCACTCCCTTTCACGTAACCCAGTCCATTACTCTGCATACTTTTTATGCTCCACCACATCCTTCTAAAGAAGAGCAGCGACTTCACCATCTGGAACCAAAAAGAGCGTTGCCATTCTACCTGGACTGCTCAAAAGAGTTCTGGGTGGACGACCAACTCTTCGTGGGGTGTGTCAGAGCAAAGAAGGGAAAGGCTGTGCAGAAGCAGACATCTCCTGATGGATCGTGCTCCGCATTAAGATCTGCTTCGTATTGGCCAGAAAGCAACCCTATGAGGGTTTGCATGATTATTCCAACAGAACCAAAGCTGTGACCACTGAGTTGGCGCAAGGAATTCCGGTGCTGGACACCTGCCAGGCAGCAACGTGGGATTTTCTGAACACATTTACCAAGTACTACTGCCTGGACAGTCAGGTTGGTAGGGATGGGCACTTTGCCCGTTCGGTCCTGCAGGACTTTTTGGTATGAAATTGTTTCACAGATCCATCTCCAGGGAAGCATTGCTCAGGTATCCATTCTAAGGTAAGGAATCTGCGGCTAGAAGTCTCTGTCAAATGAACAAGTTACTTACCTTCGGTAACGCCTTATCTGATAGAGACTCTGTGTAGCTGCAGATTCCTTACCAACCCACCCATCCTCCCCACTTTGCAAACAGATTTCTAGGGACAGGGCTTTCCCTTCAGGGCCCTCGTTTTCCACAACAGTGGTCAGTGTTCTATGTGGCTCCGCACTCCTGGCGTGGAAAGTCACAAAAAGAAACTGATGTTAGTGCACTGGGGTGGTGCCTATAAAGGCACCCCGCACGTCACTTCTGGGGCGAACAACTCCACGTAGAGCTAAACGACACTTCCTGCTGGCGCGCAGAGTTACTGCTCATGAAAAATGCCCGGATCCAATCTGACACCTGGAGATAATTGTAAGGTAAGTAATCTGCGGCTAGTTAGAGTCTCTACCAGATAACTTGTTTGCCAATGAAGATCAGGACTGCTCTTAGCAGCTTTGATTTGTTAATGACCACCCTCTGGGTCATCTAAGACTCTGGAGGGCATCTTAATGATGCCTTCCTCTTTGAGTTTTCGCAGTTCAGCATCTACTTGAAGGTGCATGTGAAAATGGATGCATCAATGTCATAAGTGCCTGGGACCTGGGACGGTTTCGGGGTAACACCCCTCATCAGCCAGGCTAGCTTGAATCCACTGGCAAAGTGAGCAAGGGACCTACGTCTGGGCATACCCTGCCAACTTAGGGCAAACAAAGCAAACACAAGGAGATGATGGACTGAGTGCTGAAAGTTTTCTGACACTCACCCCCAGTCACAGATCTGGGTTGAATCCATCATCGTTCTTTAGCTCACTTCGCCACCCCAGTTCATACCCAGCCATATGAAAATCAGTCTTGACCCTGTTCCTCATGGGAACAGTCCAGCCCTAACTGACAAGCCAGGTCTTCCCTGGAACGGAACAAGCATCCTGGGACCGGTTTCGGGATAACACCCCTCATCAGCCCAGCTAGCTTGAATCCACTGGCAAAGTGAGCAAGCGACCCACGTCTGGGCATACTCTGCAACTTAGAGCAAACAAAGCAAACCCAAGGAGATGATGGACGGAGTGCTGAAACTTTTCAGACACTCACCCCCAGTCACCGATATGGGTTGAATCCATCATCGTTCTTTAGCTCACTTCGCCACCCCGGTCAGACCCGGCCATATGCAAATCAGTCTTGACCCTGCTCCTTATGGGAACAGTCCACCCAAACTGCCAAGCCAGGTCTTCCCTGGAACGGAACAAGCATCCTGGGACCAGTTTCGGGGTAACACCCCTCATCAGCCCAGCTAGCTTGAATCCACTGGCAAAGTGAGCAAGGGACCCACGTCTGGACATACCCTGAAAACTTAGGGCAAACAAAGCAAACACAAGGAGATGATGGACTGAGTGCTGAATGTTTTCTGACACTCACCCCCCAGTCACAGATCTGGGTTGAATCCATCATCGTTCTTTAGCTCACTTCGCCACCCCAGTCAGACCCGGCCATATGCAAATCAGTCTTGATCCTGCTCCTTATGGGAACACTCCACCCGAACTGCCAAGCCAGGTCTTCCCTGGACCCGAACATGCATCCTGGCACCGGTTTTGGGGTAACGCCCTCATCAGCCAGACTAGCTTGAATCCACTGGCAAAGTGAGCAAGGGACCCACGTGGGGCATACCCTGCCAACTCAGAGTGAACAAAGCAAACACAAGGAGGTGATGGATGGAGTGCTGAAAGTTTTCGGACACTCACCCCCAGTCACAGATCTGGGTTGAATCCATCATCGTTCTTTAGCTCACTTCGCCACCCCAGTTCAGACCCAGCCATATGAAAATCAGTCTTGACCCTGTTCCTCATGGGAACAGTCCAGCCCTAACTGACAAGCCAGATCTTCCCTGGAACGGAACAAGCATCCTGGGACCGGTTTCGGGGTAACACCCCTCATCAGCCCAGCTAGCTTGAATCCACTGGCAAAGTGAGCAAGGGACCCACGTGGGCCATACCCTGCCAACTTAGAGCGAACAAAGCAAACACAAGGAGATGATGGACGGAGTGCTGAAACTTTTCAGACACTCACCCCCAGTCACAGATCTGGGTTGAATCCATCATCGTTCTTTAGCTCACTTCGCCAGCCCAGTTCAGACCCAGCTATATGCAAATAAGCCTTGACCCTGTTCCTCATGGGAACAATCCAGCCAGAACTGCCAAGCCAGGTCTTCCCTGGACCGGAAACAAGCATCCTGGGACCGTTTATGAGGTAACACCCCTCATCAGCCTGGCTACCTTGAAACCAGTGGCAAATTGAGCAAGGGACCCACGTCTGGGCATACCCTGCCAACTTAGGGCAAACAAAGCAAACACAAGGAGATGATGGACGGAGTGCTGAAAGTTTTCTGACACTCACCCCCAGTCACAGATCTGGGTTGAATCCATCATCGTTCTTTAGCTCACTTCGCCACCCCAGTTCATACCCAGCCATATGAAAATCAGTCTTGACCCTGTTCCTCATGGGAACAGTCCAGCCCTAACTGACAAGCCAGGTCTTCCCTGGAACGGAACAAGCATCCTGGGACTGGTTTCGGGGTAACACCCCTCATCAGCCCAGCTAGCTTGAATCCACTGGCAAAGTAAGCAAGGGACCCACGTCTGGGCATACCCTGCCAACTTAGAGTGAACAAAGCAAACACAAGGAGATGATGGACGGAGTGCTGAAACTTATCAGACACTCACCCCCAGTCACCGATATGGGTTGTATCCATCATCGTTCTTTAGCTCACTTCGCCACCCCAGTCAGACCCGGCCATATGCAAATCAGTCTTGACCCTGCTCCTTATGGGAACAGTCCACCCAAACTGCCAAGCCAGGTCTTCCCTGGACCCGAATATGCATCCTGGCACCGGTTTTGGGGTAACGCCCCTCATCAGCCAGACTAGCTTGAATCCACTGGCAAAGTGAGCAAGGGACCCACGTGGGGCATACCCTGCCAACTCAGAGTGAACAAAGCAAACACAAGGAGGTGATGGATGGAGTGCTGAAAGTTTTCGGACACTCACCCCCAGTCACAGATCTGGGTTGAATCCATCATCGTTCTTTAGCTCACTTCGCCACCCCAGTTCAGACCCAGCCATATGAAAATCAGTCTTGATCCTGTTCCTCATGGGAACAGTCCAGCCCTAACTGACAAGCCAGGTCTTCCCTGGAACGGAACAAGCATCCTGGGACCGGTTTCGGGCTAACACCCCTCATCAGCCCAGCTAGCTTGAATCCACTGGCAAAGTGAGCAATGGACCCACATGGGCCATACCCTGCCAACTTAGAGCGAACAAAGCAAACACAAGGAGATGATGGACGGAGTGCTGAAACTTTTCAGACACTCACCCCCAGTCACCGATATGGGTTGAATACATCATCGTTCTTTAGCTCAATTTGCCACCCCAGTTCAGACCCAGCCATATGCAAATCAGCCTTCACCCTGTTCCTCATGGGAACAATCCAGCCAGAACTGCCAAGCCAGGTCTTCCCTGGACCGGAACAAGCATCCTGGGACCGTTTATGAGGTAACACCCCTCATCAGCCTGGCTACCTTGAAACCAGTGGCAAATTGAGCAAGGGACCCACGTCTGGGCATACCCTGCCAACTTAGGGCAAACAAAGCAAACACAAGGAGATGATGGACGGAGTGCTGAAAGTTTTCTGACACTCACCCCCAGTCACAGATCTGGGTTGAATCCATCATCGTTCTTTAGCTCACTTCGCCACCCCAGTTCATACCCAGCCATATGAAAATCAGTCTTGACCCTGTTCCTCATGGGAACAGTCCAGCCCTAACTGACAAGCCAGGTCTTCGCTGGAACGGAAACAAGCATCCTGGGACCGGGTTCGGGCTAACAGCCCTCATCAGCCCAGGCTAGCTTGAATCCACTGGCAAAGTAAGCAAGGGACCCACGTCTGGGCATTCCCTGCCAACTTAGAGTGAACAAAGCAAACACAAGGAGATGATGGACGGAGTGCTGAAACTTTTCAGACACTCACCCCCAGTCACCGATATGGGTTGTATCCATCATCGTTCTTTAGCTCACTTTGCCACCCCAGTCAGACCCGGCCATATGCAAATCAGTCTTGACCCTGCTCCTTATGGGAACAGTCCACCCAAACTGCCAAGCCAGGTCTTCCCTGGAACGGAACAAGCATCCTGGGACCAGTTTCGGGGTAACACCCCTCATCAGCCCAGCTAGCTTGAATCCACTGGCAAAGTGAGCAAGGGACCCACGTCTGGGCATACCCTGAAAACTTAGGGCAAACACAAGGAGATGATGGACTGAGTGCTGAAAGTTTTCTGACACTCACCCCCCAGTCACAGATCTGGGTTGAATCCATCGACGTTCTTTAGCTCACTTCGCCACCCCAGTCAGACCCGGCCATATGCAAATCAGTCTTTACCCTGCTCCTTATGGGAACACTCCACCCGAACTGCCAAGCCAAGTCTTCCCTGGACCCGAACATGCATCCTGGCACCGGTTTTGGGGTAACGTCCCTCATCAGCCAGACTAGCTTGAATCCACTGGCAAAGTGAGCAAGGGACCCACGTGGGGCATACCCTGCCAACTCAGAGTGAACAAAGCAAACACAAGGAGGTGATGGACGGAGTGCTGAAAGTTTTCGGACACTCACCCCCAGTCACATATCTGGGTTGAATCCATCATCGTTCTTTAGCTCACTTCGCCACCCCAGTTCAGACCCAGCCTAATGAAAATCAGTCTTGACCCTGTTCCTCATGGGAACAGTCCAGCCCTAACTGACAAGCCAGGTCTTCCCTGGAACGGAACAAGCATCCTGGGACCGGTTTCGGGGTAACACCCCTCATCAGCCCAGCTAGCTTGAATCCACTGGCAAAGTGAGCAAGGGACCCACGTGGGCCATACCCTGCCAACTTAGAGCGAACAAAGCAAACACAAGGAGATGATGGACGGAGTGCTGAAACTTTTCAGACACTCACCCCCAGTCACCGATATGGGTTGAATACATCACCGTTCTTTAGCTCAATTCGCCACCCCAGTTCATACCCAGCCATATGAAAATCAGTCTTGACCCTGTTCCTCATGGGAACAGTCCAGCCCTAACTGACAAGCCAGGTCTTCCCTGGAACGGAACAAGCATCCTGGGACCGGTTTCGGGGTAACACCCCTCATCAGCCCAGCTAGCTTGAATCCACTGGCAAAGTAAGCAAGGGACCCACGTCTGGGCATACCCTGCCAACTTAGAGTGAACAAAGCAAACACAAGGAGATGATGGATGGAGTGCTGAAACTTTTCAGACACTCACCCCCAGTCACCGATATGGGTTGTATCCATCATCGTTCTTTAGCTCACTTCGCCACCCCAGTCAGACCCGGCCATATGCAAATCAGTCTTGACCCTGCTCCTTATGGGAACAGTCCACCCAAACTGCCAAGCCAGGTCTTCTCTGGAATGGAACAAGCATCCTGGGACCTTTTTCGGGATAACACCCCTCATCAGCCCAGCTAGCTTGAATCCACTGGCAAAGTGAGCAAGGGACCCACGTCTGGGCATACCCTGAAAACTTAGGGCAAACAAAGCAAACACAAGGAGATGATGGATGGAGCGCGGACACTTTTCAGACACTCACCCCCCAGTCACAGATCTGGGTTGAATCCATCATCGTTCTTTAGCTCACTTCGCCACCCCAGTCAGACCCGGCCATATGCAAATCAGTCTTGATCCTGCTCCTTATGGGAACACTCCACCCGAACTGCCAAGCCAGGTCTTCCCTGGACCCGAACATGCATCCTGGCACCGGTTTTGGGGTAACCCCCCTCATCAGCCAGACTAGCTTGAATCCACTGGCAAAGTGAGCAAGGGACCCACGTGGGGCATACCCTGCCAACTCAGAGTGAACAAAGCAAACACAAGGAGGTGATGGACGGAGTGTTGAAAGTTTTCGGACACTCACCCCCAGTCACAGATCTGGGTTGAATCCATCATCGTTCTTTAGCTCACTTCGCCACCCCAGTTCAGACCCAGCCATATGAAAATCAGTCTTGATCCTGTTCCTCATGGGAACAGTCCAGCCCTAACTGACAAGCCAGGTCTTCCCTGGAACGGAACAAGCATCCTGGGACCGGTTTCGGGGTAACACCCCTCATCAGCCCAGCTAGCTTGAATCCACTGGCAAAGTGAGCAATGGACCCACATGGGCCATACCCTGCCAACTTAGAGCGAACAAAGCAAACACAAGGAGATGATGGACGGAGTGCTGAAACTTTTCAGACACTCACCCCCAGTCACCGATATGGGTTGAATACATCACCGTTCTTTAGCTCAATTCGCCACCCCAGTTCAGACCCAGCCATATGCAAATCAGCCTTCACCCTGTTCCTCATGGGAACAATCCAGCCAGAACTGCCAAGCCAGGTCTTCCCTGGACCGGAACAAGCATCCTGGGACCGTTTATGAGGTAACACCCCTCATCAGCCTGGCTACCTTGAAACCAGTGGCAAATTGAGCAAGGGACCCACGTCTGGGCATACCCTACCAACTTAGGGCAAACAAAGCAAACACAAGGAGATGATGGACGGAGTGCTGAAAGTTTTCTGACACTCACCCCCAGTCACAGATCTGGGTTGAATCCATCATCGTTCTTTAGCTCACTTCGCCACCCCAGTTCATACCCAGCCATATGAAAATCAGTCTTGACCCTGTTCCTCATGGGAACAGTCCAGCCCTAACTGACAAGCCAGGTCTTCCCTGGAACGGAACAAGCATCCTGGGACCGGTTTCGGGGTAACACCCCTCATCAGCCCAGCTAGCTTGAATCCACTGGCAAAGTAAGCAAGGGACCCACGTCTGGGCATACCCTGCCAACTTAGAGTGAACAAAGCAAACACAAGGAGATGATGGACGGAGTGCTGAAACTTTTCAGACACTCACCCCCAGTCACCGATATGGGTTGTATCCATCATCGTTCTTTAGCTCACTTTGCCACCCCAGTCAGACCCGGCCATATGCAAATCAGTCTTGACCCTGCTCCTTATGGGAACAGTCCACCCAAACTGCCAAGCCAGGTCTTCCCTGGAACGGAACAAGCATCCTGGGACCAGTTTCGGGGTAACACCCCTCATCAGCCCAGCTAGCTTGAATCCACTGGCAAAGTGAGCAAGGGACCCACGTCTGGGCATACCCTGAAAACTTAGGGCAAACAAAGCAAACACAAGGAGATGATGGACTGAGTGCTGAAAGTTTTCTGACACTCACCCCCCAGTCACAGATCTGGGTTGAATCCATCATCGCTCTTTAGCTCACTTCGCCATCCCAGTCAGACCCAGCCATATGCAAATGAGCCTTGACCCTGCTCCTTATGGGAACAGTCCAGCCAGAACTGCCAAGCCAGGTCTTCCCTGGACCGGAACAAGCATCCTGGCACCGTTTATGAGGTAACACCCCTCATCAGCCTGGCTACCTTGAAACCAGTGGCAAATTGAGCAAGGGACCCACGTCTGGGCATACCCTGCCAACTTAGGGCGAACAAAGCACACACAAGTAAATGATGGATGGAGTGCTGAAACTTTTCAGACACTTACCCCCAGTCACAGATCTAGTTTGAATCCATCATCGTTCTTTAGCTCACTCCGCCACCCCAGTTCAGCCTTTCTTGTGGCTATCACATCTGCCTGGATGGTCATTGAGCGTCATGCTTTGTCATCCAAGCCTCCATACTTGAACATCTACCTAGACAGACTGGTGCTCCATACGATAGTTTCCTTTCTACCGAAAGTGGGCACTCCCTTTCACGTAACCCAGTCCATTACTCTGCATACTTTTTATGCTCCACCACATCCTTCTAAAGAAGAGCAGCGACTTCACCGTCTGGAACCAAAAAGAGCGTTGCCGTTCTACCTTGACTCCTTAAAAGAGTTCTGGGTGGACGACCAACTCTTCGTGGGGTATGTCAGAGCAAAGAAGGGAAAGGCTGTGCAGAAGCGGACCATCTCCTGATGGATCATGCTCTGCATTAAGATCTGCTTCGCATTGGCCAGGAAGCAACCCCATGAGGATTTGCATGCTTATTACACCAGAACCAAAGCTGCGACCACTGAGTTTGCGCACGGAATTTTGGTGCTGGACACCTGCCAGGCAGCAACGAGGGCTTCTCTGAACACATTTACCAAGCACTACTGCCTGGACAGTCAGGTTGGTAGGGATGGGCACTTTGTCCGTTCGGTCCTGCAGGACTTTTTAGTATGAAATTGTTTCACAGATCCATCTCCGGGGAAGCATTGCTCAGGTATCTATTCTAAGGTAAGGAATCAGCGGCTAGAAGTCTCTATCAAATGAACAAGCTACTTACCTTCGGTAACGCCTTATCTGATAGAGACTCTGTGTAGCTGCAGACTCCTTACCAACCCACCCATCCTCCCTACTTTGCAAACAGATTTCTAGGGACAGGGCTTTCCCCTTTCAGGGCCCTCGTTTTCCTCAACAGTGGTCAGTGTTCTACGTGGGTCCGCACTCCTGGCGTGGAAAGTCACAAAAAGAAACTGATGTTAGTGCACTGGGGTGGTGCCTATAAAGGCACCCCGCACGTCACTTCTGGCACGAATGACTCCGCGCGGAGCTAAACGACGACGCCTACCGGCGCGCAGAGGTACTACTCATGAAAAATGTCTGGATCCAGTCTGACACATGGAGATAATTGTAAGGTAAGTAATCTGCGGCTAGTTAGAGTCTCTACCAGATAACTTGTTTGTCAATGAAGATCAGGACTGCTCTTAGCAGCTTTGATTTGTTAATGACCACCCTCTGGGACATCTAAAACTCTGGAGAGAATCTTAATGATGCCTTCCTCTTTGAGTTTTCGCAGTTCAGCATCTACTTGAAGGTGCATGTGAAAATGGATCCATCAATGTCATAAGTGAGTTCGATGTGGAGCTTGAATGGCATGGTTTTGAGGCATCCCTGGCCTCTGAATAGGTGTGCCGGTATTCATGTGTTATTCCTTCTCAGGTCTTCTGCTGTACAAACTTTTGCCTACCTCCTCCCCTTTTTGCTAAATGCGTTTTTGTTGGATTTAGGACTCTGTGCACTTTACCACAGCTAACCAGGACTAAAGTGCTTGTGCTCGCTCCTTAAAACATGGTAGAATTGGCTTATACCCAATTGGCATATTTAATTTACTTATAAGTCCCAAGTAAAGTGGTAGTACAGGTACCCAGGGCCTGTATATTAAATACTACTAGTGGGCCTGCAGCACTTATTGCGCCACCCACTTAAATAGCCCTTTAAACATGTCTAAGGCCTGCCACTGAGGACAGTTTACACTAGTATTTCGACCTGGCAAAATAATTTTTTTGCCAGACCCATGCCTTCCTTTTTAATACACGAGTGTGCAGTGTGGTGGTATCATTCTAGGAACGCGCGTGATGTGAGCATATATCAAAATTCAGTGGAAGCTCGTCATGCTCTAGTAACCGGGCACGCTGTCACCTAGGTGTATGCTGGTTTGTAAACAGTGTCAAAAGAAACTAATGTGGTGTACCTCTTTAATACAATTGCAGTTATGAATAAGAGGCTACCCGGTCGCCCGAGTATCTGAAGTCCCTGTCAAAACAATGTGCTATTATCATCCATCGATCCGTGAATGGATGCCTAGTGCTGGTTTTAAATAGGCAAAATGCCTTACCTCAATGTAAAGTTCTGGAGGGATCGGTCAAAGATTTAAACCGCCACATCTTCAAGTAAAAAACAACAAAAAAAAATAAAATGAAGGGTTGCCGTTTAACTAAAACTAACTGCCATCTAATGGGGCTGTCCACAATATCTCGCGATAAACTCACCAGTGTGCACAACGTCTCGCGTCATTCACGTAATCCAAAACGTCATGACGACGTCTTTCCCTGTGCTGCCTTTAAACTGGTTCGTCACGCCCATTCCAGTGTATGCGATTCAACAAACTTTACTGTGCGCGGACCTGTGAAAGTATCAGGCAACGCCATCTGTTGCCTGTGTATGATATAAATGTGAACTATGCCGATTCTAAGGTAAACGTAACTTTTAAACAGGTGCAGGTATCGGACCAAATGAGGATAAAGAACGGTGAAAAACAATGATCATAGTCTATAAGTACTGCCCGGATGCAGTATATACATGACCTGATTCAACAATGTCCAGTGCAATGTGTCTGACTGTAAAATAAATATGCTTCCAGATATATGGCATCCAAGTGTACCTACTGTTACAAATGCTAATGCTATGTAAACTGGTGTAATGTGCAGTGTTGAACTGTATGTATCAAAGCCCACTTCTGTGATATGGAAAACGCTAACGGGTGGGTGGTCTCCATGTCTGCGGACAGTGATTCACAATGGAGTACATACGTAGTATTGATTATGTATAACAATGGTTACCTGTACATCAAAATGACAGCTCTCGAGTATGTTAAAGAAAACATATCATTTCGCATTTATCATTTAGACCTTTCGGAATCAAAGTATCAAGATACTTGATCCAAAAGGTCTCCCTGCGTGCTAACTGAATGTGTATGTCTTTGCCAGTCTGAGGGTAAATCTTCTCTAGTATGGTGTAACGTAATTGTGGGATTGAGTGTTGAAATTGTATCCAGTGTGCTGCCAGACACGAGTTGGTATTTTTGGTTCGGATCATGCCTTTGTGTTCAGTAATCCTAATCCGCACCTTTCGCGATGTGCGACCCACGTAGGTGAGTCCACATGGACATTTAATTGCGTAGATTACTGTATCTGTGTTGCAATCTGAGGCATGTTTGAGGGAGATTTTCTTACCGGTACAAGGATGTAAAAATGTGTTTCCCAATATTACGTTCCCACAGTGACTACAGTTCCAACATTTCTTCTTACCCATGTGACTCCGTCGTTCATGGATGGTTTTAGTCTTGAGAATTTCTCTGATATTTTTGGACCTGGTATGTGCAAACAAAGGTTTGTGAGTAAAAAACAGTTTTAAAATCCGCCTCTTCTTCAAGAACTTCCCATCTTTTGAAGATGATTCTTTTAATTCTAGCAGCCTGGTGAGAGAACTTTAGCACAAACACTTCTCTCTTGCTTGTGGAGCGTGACATTGGTGTTAGTAAATCTTTACAGGCTTTCTGCTCAACACATGCTTTGGCTGAATCCAAAATTTCTGGAGGATATCCACGTTTCCTATACCTCTCATACTGCTCTTGAATCATAAGGTCTGATTGTTGTGGAGTGGATAAAATTCTTTTGATGCGAATAAACTGAGATACCGGTAAATGTTTTTTCAGAGAAGGTGGGTGGAAACTCAAGAAGTGTAATGCATTATTTCTGTCCATCGTTTTTTTATAAACAGACGTATGCAGCCCGTGTCTGTATTACTAATGAGAATATCCAGAAAGTTGATGGTATGAGGATGAATTTGATGAGTGAATTGTATGCGTGCATTCTGTTGGTTTAATGTGTAAATGTTATCCTCAAGCGACTGGCGGTCTCCACTCCAGATCACCAAGATATCATCTATGTATCTCATGTAAATGAGAAGATGTTTCATCCAGTTCTCTTTATTGATGATATGTGTATGTTCAAAATGAGCCATGAACATATTGGCGTACGAGGGTGCTCCAGGAAAACCCATCGATGTCCCTGTTCTTTGTAAAATGAAATGTTCTTTCCATGTGACATAACTATGATATAGACAAAATTGTAGTAGTTCCAGAAGGAAAACTTTGTCCCTACCTTCTTGTTCAGAATTAAGAAGCATCCATTCCACTGCTTCAATACCTCCACTGTGAGGAATGGAAGTATACAGGCCGATTACGTCTGTGGTACATAGTAACTTATCCTTAGTGATGTTTTCACAAGACAATCCGTCGTGTCTTTAACATACGTGCTCCATGTTTGTACGAGAGGCTGAAAGTGGAAATCCAAACATTTACCAATAGACTCATGTAACGAACCGCATCCTGCCACGATGGGTCGGAACAGAGGATCTGTCGCGTCCTTGTGCATTTTAGGGAGCATATATATGTGTGGCTGTTGCGGAGATGATGTATATAGCCATTGTCGTGTGGTATCATTAATCCATCCCATTTCGACTGCTTTGTCCAGTAACGTAGATAGAATAGATTGAAATTGTTTCGTTGGATCTGATTCCAAATGAATGTTAGTGTCTTCATTGAAAACATGTTCATCAACCTTTCTTTCATAAAATGCTCGATCCATTACCACGATAGCTCCTCCTTTATCAGCAGGTTGAAAAATAAGTTTTGCGTCCGAGCTCAAATTGTGTAGAATCCTACGTTCCTTTGGAGTGAGATTAGTGCTTCGTGGTAATTGATATTTGATGGTTTGCAGATCCTTCTTGACCAATAATTCAAAATTGTCCAGCGTCTTATGTGAGAAAGGTGCCATAAATGTGCTTTTGGGTTTGAATTTCTCCGTTGAGGTCTTGTCCACCGTTGGTTCAGATGGAGATATGGTATGGAAAAACCAGCGTAATCTCAATTTCCTCATAAATTTGAAAAGTGCAATCTCTGTTTCGAGTGTATTGGATGTGTATGTAGGAACGAACGCCATGCCTTTATTGAGTACTTCCAGTTCACAAGCGCTGAAGGTTTTTTGTGAGATGTTCATCACATAGGGCCAGATGTAGGTGGCCAAATAGTGAGCGCTAACGCTGAAATTCGCAGAATTTCAGCGTTAGCGATCGCTAATAAACCATGTGAAATGTAGAGGCAGAAACACCGAATCGCAAAATAAGGAATCGCTAAAAACAACGGAAAACAACTAGCGATTCCTTATTTAGCGAAAATGCCACACCGACTCACTATTTAGCGATTAGCAAAATAAGGAATCGCTAAAAAAAAATCGCTAAGCAATGAACATAAACTCGCTAATACCGAATCCTTAAAAAAACGCAAATTAAGAGTCGCAAATTAGCACTAACTCAAAGCAGGTGGTAACCAGGTGCACAGCATATAAACAACCCCAGAATGCATCAGCCTGAACACAATGGCGGCCCTCTATGTCATTGCAAGGCGGCTACGGATACGAGCAGCAGCACAAAGGACCTGGAGACGACAAGAACTTGTGCACAGATTGCGCATCACCTTATTCCAACTCACAGAGGCTGAAATCCATGAGAGGTACAGGCTACATCCAAACACCATCCTGGACCTGATACGGGACCTGCACCCAATCCTGGAGCACCAGACACCAAGGGCGCACGCAATACCTCCACATGTACAGGTACTCTGTTGCCTGCACCTACTGGCATCCGGCAGTTACCAGGGGGTAATAGCTGCAGCAGGTGGAGTCTCACAGAGTTGCCTGTCACGTTTCTTCAATACATTCCTGGATGCCATGTTGCAAAGGATGCCACACTATATAAAATTCCCCAGCACACAGGCAGAACTGCACAAGACAAAGATGGACTTCTATCAGAAGGCCCAGTTCCCACATGTGATAGGGTGCATTGACGGGACACATATACCAATCTGCCCCCCCTCTGCGACTGAGTACATCTACCGCAACCGAAAATCCACACGTTCAATCAATGTACAGGTTATATGTGATGCGTCTCACATCATCACCGACATATTTGCAAAATTCCCAGGGAGCACGCATGATTCCTACATCTTCAGGAACAGTGGGATCTATACCCGTCTTGTTGGGGGTGAATTTGGAGAAGGCTACCTGCTAGGTAAATCCATGTGACACACCCTGAAGTATACATTTGATGCAACGATTGCTGACTGCGAATAATTTTTCTTTCTTTTACACTTAGGTGATAGCGCATATGCGGTGCGTGCTTTCATCCTGACTCCATATCTGAACCCATCCACCCCAAGTGAAAGGAGATATAATGTGGCACATAAATCTACGCGCAATGTGGTGGAGCGAACATTTGGACTCCTCAAAAGCAGGTTCCGCTGCCCCCACAGAAGTGGAGGTGCACAGCAGTACCGGCCACTGATCTGCTGCAAAATAATAGCTACATGTGCCATGCTGCATAACCTTGCCACAAAGAGGGGGACACCCGTGGAAATCAGTGAATCAGAGGATGAGGAATGTCCCCAGCCACAGCACAGCGCTGCAGGTGTCGCAGCTGCACCAGATGGGAGACAGAGACGGGCAGAGATCACACACAACTATTTCTGAGTAAGTAATGAGAAAAAGCTAGTAACTGCAATTGTGTGACGGTGTTTAATTGACCTTCAGTCACGCAATTGGACAGCACACCGCAACACTATGATGGCCTCACAGTGCCTGGTCAAGCCAAACATGGCATAGTCACTCCACCATGCAACATCCCTAGTCCCATCATTGTGTCAAATGGGTTACGTCACCCACCACACAATGGAATGTGATGGCAGTGCTTATCTCCTGCGCCCACGCGCAGCACTGCTGCGTTCAGCAGGCACACTGTCCTCCCCAGTGCTGTGTCCTGCGGCTGATCCGTGCCTACCACTGCGCCTCTTGGTCTCCTGTAATGGGGGGGTGATGCTGCTGCGGCTTGTTGCCTCCTCACTCTCAGCCCCATCCCCCGATCCTGTGGCAGCAATTTGGTTGGTCTGAAGCACCTCCTTGGCACTGGTGACTGTTACCAACCCCTGAGTGACATCACGGATGCACTTGGCCATCTCCAATTGCATGGCCACCGAGCGCCTGCTGAGGACATGGGTGGCATTGCACAGCCTGTTAACTGCCTTAGTGTACCCTTCCAGTGTCTGTCTGTCCCTGCGCCTTGCACCACGGTCGCTATCAATCTTGCTGCATAGCAGCCTGACAGCATCAGACATCTCCCTCATGCCCTCAGCCACGGTGTTGTTGAGGCAGTATATGGCCTCCTTCATGTCGTTAATGTTTTCATTGTTTGCCACCATCTGGCGTTGCATTGTCCTCATTGTTTTGCCTTGCAGGCGCTGCACTTTCAGCATCTTCCCCTCCAGACCAGAGAAGACACTGGACTCCTCTGCCTCAGGACTGTGTGCCCTTTGTCGGCTTCTTCGTGCACCTATGTTGCCAACCTCCATGGGGGACTGTGTTACAGATGCGTGTACATCATCATCCTGCGGTGTCTGTTGTGCTCCCTGGCTCTCATCCTCTGTGCCCTCCATCTCCTGGAGGCTACCCACTGAATACCTCTTGGCTCGTGGTGGTGGTGGTGGTGGTGATGGTGGTGTGACGTCAGCAGGTGATTGGACATCCTCCTCCAGTGTGTTTTGCTCCCTGGAAGCCTCTTCTGACTCCCCTTCTGCAGCCTGTTGCGATGTGTCGCCTGTGGATACAGGATGTACTATTACTCACTTGTCTGGCAGCATTTGCCTACAAATAAATTTCATGACTGCCAATCTAGCTGTCTGTCCCCCGCTTGCTTATCTATTGATGTGTGTGCATTTCATATGCTTTTTGTGGACTGACTGATATGCTATTAGTTGATAGGGACTACATCTCCCATGATGCATTGCTGATTTTAGGCAAAACATGGTTTGGAGTGGGATTCATGCAGGGGGATTGGGGTTAGGGAGGGGGCACAGCATGCTGTGCATGCATCTTACCTTGTCTGTTGGCCCCTGTGGCTGAACTGTCCACGTTTCCAATGCCACTGACGCTCTCCGGCTGGAGGGTCGACTCCACCATTTGTTCCAATGCAGTCGGTGTAGACGATGTTGATGTCCCCCCACCTGTCTTACTGGCTTGTTTGAGCCGTTCGGCCACCCTCTCCTTGGCACGTTTCCGGAGATCGTACCAGCGCTTCTTGAGGTACTCTGTTGAGCGATGGGTGACGCCGATGGCATTGATTTTCCCCTGGATCACTAGCCAAATCTTCCGTTTTTGTGACTCAGGGACATGCAGGGATTTTTTAACAAAGAGCTGGTCGTGATCCTTCACCACCTCCTCTATTAGAACCTCCAACTCCCTCTCACTGAACTTGTGTTTACGCTTTCTTTCTCCAGCATCCTTCCCCTTCTCCTGTGAGACCATGGTTCTGTTTTGGTGTCTCAGCTAGGTGGTAGCTGTGCAGCTCCTGTGCTTTTGCTCCTGCTCCCTTCCTCTCCAACAGCTTCAGGATCAGTGTAGCTGCATGGGTGTGGCCACTTCCTGGTTGTGAGGTCATCAGGAAGCACTGGATTGGCTGAATCACAGCTTTGCGATTTTTTGAAATACCGGATTCGCTAATTACCGATTCGGTAATATGGAATAGGTATTACCGATTCGGTAATGAGGATTCGGTATTTTAAATAGCGAATTTTACAGAATCGCTAACTTTTAGCGATTTTTTTATCTGCATCGCATTTAACGAGTTCTTAATAGCGAATCGGTAAAATTCGCTATTAAGAACTCGCTATTTCTGTTTTACCTACATCGGGCCCTTAGTTTTCTTGAGGTTCCGTAGTGTTCGTGATGATTCTGCTATTCTTTTTTTGTCCCCTCCTGACTCGTTGCCTTTTAGGGTTTCTCGCCCTTCCGGTGGATGATTTGAGGTCTGGCCCTGTTCTAAAAAAGCCTGCTTGCCACTCGTGGTTGGTGTGTCACTTTCAATGTTCCTTATCACTTGCTCTGTTGTTGTGGGAACAGATGTCCTGGTTAACAGTAACTCTTGATCGGTGACAATGCTTTCCTCCGAAGATGAATATTCCAGGTTTTTTGTAAACTCGTTTCTGGGCGTAAGCTTCAGCCCATGAATAGACCTCATCAAGTTTGTAGTCAATTGTATCTCTTCTAAACTTCCTTAGTTTCCGTTCGTGCACTTCCTTTGCGTGTTCATCTAATTTGGTGTTGATGTCGTTCAGTGTTCTAGTCCATTCCTCTGCTTCCATCCGTTTTTCTATTTACATTTTTAAATCTGAAATTTCTGTCGCCAGTTCACCAAGAATAGACAATAATTCCTCAATAATAAGAAGGATTAAGTCCAAGGAACATTTATTGAGAATCGCGTACCAGCGCGTCATAAATGATTTATTGTATTTAAATAACATCGGTTTAAGGGCGATCCTGAGGCCCCTTGGTATACGCTTTACTTTATGATATTGTATGAGCGTGGTAGCGTGTAATCTCTGGTTTATCTCTTTGCGCATGACGTATTCAAGTTGCTTCAACATCTGTTGTAGTGTTCCGGGGGTGGCACTGAAGGTTCTTACATCGTGTATCAGGGAATAAATTGATTCAGCTTCATCAGCTGAATAAACCTTTGTTTCAGCTTGGTTAGTTGTGAGGTCCGCTATGTCTTTGAAGGACATGATTCTTTGGGTGCTGGTTGAACGTAAAGGCGGAAATGGAACGTACTTTTAATGGTTGTGTCAACCTGCACACCTTATATTTCTAGTGTGTATGACTGCCTGTAACTGGTTTAAAAAAAGTGAATCAATGCGTGCTGCTTCCTATGTGGGATCTGCCACTGACCCCTGAGAACAAGTCACTGCAATTGGTATGGAGAGAACTCCATACTTTGGAAGCGCACAGCCACCGGCCCCTAGGGCTTCATCATAATCGTGAATCAAAATTCAAATGGATTAAAAAAAAATTATAACAAGAAACAGATTAGTAATCAGGTTCCTTACTTATATTTTCAAAAAGTCTTAATCGTAGCAAAAACCAAAATGATGCAATACATGATTAACAAATGAAATCAGATTCTACAATTGATCAACAAGTCGTAAGTTGCACATTAATAGCGACCCCAATGTATTTCGGGTGATACCCTTCTTCAGGGGAAAAGCGTGTAATGCAAAGCAAATCTTCAGTGGCATCCTGCCGGAACACATAAAAGAAAGGAAAAACAAACTAAGTGCCTTATGTTACAACATTAATAGCAGTAAACACTCCAGATTACACTGATATATTATCACTGTCTGCATGCATGTTAGACTAACCCAACGCCGATGTATCGAAAAGTGATATGATGACCATGGTCGAGAGAAATATAGACCATGTGCAATGTGAGCAAACGGAGATGCACTCTCGTGTTATAGAGAAAACGCGTGTGCAGTGTGGTGGTATCATTCTAGGAACGTGCGTGATGTGAGCATATATCAAAATTCAGTCGAAGCTCGTCATGCTCTAGTAACCGGACACGCTGTCACCCAGGTGTACGTTGGTTTGTAAACAGTGTCAAAAGAAACTAATGTGGTGTACCTCTTTAATACAATTGCAGTTATGAATAAGAGGCTGCCCGGTCGCCCGAGTATCTGAAGTCCCTGTCAAAAAAATTTGCTATTATCATCCATCGATCCGTGAATGGATGCCTGGTGCTGGTTTTAAATAGGCAAAATGCCTTACCTCAATGTAAAGTTCTGGAGGGATCGGTCAAAGATTTAAACCGCCAGATCTTCAAGTAAAACAAGAACAAAATAAAATAAAATGAAGGGTTGCCGTTTAACCAAAACTAACTGCCATCTAATGGGGCTGTCCGCAATATCTCGCGGTAAACTCACCAGTGTGCACAACGTCTCGCGTCATTCACGTAATCCAAAACGTCATGACGACGTCTTTCCCTGTGCTACCTTTAAACTGGTTTGTCACGCCCATTCCAGTGTATGCGATTCAACAAACTTTATTGTGCGCGGACATGTGAAAGTATCAGGCAACGCCATCTGTTGCCTGTGTATGATATAAATGTGAACTATGCCGATTCTAAGGTAAACGTAACTTTTAAACAGGTGCAAGTATTAAATAGGCAAAATGCCTTACCTCAATGTAAAGTTCTGGAGGGATCGGTCAAAGATTTAAACCACTAGATCTTCAAGTAAAACAAGAACAAAATAAAATGAAGGGTTGCCGTTTAACCAAAACTAACTGCCATCTAATGGGGCTGTCCGCAATATCTCGCGGTAAACTCACCAGTGTGCACAACGTCTCGCGTCATTCACGTAATCCAAAACGTCATGACGACGTCTTTCCCTGTGCTACCTTTAAACTGGTTTGTCACGCCCATTCCAGTGTATGCGATTCAACAAACTTTATTGTGCGCGGATATGTGAAAGTATCAGGCAACGCCATCTGTTGCCTGTGAATAATATAAATGTGAACTATGCCGATTCTAAGGTAAACGTAACTTTTAAACAGGTGCAAGTATCGGACCAAATGAGGATAAAGAACGGTGGAAAACAATGATCATAGTCTATAAGTACTGCCCGTATGCAGTAAATACATGACCTGATTCAACAATGTCCAGTGCAATGTGTCTGACTGTCAAATAAATATGCTTCCAGATATATGGCATCCAAGTGTACCTACTGTTATAAATGCTAACGCTATGTAAACTGGTGTAATGTGCAGTGTTGAACTGTATGTATCAAAGCCCACTTCTGTGATGTGGAAAACGCTAACGGTGGGTGGTCCCATGTCTGCAGACAGTGATTCACAATGGAGTATATACGTAGTATTGATTAACAATGGTTGCCTGTACATCAAAATGACAGCTCTCGAGTATGTTAAAGAAAACATATCATCGCATTTATCATTTAGACCTTTCGGAATCAGAAATTTCAGTTTTAAAACTGGAAATAGAAAAACCGATGGAAGCAGAGGAATGGACTAGAACACTGAACGACATCAACACCAAATTAGATGAACATGCAAAGGAAGTGCACGAACGGAAACTAAGGAAGTTTAGAAGAGATACAATAGACTACATACTTGATGAGGTCTATTCATGGGCTGAACCTTACGCCCAGAAACGAGTTTACAAAAAACCGGGAACATCATCTTCGGAGGAGAGCATTGTCACCGATCAAGAGTTACTGTTAACCAGGACATCTGTTCCCACAACAACAGAGCAAGTGATAAGGAACATTGAAAGTGACACACCAACCACGAGTGGCAAGCAGGCTCTTTTAGAACAGGGCCAGACCTCAAATCATCCACCGGAAGAGCGAGAAACCCTAAAAAGCAACGAGTCAGGAGGGGACAAAAAAAGAATAGCAGAATCATCACGAACACTACGGAACCTCAAGAAAACTTAGTGATGAACATCTCACAAAAAACCTTCAGCGCTTGTGAACTGGAAGTACTCAATAAAGGCATGGCGTTCGTTCCTACGTACACATCCAATACACTCAAAACAGAGATTGCACTTTTCAAATTTATGAGGAAATTGAGATTACGCTGGTTTTTCCATACCATATCTCCATCTGAACCAATGGTGGACAAGACCTCAACGGAGAAATTCAAACCCAAAAGCACATTTATGGCACCTTTCTCACATAAGACGCTGGACAATTCTGAATTATTGGTCAAGAAGGATCTGCAAACCATCAAATATCAATTACCACGACGCACTAATCTCACTCCAAAGGAAAGTAGGATTCTACACAATTTGAGCTCGGACGCAAAACTTATTTTTCAACCTGCTGATAAAGGAGGAGCTATCTTGGTAATGGATCGAGCATTTTATGAAAGAAAGGTTAATGAACATGTTTTCAATGAAGACACTTACATTCATTTGGAATCAGATCCAACGAAACAATTTCAATCTATTCTATCTACGTTACTGGACAAAGCAGTCGGAATGGGATGGATTAATGATACCACATGAAAAGTTCTATATACATCATCTCCGCAACAGCCACACATATATATGCTCCCTAAAATGCACAAGGACACGACAGATCCTCCGTTCCGACCCATGGTGGCAGGATGCGGTTCATTACATGAGTCTATTGGTAAATTTTTGGATTTCCACTTTCAGCCTCTCGTACAAACATGGAGCACGTATGTTAAAGACACGCCGGATTGTCTTGTGAAATTGGAGAATGTGCGTGAAAACATCACTAAGGATACGTTACTATGTACCATAGACGTAGTCGCGCTGTATACTTCCATTCCTCACAGTGAAGGTATTGAAGCAGTGGAATGGATGCTTCTTAATTCTGAACAAGAAGGTACGGACAAAGTTTTCCTTCTGGAACTACTACAATTTTGTCTATATCATAGTTAATTCACATGGAAAGAAAATTTCTTTTTACAAAGAACAGGGACATCGATCTGTTTTCCTGGAGCACCCTTGTACGCCAATATGTTCATGGCTCATTTTGAACATACACATATCATCAATAAAGAGAACTGGATGAAACATCTTCTCATTTACATGAGATACATAGATGATATCTTGGTGATCTGGAGAGGAGACCGCCAGTCGCTTGAGGATAACATTTACACATTAAACCAACAGAATCCACGCATACAATTCACTCATCAAATTCATCCTCATACCATCAACTTTCTGGATATTCTCATCAGTAATACAGACACGGGCTGCATACGTCTGTTTATAAAAAACCAACGGACAGAAATAATGCATTGCACTTCTTGAGTTTCCACCCACCTTCTCTGAAAAAACATTTACCGGTATCTCCGTTTATTCACGTCAAAAGAATTTCATCCACTCCACAACAATCAGACCTTATGATTCAAGAGCAGTATGAGAGGTATAGGAAATGTGGATATCCTCCGAAAATTTTGGATTCAGCCAAAGCATGTGTTGAGCAGAAAGCCCGTAAAGATTTACTAACACCAATGTCACGCTCCACAAGCAAGAGAGAAATGTTTGTGCTAAAGTTCTCTCACCAGGCTGCTAGAATTAAAAGAATCATCTTCAAAAGATAGGAAGTTCTTGAAGAAGAAGCGGATTTTAAAACAGTTTTTACTCACAAACCTTTGTTTGCACATACCAGGTCCAAAAATATCAGAGAAATTCTCAAAACTAAACCCATCCATGAACCACGGAGTCACATGGGTATGAAGAAATGTTGGAACTGTAGTCACTGTGGGAACGTAATATTGGGAAACACATTTTTACATCCTTGTACCGGTAAGAAAATCTCCCTCAAACATTCCTCAGATTGCAACACGCATACAGTAATCTACGCAACTAAATGTCCATGTGGACTCACCTATGTGGGTCACACATTGCGAAAGGTGCGGATTAGGATTACTGAACACAAAAGCATGATCCGAACCAAAAATACCAACTTGTGTCTGGCAGCACACTGGATACAATTTCAACACTCAATCCCAATCAATCAATCAATCAATCAGGGAATTGTAAGCGCGCTACTCACCCGTGAGGGTCTCAAGGTGCTGAGGGGGGGGGGTCCGCAGATCTGTTTAGCCGAAGAGCCAGGTCTTGAGGGTCTTCCTGAAGGTGTTCAGGGAGGGGGCGCGTCTGATATCTGCCGGTAGCTCGTTCCAGGTCTTGGCTGCAATGTGAGAGAAGGATCTTCCGCCTGCTCTGGCTCTGTGGATGCGCGGGGTTTCGGCCAGTGCGAGGTTGGAAGATCGGAGGTTTCTTTTGGGTACGTGGAAGTTGATCCCACAATTACGTTACACCATACTAGAGAAGATTTACCCTCAGACTGGCAAAGACATACACATTCAGTTAGCACGCAGGGAGACCTTTTGGATCAAGTATCTTGATACTTTGATTCCGAAAGGTCTAAATGATAAATGCGAAATGATATGTTTTCTTTAACATACTCGAGAGCTGTCATTGTACAGGTAACCATTGTTATACATAATCAATACTACGTATGTACTCCATTGTGAATCACTGTCTGCAGACATGGAGACCACCCACCCGTTAGCGTTTTCCACATCACAGAAGTGGGCTTTGATACATACAGTTCAACACTGCACATTACACCAGTTTATATAGCGTTAGCATTTGTAACAGTAGGTACACTTGGATGCCATATATCTGGAAGCATATTTATTTGACAGTCAGACACATTGCACTGGACATTGTTGAATCAGGTCATGTATTTACTGCATCCGGGCAGTACTTATAGACTATGATCATTGTTTTTCACCGTTCTTTATCCTCATTTGGTCCGATACCTGCAGCTGTTTAAAGTTACGTTTACCGTAGAATCGGCATAGTTCACATTTATATCTTACACAGGCAACAGATGGCATTGCCTGATACTTTCACAGGTCCGCGCACAATAAAGTTTGTTGAATCGCATACACTGGAATGGGCGTGACAAACCAGTTTAAAGGCAGCACAGGGAAAGACGTCGTCATGACGTTTTGGATTACGTGAATGGCGCGAGACGTTGTGCACACTGGTGAGTTTACCGCGAGATATTGCGGACAGCCCCATTAGATGGCAGTTAGTTTTGGTTAAACGGCAACCCTTCATTTTATTTTATTTTGTTCTTGTTTTACTTGAAGATCTGGCGGTTTAAATCTTTGACCGATCCCTCCAGAACTTTACATTGAGGTAAGGCATTTTGCCTATTTAAAACCAGCACTAGGCATCCATTCACGGATCGATGGATGATAATACCGAATTTTTTTGACAGAGACTTCAGATACTCGGGCGACCGGGCAGCCTCTTATTCATAACTGCAATTGTATTAAAGAGGTACACCACATTAGTTTCTTTTGACACTGTTTACAAACCAACGTACACCTGGGTGACAGCGGGCCCGGTTACTAGAGCATGACGAGCTTCCACTGAATTTTGATATATGCTCACATCACGCACGTTCCTAGAATGATACCACCACACTGCACACGCGTTTTCTCTATAACACGAGAGTGCATCTCCGTTTGCTCACATTGCACATGGTCTATATTTCTCTCGACCATGGTCATCATATCACTTTTCGATACATCGGCGTTGGGTTAGTCTAACTTGCATGCAGACAGTGATAATATATCAGTGTAATCTGGAGTGTTTACTGCTATTAATGTTGTAACATAAGGCACTCAGTTTGTTTTTCCTTTCTTTAATGTGTTCCGGCAGGATGCCACTGAAGATTTGCTTTGCATTACACGCTTTCCCCCTGAAGAAGGGTATCACCCGAAATGCATTGGGGTCGCTATTAATGTGCAACTTACGACTTGTTGATCAATTGTAGAATCTGATTTGATTTGTTAATCATGTATTGCATCATTTTGGTTTTTGCTATGATTAAGACTTTTTGAAAATATAAGTAAGGAACCTGATTACTAATCTGTTTCTTGTTATAAAGTTTTTTTAATCCATTTGAATTTTGATTCACGATTATGATGAAGCCCTAGGGGCCAGTGGCTGTGTGCTTCCAAAGTATGGAGTTCTCTCCATACCCATTGCAGTGACTTGTTCTCAGGGGACAGTGGCAGATCCCACATAGGAAGCAGCACGCATTGATTCACTTTTTTTAAACCAGTTACAGGCAGACATACACACTAGAAAGATAAGGTGTGCAGGTTTACATAACCATTAAAAGTACATTTTCTTGCCTTAGCCATTTGGTGCCTGCAGCCTGCCTGGGTCACATGACTGGGTGTAGCTGACAGCTGGGCTTTGTGTATTCCTCCTAGACAGACACACACATTGGGAGTTTTGGTGTGACTAGATGGGCCATCGCGGACAGGATGGGAGGGAGGAGCTGGGCCCAGCATCACTTACACCTGAATAGACTGTGTCCTGTCTCCACACAAAGGGCTGCATACCCCCTGTAGTTATTCTGGAGCCAGGGCAGGGAAGGCAGGGCATCTGTGCACTTCAAAGGCATGCCTCAAAAGGCGTCTCCCCACTACAAAGGCACAACTCTGTATAAAAGGAGGACTTCAGACACCTCCACTTCAGTACACTTCTAGCCCTGTGGATACTCTGCCAGGAAGAAGGACTGCTGTGCTGCTGAAAGGACTGTCACTCTGCTGGACTGTCACTCTGAAGGAGCTGCTGCCCTGTTGTGCTAACCTACTGCCCTCTTGTCTGGGGAGGAAGAACTGAACCTGCAACCCATCTTGAAACCAGGACTCCAGAGTCTCTCAAAGGGCTAGACTGCTGGCCTCCTGATCTGAGCCTCAGGTGCACAAAAGGCTTCATAACGCCTTAGGTGAGTTCCTGACCCCCAAGTGGTGCGTCTCAGGTCCTGGACCCTTGTTGTGTCTCACAGGCTCTTAAAATCAAGCTTTTGGGCTCTTTGCACCCGCAAACAGGACCCTTGGTGTGCCTCACAGGCTCTTAAAATCAAGCTTTTTGGGCTCTTCGCGACTGCAAACAGACCAATTTACACCGGTAACACTCCGCTCGCATCGAAGATCAGCATGAGCAGTCGCTAGCCCATCTCTTTGCACAGCAAGCATCGATAACAGCTGAGGTCTGCCAATGCGAGGCTCCATCCCACCAGTCTGCGACATCCTGCCTGCTCCTCGCACCATGCCGACCAGCGACGCTCTTCTTGCTCCCAACAGTCCTCTCCAACACGACTCTTGGTTCAAAACTTGAGAAGGTAAACCTTCAGTGGGACTAATCTGGGACTGTATCCGACCCGCGCTCCATCGCGGTGGGCCTAAACATTTGACTTTGACCTGGTCCAGCGTGACCAGATAACCGCAGTTGGCGCTTTGTGGTTTTAGGTGCTATATTGCTGTTTATTCTTCAAAAATTAATAACACAAGATCAAGTGATTGGATTTTTTTAGTTTTGGCATTGTTTTATTTATTAAATTAAGCTCTATTTTTCTAACCTGATGGGGAATCTTTTTGTGTAGTATTTTCACTGTTTTACTGTTTGAATTGTTGCACAAATACTTTACATATTGGCTCTAAGTTAAGCCTGACTGCTCTGTACCAAGCTACCAGGGGGTTGAGCACAGGTTAATTTGTGGTTTGCTTGTGCCTTACCCTGACTAGGGTTGTGGTTGCTGGTTGACCAGGGCTAACACCCCAGTCAACCACTAACCCAGTTTCTAACACACAGCTTATTGGTGTCACCTTCAGTTACAGAGAACTTGACTTTGACATATTTATCTTAGTGGTGTATCTGTTTGCAAAGGTGCCTGTTATTGAAAGTGGGTCCAGGCCCTGGTATGCATTGACAACGTTGTTTTTTTGGTGTCAGCTTGGGCTTCAAATTAAGTTGAAGGGATTGGCTATTTTCCATGCAGTTCATTAAGGCACCATTGTCTCTTAATGTTATACAGTTCCCACGAATTTAGTAGGACTGTGTATTAGGTGAACCAAACTTCACAATATAGAGACTGAGTCTACTCATATCATCAGTAAATGCTGGTTCGGCTAGCTCACAGTACCACATCTAGACTCCTAAACCTCCAGACCTGTAGATGCTGTTCTTAACCTCGAACATGACCACTCTGATTATCAACGAAGTAGTGGAAACAGATCTAACCCTTTCGTTTGTCACTTTTTCATGCCCAAAGTTTTACAAAGAAGAGAAACTATAATACATTTTCAAATGTTTATTGAAAAGATCTAATCCTTGTAAATAAAACGTGAACTGCGATTATTAAACAGATGAAACACATCATTGTTAAAAGCATTACTCGAATGCTGAAAAACACAGACAATTCGACCATGTTAATTGTTCCTAATATTACTCCTATCAACAATACTCCTACTCTAACAAGAGCATAATGGTAGTATCCTCTGCCAGACCCAGTTGGAATGACATAACCCCATACCTTGGTGTAATGTTTCAGGAAGCCGGCTTCAGTGTATTAACGAATGCACGCTGTCTGAGTGTGCAAGCCCGCACATATTTCTGCTTGCGCCGCTATCTTCCTTCTTATGATAAATGTCAGGACCTGCAAGGCTGAATCTCATTCACAGCTCTCTGCAGCATTCATGATAACTCCGCTATGAAGTGCCTCTCACTGACTTCATCACAGGCACAGTTTAAATAATAAACACCAGTCTTATCGCATTCTGCTAGAGCCCCAGAATAACAGCTTTACTTAGTCTGGATGGAAAGAGTCCTCTTCTACGAACATATAATAAAGTAATGACATTGCGTTGTAGTATGTGTATTCCTGGAACTAACAGTGCAGACTATAGAACATCAATGTCTGCTAAAAATAAATGTGTGCATGGCATTCTCTTGTGTTAGTGAAAAACGTGCAAACCACCATCTCATAAAGATGCTAAGCTAAAACGGAAAACTAAAATGGAGACCACATGTAATCCATATAGCATTAGTGCCATGATTCAGGAGGCTTGCACTAGTATCATGCACTTTGGCTGTGATTATCTTGGTTTCACAAGCACTGTCGATGACTGAGAGCAAGAAGACGCCTTGGCTGTGGTCCGCCAGTATCATCTGAGTGCTTGGGGCCCAGATACTGTCTCTTCTCCTATTACTGTGCATTGTTTCATGAACTATGAGAGTTGTGGTTTATGTGCAAGGTCATGCCTAGCACTATTGTAAACATGTGCAAAGTATTTCGGTCTTCCCCTGTAATGGAATGTTGCCCCACCCCCACTGTACCCGCAGGCTATTCTGATGTAGAGAGTTAAAGGGTTTCTGCCTCACGGAGGTTCTCAAAGGTCCCCTCCACCGTATGTAGTCCTCTGTTTCTTCCTTTATTTGCAGAGCTCTATCTAATTCACATTTTTGCCAGCGCTGACTCTTTTTCCACGGTCTATGCTTTGAATAGCTTGTGAGCTGCCCTGCTGAATCAGTTTTCTTCGTACTGACAGCCTACACCCTCAAATTATTTGGACTCACAGGGCCAGATGTACAAAATCGATTTTACGATCGCAAGCAGTCAGAATTGAAGTTTGTGACCACAAAAATGGATTTTCATATATTCCATTTCAGTAGTCTGTAATGTTTTACAGTTTGATAAAATCACATTGCGACCAGATACTGATTTGATATTTGGAAGGTGCGCGTTGTGGGCATTCCTTACAAATACTAAATCAATATCCAGTGTATCAATGGTTTGCAACTGTGATTTCAGTCCGAAATCATTGAAATGTTACTGATTCCCAAGTTGGGGTGGTAACTGATTCGCAAATGGGATGGAATCCTCTTTGGTCTCCTTCCCTTTTGTGAATTTTTGTAAAAGTTTCAGTGGGAGCAGGCAATTGTCCAGTGGATACACTGCCAAGTCTCAATGAAACTTTTTTTTTAAATAAATCACAGATATTGTAGTCAGCTGACCCTTCCCGGCCACCACCTCTGTGATTATGTCCAATCAGAGTGAATCACTAATTGTGACCTACATTAAGAATATTAATGAAGTAGTTGGACTGCGACCCTCTCCGATTCTAAATTTTATGAACCAACCTTTAGGTGAACGTTTTTTTGTTGTTGCAAAATTCAATATTGATCGCAAATAGACTGGTGCCAGATTGAGATGACTTTTTGCGACCACTGTAGTTAGCCCATAGTTCCTTAGCCTGGTCATCATCAGAACAGGTGTTTGCTAGTTTGCCATGTAGACCAAGGTGTTATCTATGGACTCCCCCTTGCATTGCTGGGATAGCCATCAGTATGAGCTATTAATAGCCCCATAAACCTGCAGGTTGATATGTGCTTTCAGAGCTATGAAGGTGCCTTGTCATAGTCCCCATTAACCTTTGGGCCGGGAAGTTTATGAATAATGTGTATATTTCTGTGCCAGCATAGTGCAGCCATAGTGACATTGACCTTTTTATGTTACCATTGTTCTCTCTTGCCCCTTTGAAATAATTATTCAACATGGGATGCCTCTGCTGACACTGCAAGCTTGCATGAATTCGGCAGGGCGTAGGCTGGAGTTCCGGCCTAGCTACTAATTTGCCTGGTCATCTGGCATACCCATGTTAAGTGTGACAGCAGTGACAGTGCAAAACCTAATCCTTCCTGGGACATGATCCTTCATTCCTTTTACCTTTTTTTAAATTTTTTTGCTAATTTCTGTAAAGCTAATCTTTTTTGTATAAACATTTTATAGACTTTAAAAGCACTACACAAACCAACTTCTTCAGAAAATATTTGGCCAGCTTCATCAACTCATTGCACTCCTGAATGCCACCCAACCGATGCCACCCTCCTTAAATCTTGTCTTATCAAAATAAGAGTAGCCCCACCAAGAGCCCCATATCTTAGCATGCTTTTTTTTGGCAGCCAATAACACGATAAATCTTGCTCTATGTAACATCAGAGTAGTCGATTGCTTTCATCCATGCCGAATAACTCTGGGTTCACTACGCCCTCCAGTTCTTCTCATTGTCTCATTTGTAACAAGATAACCCAGACCCACACATTTTCTTGTGTCAGGAGCCATTCTAGTCTTCACTTATACCTAGAAGGCACAATTCTAGGGATATCTTTACATGCCTCCCCAAAACTTTCTGCTGCAATCATGTTATCGCCAGGCAGGACCAAGTCACATGAAACATCCCTGCCTCAATAATTCCCAGTTTCCAGACTGTTAGGGGGATAGTAAAGTCTATTTAGGAATTTGAATTGTATGAGGCATAGGAGCGCGGGTAATTGCAAAGTCATGAGCAGCTAGTCTAACAGCATTCCCCTACTAATTCTCGAGTGGCCCTATATATTTCTCTAAGACTTGATATAAGGAACTAAGGGCCTGATTTAGATTCGGCGAATGAGATACTCCATTACAAATGTGACGGATCTCACGTCCTCCACATTAGAAGTGCCATGGGATATAATGCATCTATATACGGTGGAAGGGATATCCGTCACTTTTGTGAGGGAGTATCCCGTCCCCTGAATTCTAAATCAGGCCCTAAATCTGGCTAGTGCGTGTATAGTGAAGGAACGGTATATGCGAGATACGCCATGTCTGCTTATCGCATCCAGAATAATATTTGCCTCCAGAGAGTTGAATTCTTGAATAGAAGACAGTTCCACTCCGTACTGCTCTAAAGGCATGCCTCACTTGTAGGTACTTAAAAAACTTATCAATGCAATTCATATTCACCCATGAGTGTTGCAGATGATTTCAGTTGTCCCTCACCACAAGCATCAGCCACCCTGAAGATCTCAATGAGGTCCCATTGCCTAAACCCTTCTAGATTCGCCACTTGGTGTAATAGTGTACCTTGCCATAACAGGGTCTCTCTAGTAATCACCAGGCAATTTCCTGATGGGCTGGAGCTATTGAAGGCCGGTTTTGAAAGCCCTTTGGCCTCTGCTGGTGCCCCTGTCAATTTTCCGAGCCCCGAGGTTAATTGCAGCAGGCACTGGTGGCTTCAGTACAGAGCGAAAAACAGGGAGGAGGAAAGGATGGAGATAGAGAGAGCGAGAGAGAGAGCTATAGAAGGGGGAGAAGAGAAAAAGAGACAAAATTGATGGATAGGAAGAGAGAGATACAGCGAGGAGAGAAAGGGAACTGGGCTGGTTTGAGCATTTCTGCCAGTGCTGCTTTTGATTCTACAGTCCAGGCTTGCTATTAATCTTGTTTTCCAAACCAATCCGCTTTAGTCCAACAACTCAGAACAGCTATGATGAGACCCAGCAAAATGTCTGGGGCTTGACCCGAAAGAGGAATTTCAACATTTCTGATCCCTCAGACAGTTGAAGCTCCCCTTGTATTGATGGATCGTCTCTTTCGCCAAACAACCAAGCATTTATGAAGGGAAGCTGTGAAGTTCAGTAATGCAACTTAATGCCCCCATACCAAATGCTTCTTCAAACGTGAATTGAATGCACTTTTCCCAAGAGCTCCTGGGAGACGTACCACCACACATGAATTTTTGGGACATGCTTCTGATTGTGCCAAAAAATGGTCAGAAATGTCCCACAAAGGGTTCTGTACTGTACATAGCAATTTCAGTAAGGCTATAATTCTAAATAGTGCTACGCAAACAAATGATGGACGGAATGCTGAATGAATCATACATTCACCCCCAGTCAAGAGATCTGGGTTAAATCCATCGTTCTTTGCTCACCATGCCACCCCAGTTTAGACCCAGCCATATGCAAATCAGTCTTGACCCTGTGCCTCATGGGCACAGTCCAGACCGAACTGCCAAGCCAGGTCCTCCCTGGACCGGAAACAAGCATCCTGGGACCGGTTTCAGGGTAATACCCTTCATCAGCCAGGCTAGCTTTAATCCAGTGGCACAGTGAGCCCAGGACCCACGTCTGGGCATACCCATCCCACTTAGGGCAAAAAGTGCTACGCAAACAAATGATGGACGGAATGCTGAATGAATCATACATTCACCCCCAGTCAAGAGATCTGGGTTAAATCCATCGTTCTTTTGCTCACCATGCCACCCCAGTTTAGACCCAGCCATATGCAAATCAGTGTTGACCCTGTGCCTCATGGGCACAGTCCAAACCGAACTGCCAAGCCAGGGCCTCCCTGGACCGGAAACAAGCATCCTGGGACCGGTCTCAGGGTATTACTTCATCAGCCAGGCTAGCTTGAATCCAGTGGCACAGTGAGCAAGGGACCCACGTCTGGGCATACCCATCCCACTTAAGGCGATACAAGTGCTACGCAAACAAATGATGGACGGAATGCTGAATGAATCATACATTCACCCCGAGTCGAGATCTGGGTTAAATCCATCGTTCTTTTGCTCACCATGCCACCCCAGTTTATACCCAGCCATATGCAAATCAGTCTTGACCCTGTGGATCATGGGCACAGACCAGACCGAACTGCCAAGCAGTTCCGTCCATCAATTGTGTGTCTTTTGCTTTCTCGCCCTAAGTGCGCCAGGCATGCCCAGACGTGGGTCCTGGGCTCACTGTGCCACTGGAATCAAGCTATCCTGGCTGAAGAGGGGTGAAAGCCCGAAACCGGTCCTAGGATGCTTGTTTCCGGTCCAGGGAGGACCTGGCTTGGCAGTTTGGGCTGGACTGTTCCCATGAGGCACAGGGTCAAGACTGATTTGCATATGGGCAGGTCTAAACTGGGGTGGCATGGTGAGCAAAAGAATGATGGATTTAACCCAGATCTCTTGACTGGGGGTGAATGTTTTGATTTGTTCTGCATTCCGTCCATCAATTGTGTGTCTTTTGCTTTCTCGCCCTAAGTGCGCCAGGCATGCCCAGACGTGGGTCCTGGGCTCACTGTGCCACTGGAATCAAGCTATCCTGGCTGAAGAGGGGTGAAACCCGAAACCGGTCCTAGGATGCTTGTTTCCGGTCCAGGAGGACCTGGCTTGGCAGTTCGGGCTGGACTGTTCCCATGAGGTACAGGGTCAAGACTGATTTGCATATGGCCAGGTCTAAACTTGGGTGGCATGGTGAGCAAAAGAATGATGGATTTAACCCAGATCTCTTGACTGGGGGTGAATGTTTTGATTTGTTCTGCATTCCGTCCATCAATTGTGTGTCTTTTATAATTCTAAATAGGGCAACAGTACCTGTTGTAGTGACAGAAATGGAATCCCAAAGATGGAAGTCTCTGCGTAGTTTATTAATTAACGGGCCTAGGTTGAGCTCTCAATCTAGCGTAACCCATGCCGTAAAATGGACCTCAAATATTTTAAACTGTCTGTTAATGTGTGCAAGGGGTTGACCCAAGGGCCCAACAAGTTCATCCCTCTCACTGGGAAAATCACTGATTTCCTCCAGTTTTTCTTCCAGAGACCAGAAGACGCCCCCCCCCCCACCCCAAGCAGATCTAGTAGTATCATGACTCGGTACCCAGTCCAATTGGTTTAGATGACCCATTGAAGGAAGTGTCCCGCTAGGGCCACTCGTGTTATCTCACAACCACCTGCTATGCCTTCCCAAGAATGAAGAGTCGGTCAGACAGTAGAGAATACAAACTTACATGTTTATTAGAAATGCTCTGCAGAGGAGTCCATCATGACCTGCACCATAAGATGTCTGCCGAGGGACTGACCCCCCAACAGTCTACAGTGAGTAATCATTCTTCCCCAAGAGCCTCCAGTCCCGCCCACCATCAAAAACTACCGGCCTGAGCCGAACATGAACAAAGGAGGCACAGGGAGATGAGCTACCACCTGCCAGATGGGTACATGTTATCAGAAACCAAAGGCCACTGCGCCGAGTCTCAGCGTCTCCTAACGTGGGAGCAGAACTACACACTTAGATTGGTATGTGAGAGCTGAATTGTCTCCTTATTAGCAGGTCGGGAAACAGCCTTGAACAGGAAGGAAAAAATTATAACTAAATACAGTGTTCTGCTGAGGCAAGCATTACGAGCCATGAGGCCTAACTCAGGCACATTCTAAGCAGCCTAATAAGGATTTCGAAAAACAAAATGGAGTCACACTCTCTAACTGAAGCCTGCACATTGCGGGGATAACTCAGTGGGTTGCATAACGTAAATACAACTGGCATCTATTTAGCCACACATTGCTAACCTAATATAACGTGAAAGGAGTACATTGCAGGGACAGGATTTTAAAACCTAACAGACCTCTCTTTAGCATGGGTGGCTAAATGCTTTATTGCTATCCGGTAGGGTCTTTATAATTCTAAGGGAGAGGAAGGAATTACATAGTCACTCAGGTAACAAGGGAAAAACAAGCAACACATGATCATTGAAATCATTTAATATTCAAAGATGCCCTCATCAATGAGCATCAGATCCTGAATCTCCTGCATCATCATAACAAGAATCTTGTTGTCACTTCTTGGTAATGTAGGAGTAGGGGTAATTTTCCTCATACAATAGGTGCAACAGGCTGGGAGGCAGTTAATGCATAAGCAATAGGTAAAAAATGACTCCTGCAATGGCTATGAGGACAAGTAATATCTTCCAACCCCATGATGTCACTAGACCCCAGAGCCACCCAGTAAGGGACCATGAACCATTATCCTGATGGATATCTGAGGCAAGTCTGTGTAATTTCTGTATTGCGGAGTACACAGTAGGGGCACTATCAGGAATGTACACACAGCAGCTGCTGCCGATGACACGACAGGCTCCACCCCTGTCAGCCAGAATGACGTCTAAAACCATCCGGTTTTGAAGAGAAACGAGCCTCGTAGCCTGAAGCTCGACTGTAATGTTAGTCAGTATACCAGCAGTTGTATTGATAACTCCTTCAACTACCCTTGCAAGGTGACGAATATTACAACTATTAAACATGGGACCCCAGAACGGCAGAATGCCCTTCATTATGTCGGTAAATTGCTGCAGGGAGGTATCTGTCTGATCAATATCGTCTGGATCAACTACTCTCCTAACTCGGGTTGCTGGGACACTCCTAGGCTGCAAGCGGTGAGTCTTGTGGTAGTTGGGAGGGGCTATATAGACAGGGGGAAGGAGGTAAGAAAGGTAGCACTGCCCTGACCATCCCTCAGGGAGCCACACATAACCACGAGTACCACAAACAAAATAAACATTAGGTGGTGGGATCAAGGGCGGACTTTTGGGTATTCTCAATATGGAAGTGGTGTTGCATCTACTGTCTCCCACCTCTATGTCTCCCGTCCCTTGAACACAAAAAGGGGCCAATACGTCTACCACCGCCAGGGGTATGGGCTTATCTTCAGTGACATTGCGGACCAGAAAGTATTGGTAATAGTCAGATATATTGAACTGTGAAAACCTAGCTCTATCCATCCCTGTTCTGTTTGCCTTTCTACCACGGTCTGCTGCTCTGAGGCAAGTCCTTAGAAACACTCGATCGAACCGCCCATCTCCCGGGGAGACACCAGACCTATCCTGAGAGTGCACATTCATTGTCAGAGAACGGGAACTGGTACTTCTGCGTTCCAAAGAGTCTGGTTGGGAGAATGAGCGAATCAAGCTAAGTAATGTAAACCATCCCTCACAGCTACTAACATGGAATAGAGACATAGGCAGCAAGTTCTCACTTCGATGCGTGACGGAAGGTAGCAAACCACACACCCAACATTTCGTTGTATTATAGACAGCATGCGTTTGATGCAACGTCTGAATAAAAACATTGTCCTTATAGGACTTCCGGTGCTCTTATTTGTGAGGCGCTAATGTACCAAAAATATGTTCAGGGGGGGCAGGTGTAGTACTGATCCAAGCATGCACAGGATATTTTTCTTCCAGGAAAAACAGCACCCCAAACACAAATATCAAAGAAAGCAAAATTATTACCACAAACACTATTTTACTCTTAGTGGACCAAGAGGACCAAACAGGACCATCTGGAGTGGGACGCGGAGCCGCAAAGGGCTGCTCCTCATCAGGGATAGGACGACCAAAGGGATACATTTGGGAAACTTCAAGGGCAATTTATAGGTGTCAAGAGGGACAGAAAAATCCACAGGCTAGAGCCACTTATTGCAACCACGGTACCAGGGGGCACAAGTCACCCAACGTCCTTTTCAGAGCCCCGCTGGCGAGCCCCTATTGTTTATCAACGACGGTGCTATGAAGCACTCCCATGGAGGAGCTGCGTGATCGCAGCCCTTGCAGCAAACAAATCCTTCTTCTTTCAGGATAGGGCACCCTCCCTCCTGGGCAAATACCCTCAACTATCCTGTCCAGTGTCCAAGGCAGTGCACCAGTATTGTTCGCCCTAGTCTAATACAGGCACCTTAGGCACAGCACCTGCGCCCTAAGCTCAAGTCCTTCCCTAACTCCTAGACTGTTCGACTGGTGCACCGTCCTTTTTCCGGGGCCTCAAATTATACTTGGTAACTCCAGGCACTGTTTCATCAACAAAAAGGGGCAGAAACTCAGGATCAGATGGGCATCGAGATTCAGATTCCAGTGTGTTAGGGATGGTGTTATCCGGGGCGGCCCTTATCTCTGGTGGGATCGCCTCAGACAGAACTGCATCACTTTCTTCGTCTGTCTGCGCCCACCTCACTCGGGCGTCAGAGAAGGGAACGAAACGTGGCACCTTCTCACACTCCTGATCATCGATGCCTTTGTTGACCCAATGGTCGTATGGAAGCAGGAGAGGCACCCTTTTCACATGAGATGTATGAATCCAGTGCTTTCTGCCATCCACCTTTACAGCTGTTCTAGTGGCAAGGAGTACGATTAGTGGCCCCTTCCACCTCGGCTCCAGGCTGCTCTTCCGTTGGAAGTTCTTTATCATCACGTGGTCACCAGGCTGTATGCAATGCCCGGGCCCCTCTGGTACCGGCCGCAATGTGGCTTGTATCTGTTGATGAAGAGAACGAAAATCTTTAGACAATTCATACAGGTTGTCTACAAGCAAGGGGTACTCTGTCTCGGAAAAGCGCTGGGGTCTGGGGACGCCCCAAACATTAGCAGGGCGTCCGAAGACCACCTCGTAAGGGGACAACCCTGTTCTAGAATGCGCTGTCGCTCTGGTAGATAATAAAGTCAAGGGTAATGCATCTGGCCATCGCAGTCCTGTGCTTTCTTGGATCTTCGCTAGCGTCAGTTTGAGAGTACCATTGTACTTCTCAACCAGGCCTGCCGACTGGGGATGATTCGCTGCATGAAACTTCTGTTTAATATGCAAACCTGTGCACACCAATTCAATGACTTTTGCATTAAAGTGACTTCCGTTGTCACTCCAGATCACGCGTGGCAATCCATAGCGCGGGAAGTACTCTTTTAGAAGTGCCTTCGCCGTCGCCATAGTTGTATTCTCTTTGGTGGGATAAGCCTCAATCCATTTACTGAATGCGCAGATCACTACTAGCACATACTTGAAGTTATTAACTCGTTCCATTTCGATGAAATCCATCTGGAGAACCTCGAAAGGGAAGGAGGGTGGTGCGAAATTACCAGCTGGTGTAGGGGTACCTTTCCCAGGGTTATGCTTCAGACAAATGATGCAGTGCTTCACTAAATGCGTGGCTGTCTTAGCGATATTATCATTCTGCCATAATGGGTCCAGCAACTTGCATATTCCTTTGGCACTAATGTGCGGCGGGCCATGGTAACAACAGGGAGCACATATGCATTAGGCAGCAGCCATCGCTGCTTCCCTGACAAGTCAGTCCAACACCCATCCTCATCCAAGCGACCTGTTCTCTCCTCCCACATTGCTAACTCATCTAAAGTCGCCTCACCCTGGATTTCCCTGACATTCTCCAATGTGTCCTCGAACATTCCATTGTCTGGGACCCACCTAGTGGGACCTGCCACCAACATCTGTGTCATCTTTGATCGAGCTGTCTCCTTAGCTGTCTGGTCTGCGAAAGCATTTCCCCTCCCCACATCATCTGTAATAGCCTTATCAGTGCTACATTTCACTATTGCTAACTTACTGGGAAGTGTCAATGCAGACAACAATCTATGTATCAATGGCCCGTTCTGAATCCGCAGTCCATGCGAAGTCAAGAACCCTCTCTCCGCCCAGAGGCGCCCAAAATGATGGGCCACCTCAAATGAGTACTGGCTGTCGGTGTAGATATTAACAGCCAGTCCCTCACTTAACTCACAAGCCCTGAGAAGGGCAACCAACTCTGCAGCTTGGGCCGATTGGTGTGGGATATGGGATGTCTCAACTACAGTGTGTAACGTTGTTATTGCATAGGCTGCAGTGGTGGTGCCATCTGGTAACTTGAAACAAGAGCCATCGACATATAGTTCCCCTTGGGGTTCAGATAAGGGAACATCAGTCAGGTCTACCCGCCCCTTCGTTTCTTCCTCAGTCCGAAATAAGCAATCATGGACATCATTGCCCCTTTCTTCCGAAGGGAGGGGTAGTAACGTGGCCGGGTTCAGAGTGGCACATCTTTTGATGGTAATGTGCGGAGCAAACAGGGTCAGTTCATAGCCAGTCAGATGCGCACTAGTAAGATGCTGCGTCTTTGTCTTATTCAATAGTGTATCCACAGCATGGGGTACCATTACTGTGAGAGCAGTATCAAGGACGAGCCCTGCCGATTGTCTGATAGAAACTGCCACCGCCGCGGCAGCTCTCAGACAGCTCGGCAGCGCTCTGGTGACATTGTCAAGCATGGCAGCAAAGTAGGCGCAGGGTCTCTGCTTACCACCAAAACCCTGTGTTAGAACAGAAAGCGCGCAACCGTCCACCTCATGCACGTAGAGTACAAAAGGCTTCTGGTAATCAGGAGCACAGGAGCAGAGCAAAGCGCAGTCTTTAGTTGCTCAAAAGCTTGCTGGCATGCAGGTGTCCAAGGCAGGGGTTCATGCACATCTTTTGTGGTCAGGTAAAGAAGGGGCTTTGTTAGTAGGGAGTAATTAGGGATCCAATGCCGACAATACGATGTTATCCCTATTAACGCGCGTACCTCGCGTTGGGTTCTAGGGACAGACATGCTAGTGATGATAGCTATGCGCTCAGGTGTTAGTCTGCGGCCCTCCTTCGACAGTAGGTGACCTAAATAGGTGACCTCCTGTCGACAATACTGGAATTTGGAAAGCGACACCTTGTGTCCATGGTGCGCCAGATGCAACAATAATTTAACTGTGGCGTCTCTGCAACCATCCTAGTTGTCAGAAGCAATAAGGAGGTCATCAACATACTGCAACAGCACATTACCAGGGGGAAGCTCCAAAGAATCCAATTGAGCTTTCAAGGCTTGGCTATAAATACTAGGGCTTTCAGTATAGCCTTGTGGAGCACGACAGAATCTAAAGCTCCGACCGGCTATTGCGAATCCAAACATATATCGGCTATCTGTATGAATTGGTACGCTGAAGAAAGCATTTTTCAGGTCAATTACAGAGAAAAATTTCGCTGATGGGGGAATCATTGTTAAGATCGCTGTAATGTCCGGAACCACAGGGTATTGGAGAACTATGATCTTATTAACCTCTCTGAGGTCAATCACAAAGCGGTAAACATCAGGCTGGCCATGAGGAGAATCCAAGGGGGCCTTTTTAAGGATAGGAAGAATAGGGCTATTACACACATTCGCCGTAGTCTCCTTAACCACACCAGACTCAATCAAATCCTGTATTATTTGCAATAGGGCCTTTTCACCTGCCTGGGATATCTTGTACTGGGGAATACGTGGCAATTTAGCATTGTCTCTGATCTGTATAGAAACAGGCGGGATCTGGAGTAACCCCACATCTGTGTCTCCTGTAGCCCATAACGCATGTGGTACATCTCTAAACTCAGCTGGAAGGGGGGCATCTTTCGCAAATCACTGTTTGGCACGAGCAACCTGCGGTCCAATAGTCATTTAAACACCATCTGGAGAACAGAACATTGTCGCATGCAACTTTTTCAATAAATCGAGTCTTAACAAATTTTCCCCGCAGTTTGACGTCAGTAAAAATGGTGAATTGACCGTAAAGGGGCCAATAGTCAAAGCAAGAGGCTTGGAAATGGGGCTAATGAGAAACCCACCGACACATTGTTTTGGCCAGACAGAGCTGCCCCCGGGACCAGTGAACGGGAAACAGAGCTATTCATAGCCCCTGTATCAACTAAAAAAAATTCAGTAGTACCCTGTAAATCAGCAGTGACATAAGGTCCATTCTGATCTATAGGCACAGGAACTGGTCCCTCACCCTGTCCTCGGCTGTCCTAGCTATGAAACAACCCCGTCACTTTGTCCATGTCATAATCGTCATGATAGTACTGCCGTCCTCTGGGGTCATCAAAATAATTCCCGCTCTGCCTATTGTGTGACGTATCCTCTGACTGCATCCCCCCTTTACCTCCTGTTCCACGCCCGCGACCTCGAAAGCCTCGACCCCTTGGGGCCTCACCCTTCTGTAACAACTCCAGACACTCATTCCGGCAATGTCCCTCTTTTTTGCAGTACGCACATTGAGCCCGAGGGGCGCGCTTGACGCGCCACCTCTGCCAGACCGCTGTTGGGCCGAACCCGAACCTCTACCTCGTCCATTTCCCCTCGCAACCTGCTGCATCAATACCCTCGTCTTCAGATCCTTTGACTTTTTCTCCACTCGTTCCTTGTCCTCATTCTCTCTATGTTCGTAATATTGTGCCATACTCAATATCACGGACGGGGAAGATGTCGTTCAAGTACTTTCTGAAGCCTGCAACCGTGTTGCAATCTCGGGAAGTAAGTTAGTGACAAATCTGTTGACAAATAAACGAACACCACCCTCCTGCGACAGGTCCTGTCCACTAAAATATAAGAACACCCCTTCAAATCTAGTAAAGAAATCCGACACACTTTCATCCTTCTTCTGGCGACACGCAGTCAACTTATCCCAATCCACTCTTTGGCGGGATAAGCGAATGCATGTATGTGATAATACGCCCTAGCAAAGCAAGGAGCTCCGCTTTCGGCTTGTCTCCAGGCTTACGCTCCTTATCCCAAGCCCTGATCTCATCCCATGTTCCCCCCAACTCTAGTGCATGATCCTGGGTATGGACTTGCCTCCATATGTCCACTGGTACCAACAAGCCGAAAAACAACTCTATATCAGCTAACGTCATTACTGTAGAGGAGGCCACCTCCGTCAATTCCTTATAATATGCAGTAGCGTTTTTTCGGGGGTCCGGCAGCTGGCCCTTTAAGGATAGGACCTCACTCCTCTTCCAAGGAGTATAAATTAATTGCTCCTGAAACCGAGCGTCGACACGTTTTCTAATCACAGCATTGGTGGAATCGCACAGTTCTGGAATTTCAGGGTGGTAAATGGGATGAACTTCCCTCATGGGATGCTCTGTCCCCATTGGCGGAATCTTCTGGAGCAATCTACCTCGGTAACCCACTAATGTCGTTATATTGCTAAAGACCTCATTAGGAGCCATACCTGCAGCATATACCCTATCCCGTATGTCATATATTATTTGCGGTGCAACACCTTGAAAACACTGTTCCCACAACTCTATCAGCATCGCCAACATGTGTTTAAGGGCATGCTGCTGTAGAAACGGCTCGTAATCTTTCATCACACTCCACACATCCTCCACGCTATAGATCGGGTGCCGAGCCCACTGAGCTGCCTGATTCGCCACCATTGTCTTTTCCTCATCACCCACCGCAGAACGCACCAACACTTTATCCATTCGATCTCGCGCTGCAGTTCACATCATGCACTCCACGTGCCCCACGAGTGCAGCTAGAGTTTAACTGCATTGATACATTGATATGTACATAACAAGGGACCTGACAAGATGTTGGGAACTGAACGGTCTTTCATTACCCAAAAAACTCAGATTCCAAATGGCAGGTGGAGCAAATTGCTGCATTAGGGGAAGAGGAACCCTTTTTAAGATGATCCCTCTGCCTCAACTACTATATACATCGAAAAAAGTATCCCTTCCTAACAGATTCCTCAATTTGTTCAATCAGAAATCATTGGCAACCTTTTAGCTGGAGGTGTTCCATGAGTCTCCTGCTTTAAGTGCGTGCAATCTCCTTATGACAAGTGCCTGGGAATTGCTGAAATTACGTTTTATTACTGGGCCGGTCACAAATGTTTAATAAATTACTGTTTCTTTGCCGATACAGCAGACCCTCCTGTTTGTTTAAAGATTGAAACCCTTGGTGATCCACACCTTTTGCCGCAATTTTATGGGGATAGGATCTCCCTGGCACTCCCATTGGTCTCTAGGCTTCCGATAGACAGCTGGCATCAGGCATTGTATAAGATGGGTTGGAACAAGCGGATAACCGAGGAGACATTCTTATGGTGCAGTAAAAGGCTGCCATCTGTGGCCCAACTAACTGGATTCAGGTCTTGGGACACCATCGGGATTTCCAAGGTTGGGATGGATGGGAGTCTGGTCATATGAAGTCCTTTAATTAGAAAATCATTTATTATTGCAAAATATTCATGCAAAAATCAGTCCGTCGAGTGACAGGAACAAGACGCCTTTGTTTGGCAAATTAAGAGGAAGCGTATTCTGCATCTTATTCCTGTCGCATGAATTACTTATTTTTGTATTACTTTTCCCTTTGCCATTGTCGCTTGTCTACACTGTAATTTGCATTTTCATTTTGTATGTCCTGTGTCACTTTGTGAGCACCAATTGTACATTGTATTTTTTGTATTATTTATGTTTTATATGAATATTGTGCAATAACAAATGATTTTCCAAAATAATGCTTGTGGGTACCGTATTTTTTTCCTTGCTGTATGTGTATTGAGTGATTGTGTCACAGTATCATTATTGTTTTTTTGGTCTCTTGTTTAAAATTACCTCCCTGAGCCATTATTGTTGCAATATTCTTAAATTTATAGGGCACTAGTCGTAAATACCCTGGAACCCTTTTAATCCATTAGAGAGAAGTGGGAACAAGGATTGGACCCCCTGGAGGAGGACGATTAGGTTACATCTAAAATGGCTACCCGTCAGTTGATCATACCGGCCCATCTGGGTCTAATACACTTTAAGTACTTTCATAGAATATATTATTTCGGCTGTTTAAAATGGGGGAAAGTAAGAATGACATGTCTTAGATGCCACTCGGCAAAACCGAGGTGCTTCTGCTAGGCAACAATACATCTTTCTGGTCTCCCAATTGGTGGCCACAGGAACTTGCAGCCCTGCCTACACCGGTAACCAAAGCCAAAAACCTTGGTATCATTTTCAATAACAAATTGTCATTTGACAAAAACATCAATGCTGTGACCTGCCTGCCTTTTTTCGTTCTCAAAATTCTGAGGAAGATTTTTCCATTTATTCCGCACATGCAGAAACATTTGGTTACCGCACTCGTGTTCTCAAAACTTGATTATTGAAATGCATTTTATGTTAATTTGCAGCAAAAAGACTAATGAACAAATTACAAGCCCTGCAGAAAGCCATGGCGCATATGCTTTTTAGGATTCCTAAGCATCATTCTGGGTCCCAAGCCTTGGCTCAGCTCCACTAGCTTTCTAGTCGCAAGCACATTGATTTCAAAGTACTTTGTATTGCATTTAAAGCATTGAATGGTCTTCACCCAGACTATCTGAAGCAGGATTTAATCTGGTCCGCCCGTCCAGAGTCTTGCGGTCTTTGTCTGCCCACAATTTCATTGTACCCAAAGTTAAGATAGCTCACTGGAGAGGCAGGCGCTTCATTCACTGTACAGCTAAAAGATGGAACTCTCTTCCTCTTTCCCTGAAAAAATGCACAGGTCTTCCTGCTTTCAGGAAAGCCTTGATTACATGGCATTCTAAACAACAGTGTTAATTACTCCTCAGTTCAGGATCCTCTCCATTTTCCTCTATTCCTCCTGCAGCACAAAGCGCCTAGACGCCTTTGGGCAGTAGTGCTCTATACAAAAATATTTTTCATTTCATTTCCCACAAGGACAAGTGGATTTCCAGGGGCAAACTGAGACATTCATGATTTTGGCGCAAGAGAGCAAACTGCCCTTTCCAGCAACCAATGTGCCAAAAATGCGTGCAAAGGCATCTATACTATGGTATCATGAACTCCCGTCAGCTGTGCTCCCCATGGTCAATGCGTATACTCCTGAAAAAGATAGGTAACATCAAGGGATTTTCACCCACACTGCAAACAAAATGGAGAAGTAAACTGGGGCCTTCTTCAAGTGGACTTTGGGATCTCCAGGGACAACGGAAACTGGTAACACAGAACAGACTGTGGTGAGAAAAGACAACATCCCGCAAGCCATCAAGGAAACATACACCTCGTTGGAGTATATGTGGCCTGCCTTGACATGTTCTTGAGCTAACAAGATCTGCGAAATGGAGTCGACCGAGTCTCGGAGGTTGAAGGGCATATATCAGAGCCAGAAGACTCCCTCTAGAAGTCGAAACACTCAGTGGTTAATATTCTGACAGCTGCTAAGCACCTGGAAGAGCACATGGAAAACACAGCGGGTAGAGCAGGCAATAATTTCAGGAGGGTGAGGATGCCGAAGGGTGGCAGAGGGCTCAACGCCCACCCCCCACCAATGTTCAATCCCTATTCAATACCCAAGCGCCTTCTCGATTACTTAGACAGGGACACAATTCTTAAAGCAGCACGAAAAGTGGTGGATAGAAAACTGGAGTCCCACAGGATTATGTGGTTCCCAGATTATACCAGCTTGGTGCAGGCACAGAGGAGCTCCGTCAGTGAGGTGTACTGCTGGAATACACACTGATGTTTCCAGCAAAGTTGCATCTTAACTTTCAAGTTAAGGCACATTTAAAAAATTAAAATAAAACACAAGCAGAGACCAGGTATTGGATCGAGGAGAGAGGTGCCCATAAACCATTCAAGGACCAAAATGTAACATAGGCCCCTACCTTATCCGAGAACACCTGAACGCAGCGGCCTGGGATTGGATCAAGGAGAGAGGTGCCCATAAACCATTCAAGGACGAAAATGTAACATAGGCCCCTACCTTATCCGAGAACACCTGAACGCAGCGGCCTGGGATTGGATCAAGGAGAGAGGTGCCCATAAGCCAATGAAGGACCACAATGTAACACAGGCCCCTACCTTATCCGAGAACACCTGAAGGCAGAGACCAGATATTGGATCAAGGAGAGAGGTGCCCATAAGCCAAGAAAGGACCAAGATGTAACACAGGCCCCTACCTTATCCGAGAACACCTGAAGGCAGAGGCCAGATATTGGATCGAGGAGAGAGGTGCCCATAAGCCAATGAAGGACCACAATGTAACACAGGCCCCTACCTTATCCGAGAACACCTGAAGGCAGAGGCCAGATATTGGATCAAGGAGAGAGGTGCCCATAAGCCAAGGAAGGACCAAGATGTAACACAGGCCCCTACCTTATCCGAGAACACCTGAAGGCAGCGGCCTGGGATTGGATCAAGGAGAGAGGTTCCCATAAGCCATCGAAGGACCAAGATGTAACACAGGCCCCTACCTTATCCGAGAACACCTGAAGGCAGCGGCTTGGGATTGGATCAAGGAGAGAGGTGCCCATAAGCCATCGAAGGACCAAGATGTAACACAGGCCCCTACCTTATCCGAGAACACCTGAAGGCAGCGGCCTGGGATTGGATCAAGGAGAGAGCTGCCCATAATCCACAGAAGGACCAAGATGTAACACAGGCCCCTACCTTATCCGAGAACACCTGAAGGCAGTGGCCTCGGATTGGATCAAGGAGAGAGGTTCCCATAAGCCATCGAAGGACCAAGATGTAACACAGGCCCCTACCTTATCCGAGAACACCTGAAGGCAGCAGCTTGGGATTGGATCAAGGAGAGAGGTGCCCATAAGCCATTGAAGGACCAAGATGTAACACAGGCCCCTACCTTATCCGAGAACACCTGAAGGCAGCGGCCTGGGATTGGATCAAGGAGAGAGCTGCCCATAATCCACAAAAGGACCAAGATGTAACACAGGCCCCTACCTTATCCGAGAACACCTGAAGGCAGCGGCCTGGGATTGGATCAAGGAGAGAGGTGCCCATAAGCCGCGGAAGGACCAAGATGTCACACAGGCCCCTACCTTACCCGAGAACACCTGAAGGCAAAGGCTAGATATTGGATCGAGGAGAGAGGGGCCCATAAGCCAAGGAAGGACCAAGATGTAACACAGGCCCCTACCTTATCCAAGAACAGCTGAAGGCAGAGGCCAGATATTGGATCGAGGAGAGAGGTGCCCATAAGCCAATGAAGGACCACGATGTAACACAGGCCCCTACCTTATCCGAGAACACCTGAAGGCAGAGGCCAGATATTGGATCGAGGAGAGAGGTGCCCATAAGCCAAGGAAGGACCAAGATGTAACACAGGCCCCTACCTTATCCGAGAACACCTGAAGGCAGTGGCCTGGGATTGGATCAAGGAGAGAGGTTCCCATAAGCCATCGAAGGACCAAGATGTAACACAGGCCCTTACCTTATCCGAGAACACCTGAAGGCAGCAGCTTGGGATTGGATCAAGGAGAGAGGTGCCCATAAGCCATTGAAGGACCAAGATGTAACACAGGCCCCTACCTTATCCGAGAACACCTGAAGGCAGCGGCCTGGGATTGGATCAAGGAGAGAGCTGCCCATAATCCACAAAAGGACCAAGATGTAACACAGGCCCCTACCTTATCCGAGAACACCTGAAGGCAGCGGCCTGGGATTGGATCAAGGAGAGAGGTGCCCATAAGCTGCGGAAGGACCAAGATGTCACACAGGCCCCTACCTTACCCGAGAACACCTGAAGGCAAAGGCTAGATATTGGATCGAGGAGAGAGGGGCCCATAAGCCAAGGAAGGACCAAGATGTAACACAGGCCCCTACCTTATCCAAGAACAGCTGAAGGCAGAGGCCAGATATTGGATCGAGGAGAGAGGTGCCCATAAGCCAATGAAGGACCACGATGTAACACAGGCCCCTACCTTATCCGAGAACACCTGAAGGCAGAGGCCAGATATTGGATCGAGGAGAGAGGTGCCCATAAGCCAAGGAAGGACCAAGATGTAACACAGGCCCCTACCTTATCCGAGAACACCTGAAGGCAGCGGCCTGGGATTGGATCAAGGAGAGAGGTGCCCATAAGCCATCGAAGGACCAAGATGTAACACAGGCCCCTGCCTTATCCGATAACACCTGAAGGCAGCGGCCTGGGATTGGATCAAGGAGAGAGGTGCCCATAAGCCAATGAAGGACCAAGGTGTAACACAGGCCCCTACCTTATCCGAGAACACCTGAAGGCAGAGGCCAGATATTGGATCGAGGAGAGAGGTGCCCATAAGCCAATGAAGGACCACGATGTAACACAGGCCCCTACCTTATCCGAGAACACCTGAAGGCAGAGGCCAGATATTGGATCAAGGAGAGAGGTGCTCATAAGCCATCGAAGGAGCAAGATGTAACACAGGCCCCTACCTTATCCGAGAACACCTGAAGGCAGCGGCCTGGGATTGGATCAAGGAGAGAGGTGCCTATAAGCCACGGAAGGACCAAGATGTAACACAGACCCCTACCTTATCCGAGAACACCTGAAGGCAGCGGCCTGGGATTGGATCAAGGAGAGAGGTGCCCATAAGCCACAGAAGGACCAAGATGTAACATAGGCCTCAACTTATCTGAGAACACCTGGGAGCAGACATGGGAGAAGAAGAAGAAGCGGAACAAACGATATCAGACAGTGAGTCTGACTTAGAGTAGCGACGGAGATAAAGAGGCCAACAGCCCAGAGAAGCTGCGAGCCATGGTTGCTCTGACTCCAGAACAACAAAGTCTGTTGAGGGTTTGAACAACTGCCTTAATCGTAAACATGGTTAAGCCATCCACTGATGTGTGTAAGTTCATCATTAGACAGAGTGGGGGAGTGATGTAGTGACACTCATCTGATCATTTACTCAAATATGTACATTAAGGGTGGGGCAGCAGACGATTTGACGTCCAGCTGGCCCCGCTCCACCTTTCAACCACAAAGAGTTAATTCATCTGGGAGTGCAGGGTTTCATTGCAGGTATTGTTTTTTGATAAACAGATTTTATTGAATTTTAAGCAGAAGATATTAGTTAAATTTTGACGCTTACTTGTTTCAGCAAAGGCAAATACATAGCACATTCTCAAGGCATTGACATGTAATTGAGACGATACATTATTGCAGAAAACTTACAACAGCATTCCTATCACTCTTAGACGAAGAAATATGCTTATTGACCCAGCCATTTCCCCCACACTCCGCTGTGCTTATGGGGACAGCCTGTGGCCTCATAAACTGACTTTTCCAGTTGTGAGCACCAGTCCACTCCCCTGCTCCACTGGGCAAGTGTAGGAGGGGATCACCATTGGGCTTCAATGTCCCGCTTAGCAATCATAAGGGCTGTCCCCACAAATGATCGGTCAGCCCTCGTGCCCCCGGAGCCCTCGAGGACACCCAATAGAAGCAGTGGCTTTTCACAGGCCCCGGAGCTCTAGGGGGCCCCCTCAGCACAGTTCTCTGGATGGAGAGCTCCTGTTTGAGTCCGGAGGGGGCCCCTCCACATACCTTGCAGGGGGGCCCCCTCAAGTTTTGCTACACCAGTGAATAGAAGCATTAGAGGGGAAAGGGGGACCTCCCAACCAAGCACCTCAGGCAATTCCTCCACCAGCACATTGCCAAACTACATGATAAAAGTTGGGTGAGTTGCACCACAATGAAAACATGCAGATTCAGGAAGCAGTCCAGCTCGATGTAGCCTAATTGGAGAGAGATAAGCAGTATACAAATAATACGTTTGAATTTGAATCAATTTGTAAGACGTTGTGATCACCCTTGGCGCCATCAGTGCATCACGCCAGTCATCATCCTCAAGGGGTCCCACCCAATTTTCCCATCGGGCTCTAAGAGGATCCAGGGTGCCCGGAATATTAATAATCAATGTACGTAACATTTTTGAGATCCCACATTTGCCCAAGTGACCCATCAAAAGTTTAGCCTGAAGTGAACTGAACTCAGGGAGTAAAGCAGTTAGTGAAAGATATGAATGTAATGTGTATCTTAGTTGAAGATATTTGTAAAACTTTGTATGATACAATGCATATGACCTGAAGTTCCTGGTAGGAATGCATATTTGTTCCTGTCCAAACATACCCCAGCAGGTTGATCCCAATAAGGTCCCACCTTCCAAAGCCCCGTAGGGGCACCACTTCCCGTAGCCAGGTACTATGAAAAAGAGGTGTTTGTGGCATGATTTTAGCATCCCATTTAATATGCCTTAAGGCTGCTTGCCAAGCTTGTAGGGCCACCTTAGTCACTGCAGGTATATCCTCCGAGATAGGGGAGCCATATAGCATGGATAGTATCTGGGAAATCCTAACAAGGTCGGCTCAAAGCGATAGGCAGGATCTGACCATCCCTCGTTGAATCAGTCATGAATAACTAGGAGATGTGATGCCAGATAGTAAAGGTAGAGGTTGGCCATCCTCAGCCCGCCATTGTAGGGTCCTCACTGATAATGTGCGAATGCAAGACGGGTTCCGGAGCCGTGCCAGAGGAAGGAGATTGCTACCCCATCCAGGGTCCAAAACCACCTCCGCAGTATCAAAAGTGGCAGATTTTGAAAGATGTCTAGAAACTGGGGCAGGATCATCATTTTATAACGGGCAATATGGCCCATGACATTCAACGGAAGAGATTGCCATTTAACAAGGTTGATTTTAGCTTTTTTCATCAGCGGTTCCAAATTAAGAGACCAAATAAGCTCTGGATGTAGGGGAACCCGGATGCCCAGATATTTGAAGCTAAGGCGGTAGATGGGGATGTTATCTTGCCACTCAAAGCACACCCAGGATGGGGCCAGAGGCGGGGTTGACCCGAAGGCCTGATGCCTCTCCAAAACAACTCAAGAGATGGATAGAGCGGGTCTACTCATCTCAGGGTTTGCCAAATAAAGCAGAACATCGTCCGCGTATAGAGCTATACGGTCTTAATGACCGTCGCTCCATCTCCACCCAGTCATCTGTGCATCTACGTGGATGAGCTGTGCCAATGGCTCAATCGCGAGCTCTAACAGGAGTGGGGATAGAGAACAACCCTGCCTAGTTCCTCTGCCAATAGGAAAAGTGTGGTAAAGAACTCCATTAATCTGAACTCTCGCAGTCAGGTTGGAATACAAGGCCTGGACCAATCCACAAAATCGGGGCCCAAACCCGGCACATGCCAACACCAACCAGAGGTAACCCCAATCCACTGTGTCAAATGCCTTTTCAAAACCAATAAAAAGCAATGCCAGATCTGAAGACAAAAGGTGTCTGTGGGTCTGGGCCACATGAAGCCGGCGAAGGCAGTGCCGGGTGCTACGAGTTGGCATAAAGTCGCATTGATTAGGATGTATCAATACGGGTAAGACCTTTTTAAGTCAGGTAGCTAACAGGTTCGCAAATATCTTTATCTCCCCATTAATGAGGGATATTGGATGATATTCGGCACACAATGTAGATGGAGGTTGTGTTTTAGGAATTACCATGATAGTGGCAGTGTCTAACTCCGGTGGAAAAGCACCAACTTTACCCGCCTCCTCATAGAGAGCTAATAAATATGGAGTCAAGATATCTCTGAAAGTTGTGTAGTATTCTGTGTGGACCCCATCCGGGCCGGGAGTTTTCCCAGGCACCATTGGTGATAGAGCATTCCCCAGCTCTTCAGCTGAGAAGGGCTCATCCAGCTCTCGAGTCTCGATCTGAGAGAGGCAATGGAGAAGAATATCTGTAAGGAATTGTGTGCTATAAGTCTCATCTTTCTTGGGAGGTGCTGTGTACAAATGTTGACAGTATCGAGCAAATGCTTGTATAATCTCCGGAAGAGAGTGAAGGGACGCGCCACAGTTGTCGACGATCTCTGGCACACGATGTAGATGGAGGTTGTGTTTTAGGAATTACCATGATAGTGGCAGTGTCTAACTCCGGTGGAAAAGCATCAACTTTACCCACCTCCTCATAGAGAGCTAATAAATAAGGAGTCAAGGAATCTCTGAAAGTTGTGTAGTATTCTGTGTGGACGCCATCCGGGCCTGGAGTTTTCCCAGGCGCCATTGGTTATAGAGCATTCCCCAGCTCTTCAGCTGAGAAGGGCTCATCCAGCTCTCGAGTCTCGATCTGAGAGAGGCAATGGAGAAGAATTTCTGTAAGGAATTGTGCGCTGTAAGTCTCATCTTTCTTGGGAGGTGCTGTGTACAAATGTTGACAGCATCGAGCAAATGCTTGTATAATCTCCGGAAGAGAGTGAAGGGATGCGCCACAGTTGTCGACGATCTCTGGCACACGATGTAGATGGAGGTTGTGTTTTAGGAATTACCATGATAGTGGCAGTGTCTAACTCTTGTGGAAAAGCATCAACTTTACCCATCTCCTCATAGAGAGCTAATAAATAAGGAGTCAAGGAATCTCTGAAAGTTGTGTAGTATTCTGTGTGGACGCCATCCGGGCCTGGAGTTTTCCCAGGCGCCATTGGTTATAGAACATTCCCCAGCTCTTCAGCTGAGAAGGGCTCATCCAGCTCTCGAGTCTCGATCTAAGAGAGGCAATGGAGAAGAATTTCTGTAAGGAATTGTGCGCTGTAAGTCTCATCTTTCTTGGGAGGTGCTGTGTACAAATGTTGACAGTATCGAGCAAATGCTTGTATAATCTCCGGAAGAGAGTGAAGGGACGCGCCACAGTTGTCGACGATCTCCAGCACAATTCTATTCACCTGTTGGTGGGAAGCCTGCCAGTACAAAAGCTTCCCATTCTTATTTCACCATCCATAAATTCTGGCCATAGTGGCATGCCTAAGGTGTTTGGCAGTTTCTAGAGATTGAAGGTGAATTTCTTCATACAGAAGGGCCAACTGTTGGGGAGTGTGTCCCCCAGGGCTCGTCTCAAGAGTTCTCTCTAAGCAGAGAGCACACGCCACCAACTGCGTAATGTGATGAGAACGGGCGCGTTCCTGTACGCGGATTCCCCCCTTGGAAAACCACCACATAGTGGCCTTACTGGTGGCCCACAGAGTGCCTATGGTAGTGACCGTGCCTTCGTTATTATGGAAATATGCTTGTAGTTTCTTTCGTAGGGCCTGGACATATGTTTTGTCTTGTAAATACCAAGCATTAAGACGCCACATGGGTCGTGGGCCTTCCCTAGGAGAACCAAGATGAAGAAGGAGAGGAGCATGGTCCGAGAAGCCACGAGCGAGGATTTGTATGTGGGAAATTGCATGACAATCAGGGGCGGGCAGGAAGACAAGGTCTATTCGTGAATGAGAATGATGCACAGCTGACATATGTGTGTATTGACGATGCCTTGGGTGCCAAATCCTCCAAGCATCACAGCGACCCAGAGCAATAGTCCAGTCAGAGAGACGACAGGCCACAGTATGCTAAAAGAACAAGGGGGGTTTGGAAGCATCGATTTCTGGGACAGGAACCGCATTGAAGTCTCCACCTATCACCACCAATCCTGAGGGGAGATCTAAAAGGGCTTTAGATAAATCATGCAGAAAGATGCCGTGGGCTTCAGGTGGGGCATAGACGCTCATCAGATTAACAGTCTGGCCCTCAAGTGTACCAGTGAGAATGAGGAAGCGACCTTGAGGATCACAGACCTCACGAGAAATTGAGCGGGGAAAGGAACGCCGCAACATAATGGCCACTTCACGGGACCAACAAGTGTATCCGGCGAGAAAAACCCCGTCCTTCCCCTTCCTTGCCAGGAAGGGGCAATGATTACCTAAAAGGCGAGTCTCTTGAAGCAAGAGAACTGCAGGGGTATAACGGTGGGCAAAGGTGAGGACCGCGGTGCGCTTCACTAGGTCCAGGAAGCCATTAACATTCCATAACATAATGTGAAATTATGCCATCACGGGGGAATGTGACATATCATGTGGTGCAACAGAGACGAGGGAATATGTCCTCTTTGACATGGGGGCAGAGATGCAGGTTTGCTGTGTATATATGAAGACCAAGCTTTGGCGTGCAAAAAGTAATAAGAAATGTGAGCGTGTGTCATTTCAAAAATGAAAGCAGAAAACGTACAATAAAGCAAATTAATAACAACAAATGGAACAACAATAACACTGTATTGAATTCCCACCTCCAACTCCCTCCACACCCCATACTTCCACCCCAGAAGCATCTGTCGCCTAAAAAAGTAAAAACTAGTAAAGAAAGCAACACTTAACTAGGGGAATCATGAGTACTAGACGGATTGCTAATTGCCATCAGATTTAGTAAGACAATACATAATGAAAATTATAGTCAGGATACAGAGCCTTCGGGCCCAGAAAACCCCAAGTGTCACAATGCAGGGCTCCAAGAAAGATCAGTGTCCGCTTGACTCCCAGCAGGCAAGAGGGTTGCTGTACCAAGAACAGCCTCTCCGGCTGTGACATGTTCCTCCACATTGGAGGAACGGGGCTGCTGTGACGATGAAGGGGAGAGCTCCCGCATCGAGGGAGACCTAGAGGGCACTGCAGAGTGGCTGATGCGGCATTTCCTGCGGGTGCGGTGTCTATGTGGCTTGGCCGATAATGAATTAGGGGCAGGTCCATCGGGCCCGTGTCTCTGGGGCATGTTCTCTGCATGGACTCTAACAGGACATTCTTCCATAAGCCACAACCAGGCCGCCTCTGGAGTCTCAAAAAAATGGGACTTAGTGGCATGTATCACACGCAGTCGGGCCAGAAACAGAAGACAATATTGGAGATCCTTAGCTCTGAGCTTCTGTTTGACTTCAGTGTACGAGCGACACCTCTGCTGCACTTCTTGGGTATAATCAGGGAAGAGGAGAACTCTTGCATCTCCACAGCGAAGGTTGTGCCTGGAGTGGGCCTCTTTTAGGATCGCATCTCTATCCCTGAAATTTAGGATTCGCGCAACCATAGGTCTTGGAGAGGCACCTAGAGGAGGCCTAGGGGTCAGCGAGCGATGGGCCCTTTTGATGGCAAACCAAGAGGATAGTTGCTACGCGGTCATCCAGGACTTAATCCAGTTCCCCAGGAAATCTGCAACCTGCTAAGGCTAGGATCCTTCAGCAATACCAATCACTTGCACGTTATTGCCCCTGGACCAATTTTCAGTGTCCTCGGTGCAACAATGTGGCTCTGCCGTGTGGGTAAGAAGGCCGGTGGGCTGGGCCTTAAGGGAGCTTACTTCATCTTTCACTTCGGAGATTTGAGATTCGGCTTCCGTAATCCGGGCAGTAGCATTTCTTAGGTCTTGATGGAGCAATGCCACGTCCATTCGCAATTCCCCAAATTTGTTTTCCACTGCCGTCTGTGAAGTTTGAATGGCTTGAAGGATAGTGGCAAGATCTCCAGATGATGGTGATGAAGTACCAGTCCCACCGCCAGCGCCTCCTATAAGGCCACTCTCTGATCCCCTGGTGAATTGTTTCATTCGAGTGTGGGAGGTCAAGGGACGGGCAGCCTTGTCTTTAACCATGGTGTTAGCAAGTAGACCTGACAAGTACTGTTAACAATGAGGACTCGGCCCGCTCACCACGATCACAGGGCAGTTCGAGCAACCAATCTATGAAGGTCATGACCCGTAAGGGCAGCAGGTCAGATGCACATCAAATAGCACCAGGAGCAGTGTGGGTCTCTTCTGTCAGAGGTATATCGGATCTACTATGTAGAGGAAGTGAACTAGGGTGGTAGCTCTTGATTCTAAACTCGGCCGCAAAAACATTCAGTGGAGGAAGCACCGCAACTCGGCAACAGTGAATAGAGTCCTGGGTCGCTAAAATGAGCAGGTCAAGGATACCAGGAGTGGATCCAATCCGGTTCGTTGGAGATTCAGGCTAATAGAGGAAGATCAGCACGAGGCTCCACTGAAGCAGTCTGAGTTTGTGCGTCACCACCCTTCCTTAATGTGTGCAGGAGGTAACACCGGTCAAAGTGGAGGGGGTCCCCAGGCTTGGTAGAGGGCCTGTATCCTGCCGTGGGGTCAGCGATCCTTAGATGCAGGAGGTTCAGGTAATCGGAGGGGAGGGAGCAGCCACACAGCCCCAACTACCAATGGTGGCAGATCAACGTAAATCACATCCCCCTGTTACTCCAGGGACAAGTGAAGCGATTCCCGGGGCCACACCACACCGCCACCTCTCTCACCCCTCCGGTCCAGGTCATCTGACTCACCAGGTGTGTATCGAGCCTGATGTGCCAAAAATGCAAGGCGTAATCCCAACTGGGGGGACAGAACCGCACTCCAGGCATAGCTCCCAAGTCCGAAGCAGTCCAGGTGACAGGCCCCTGCCCCAACAGTGACAAGTGCCCGCAGCTCCGGGGCTATGAGTAGGGGCCTGGGACCCGGGAACTCCCAGGTCAGGCCTCAAGCTGGGGTGTCTCCCCAATTAGGCCCCTTCGGTCGCAGGGTCCGAATTGGCTGTGCCTCAAGGGTATTCCTTACAAACAGGATCCCCTCCCCCTGGGAGTGGTCCCACGGTCCTATCGGGGTCCAGGGGAGAGTTCACCTCACCATCAGGGTCGGGGCTTAAGGACCGCTGTTCCAGCGATGAAGGGAAGGTCAGATCAGAGCAGGGCTGAAGCACCCCATTATGAAGGAAGTGACCCGATTAGGGCCACCCAGGTCACTCGCGACCACCTCTGAGCCTTCCATACAAATGAAGAGTCGGTCAGTCAGTAGAGAATACAAACCAAGTATATGTTTATTCAGATACACTCGAGCGGAGCCCCGTCTGCCCAGTCGCTTAGGGGTGCTGCAGAGAGTACTGACATCAGAAAACATGGTGATACATTAAGTACGATTCAGAACCCCAGAAAACACGCCCAGACTGGAAATTTCCAGATGGAGGCAGCTACACAAAGGAGGTACAGAAGGATAAGTTTCGATCCTTAGACCGGGCACACACTATCTTCATGCCAAGGTCATTCTGCCTGTGCCCATCGCTGGACTAGTGGGAGCAGGCCTCTATCTAGTGGGAAAGGTAAGATTAAGTTTATTTAAATTTTGATATAGACCTCAACTGAGGTCAACAAATATACAAACATAATTTTAAAACATTTATCATGGTACCCGTAGCAACAGCTTTCAGCATTTATAATGTAAACACATTGTCATCATGGCTTTTAAAACAGCTTTAAGAAAAAAACTCGTTTAAGAATTATACAACTAATAACAGGTAAATTCATCCAGTGGTGATTTTTTAGAGCTTAGTTAGATCTTATAGAAAAGTGGCGTTGTATCTGAGTTTTAAATGTTTATAGTTTTAAAACATTATCATCATAGACTTTAAAACAACTTTAAAAAACTCTTTAAAAATTTATACAGTTGATAACAGACGAATTCATCTAGTGGTGATTTACAAAGTTTAATTAAACTTTGTGTAGACGAGACGTTATATTTAATACTAATAGGCCTTAAATATCTCCGCCGGGCTTCAACTAGGGTTGGATTAGGGCAGACAGATAATACATGCATTAGATCTTGTATTCCTCCCTTACACAAGTCACAGAGCCCTGTTGTGTTTTCAGAGTTATTCCACATTGCTATGTAAACTTTCAAAGGGAGGATTTCCAACCTCAGTAAAAGAATACAGCGCCGTACCCTATGATCTAAAGAAAGATAAGTGTATTTCTCAGGGGATTTATAGTCTATGGTTTTTGCATATTCTGTATAGTGTTTTAAATGGAGACAGTGTTCTACGTCCAGATCAAAGCTTAATCTTGGGGTCAGATTCTTTAAAAAGAGCTTTAAAAGTGCTGGTGTCCAAGTTTATAAAAGTGCTACTGTGCAGTGAGACAGGTTAAAAGCTATATTAAGATTTATATTAAAAGTGTACCCGATGACTCATCTCTGAAAGTTTCCAGTTTTAAAATGTGCCTTAAAGAACCAGAGTCAGCATGCAAAAGATGGTATGCCCATCTTAATATATTCGAGATAGCTCTTGCATATATACTAGCTAAGGAGAATTCGAGGCGTAATACTTGGTCCGGAACTGCTTGGTTTACTCTTACCAGTTTCCGTAGAGAATTCCCTTCTCTCGTTTTTACAAATTGGCAAGTTTTTATATGTGTATACTCTAGACCATGGGTCCTCACAAACATTTGCCCAGGGGCCACAAAGTATGGTTTGTGGTGTGCCCGAGGGCCGCACTGATGCCAGCAGGGTGGCGGGAGGGGGTCTGGGTGGGTCATGCATTGTGTAAGGAGGTTCAAAAAGATGTTAAATAAACAGGCAAGCATTTATTTGCAGGTTAATAAATGCTTGCCCATTTTTTTAACATCTTTTTCTAAATATTAGTGCTAGCAAATAAACAGCAGCTGGTGCTGCTGTTCACCAAAGGGGCCGCTTTTAAAGGTCAAGAGGGCCGCAAGCGTCCCCCGGGCCGTACTTTCAGTATCACTGCTCTAGACCATACGTTAGAATGGGCGGGATTTTCATACGATAGACCTCTAGCAAAGGTCGGAAGTGTCTGTTTCTGGAGGAGGAGTATAGCCTCAACAGTGCTCCTACGTGGGCATCTGCCTTTCGACCTATAGTGGGAAAGGTATGCGCTAATAAGAACAGTGTATTCATTAGTACAGCAGGGCCCAACCTTGGAGAATAGGAAAATTACCAAAGCTGCTTCTCGCAGAGACATAGAGAGATCAGTTTCGCCCATGGGTCAAAATGGCGGCTAAACATAAAATGGTGCCGCAAATGCTAACTTATGCAGAACAACATGTAAAAACACTGTGAAGACATTTTTTATATTCTAACAGACCCTCCTTTTAGCATTCGCTAACAATTTTACACGGTGGGCGGAAAAGACATAATGTTCATATAAGCAAAAGGACATCAATACTCGGAACAATCCATATACTCATTATCAGGAATAGAAACTGCAAGGGATGATGTAGAAGCAAAGATGCCTTAGTCAATCTGCATCATGTCCTCAATGCTCTTCTGCAACATGATCGCAGCATTAGTATCATGAACTGATAGTTTCAGTTTAGGGGTGAGAACACTTACACAATAGGTGCAGCAAGTCGGCAGACAGTGTATATAGAGGCAACATGTGAAGAAAATACTGGCAACTACAGCTAGAAAAGTGAGGATCTTCCAACCCCAGGATGTGAGTATGTTCCAGAACCACCCTGTTAGGGTCCAAGTACCTGTCTCTTGGTGTATGTCAGACGAAAATCTATGCAATTTCTGTATAGCTGCGTACACATTGGGGGCGTGGTCAGGTATGTAAACGCAACAGCTGCTGCCAATCATGCGACAAGCCCCTCCCCGATCAGCAAGGATGACGTCTAACACCATCCTGTTCTGTAAGGTAACTAATCTCGTAGCCTGGAGCTCAGAAGTGACATTTGTCATTATCCCAGCAGTTGTATTGATAACCCCCTCCACTACTCTTGTCAGTCGACGAATTTGAAAACTATTATCCATGGGGCCCCAAAAGGGTAGGAGACCCTTTATGGCATCCTCAAACTGTTGAGCGGTGGTATATGTCTGATCTATATCCTTCGTGTCAACAACCCTTCTGACTCGGGGCAAGTATGTACTCCTACGGTGCAACTGATGATCTTTATGATAATTGGGCGGGGCAACATACACAGGAGGAAGGAGAAAAGAGAGGTAACATCTGCCTGACCATCCCCTCAGAAGCCAGACATGAGCTTGGGAGCCACTGAGAAAATAAACATTATGGGGTAGGATCAAAGGCGGAATATTAATCGTGCTCAGTCTGTAGGTGAAATTGCAGTTACTCTCCCCCACCTTTACCTCCCCAGTCCCCTGGACACAAAAACTAGCTGTTGTGTTGACCACGGACACCGGCATCGGTTTGCCGTAGCAATATTGCGAGCTTGGAAAGATTGAAAATACTCAGAGGTGTAGAACCTTTGGAAATCAGCCATTTCCATTTGGAGCCATGTTTCGTTCTTCACCTTTTCATATGTGCTCATACAGGAATTTGGGGACAATGTACTGAAAGTCTCTTGTCCTGCCAGCCTTACGGGAATAAGCCCGTGATGAAAACTTATGTACTCTAACACAGTGCGAGAATCAGCAGGTGTCATAACCAGCGTAGAGAGTTGGAAATGAAAGTGCACCATTACGAACAATTCAAACCAACCTTCACAGCTACCAATATATGAAAATGGCAGGGACAACAAATTGTCACTCTTATGAGTATTTGAGGGGAGCAGACCACAAACCCAACAATTAGTTGTATTGGACACATTATGAATTTGATGCAACATTTGTATAAAAGCATTATCGGTAGCCCTGCAGAAAAAGTTGCTTGGTCGCCCTGGGTTAATTTGTTGTCAAGATGGTTCGAAGATGTGCCTATAAGTTCATAACCTGGAATGTTCGGGGTCTGAATAATTTTGTAAAACGTAATCGCATATTCACCTATATGAGGCGATATGGGGTTTCAATTGCATTCCTACAAGAAACGCACCTCTGGGGGGACTGCCTCAAGTATGTACAGAGACGTTGGAGGGGTCAGATATTTGCGATGTCTTACTCTGGGTTTTCGCGGGGTGTATTGGTGTGGGTGGCACCAGGGGTCCTCTTTAAACTGACTCGGACTAAGCCAGATCCTAATGGTAGATTTGTAGTGGTCGAAGGCACATTAGATGGTCATGACATGTGCCCGATTAATATTTATGCGCCCAACACAGATGACGGGGACTTCCTGGGATTGACCCTCAGCCAGGCCCCACTTAGCCCAGACACAGAATTACTGATTGCGGGCGACTTCAACTGTGCATTTGATGGTGCCCTAGATAGACTTCCACAGAAATTAGACACTAAGCCCAAAGTTAGAGTGGCCATGAGAGAAATGCAATCTAACCACGGACTGGTGGATATTAGACACAGACACCCGCTCCTAAAAACATACTCGTGTCATACACCAGCAACCAACACTTATAGTAGGCTAGATTATTTCTTTATACAGGCGGAATTAATACACAGGGTGGATGCCGCACAATACTTTGCCCGATACCTGTCCGATCACTCCCCCTTGCTGATAACCTATACTTTGAATAGACCCCGCCCAAAAATCCCGCTTTGGAGAATTAACGTCGAAGCTCTGTCGGACACGGTGTATAAAGATCAGTTGGACACGGAACTAAGAGGTTACTTCAACACCAACTGGAAGACGATTAATACCAGGGCGACGGAGAGGGACGCAATGAAAGTGGTGTTTAGAGTGGTTTGCATGACAACAGAAATCGGAGTCAGAAAAGTGTTAGAAAGGGACCTGCAGGACTAGGAGTGTAAGTTAGCAGCACTAGAAGCATCAAATCCCACAAGTATGGAGGGTCTCCAGGGCTGGACACAACAGAGACAAAAAGTAGGTGAGTTATGGGACAGGCTGGATAAGTTTGACCGTACGAAAGGCAGGAAGCGATGGTACACAGAAGGTGACAAAGCTGGACGCCTGTTGGCACAACTTATAAAAATGGAAACTCAGCCCAAGCCGATCCTAGAAATCTGGGACCCCTGAAGTCAGACGATTAAATACATGCAGCATGAAATAAATGCAGTATTTGTGGAACACCTAAAAAAAGTTTACACAGAACCCCGGCAAGAGGTTCCCGCCTCCGTGACAGAATCGTACCTGGAAGGGATTACCCTGCCTAGTCTGGATCAGGAAGCCCAGGATATCCTGGGTGCCCCGGTGACAAAAATGGAATTAATAACAGCAATCAATCAGATGAAAACCCTCAGGTAGTCAGGCGCTGACGGCCTTTTGGCCGAATTTTATAAACAATTCCCAGGAATACTTGTAGAAAGGTTACTCAAGACTATAAACGAGGCGCAAGAGAAGAAGGAACTACCGAAATCGTTAAAGGAGGCTCTCATAGTGCTCATTCCCAAACCAGGGAAAGACCCAACGCTACCGAGCTCGTATAGACCCATATCCATGTTAAACGAGGATATGAAACTTATTAGTCACGTTTTGACATCCAGACTGCTCCCGTATATGACCCAGATTATACATGAAGACCAATCGGGCTTCATTCCCCGCAGGAATACCCTAAGAAACATCCGTCGCCTGGCACATGTCATGCAATCACTGGAAGGGAGACCGGGAGAGAGCACCCTTGCCTTTTTAGATATAGAACAAGCTTTCGACTCGGTCCGATGGGACTATATATGGCAAGTATTAAAAAAGATGGGTCTAGGACAGAAATACATCGATTGGGTCAAACTACTATACACAATCCCAATGGCAAGGGTCCGTACCGATCGTTACGTGTCAGATAATATAGCGCTCCAACGGGGGACACAACAGGGATGTCCTCTGTCCCCATTGATATTTGCAATAGCAATGGAGCGGTTAGCCTGTCACCTAAGAGGGGCACTTATGGGACATGGAATTCAGATCGGACCGACAGAACATTTAGTTTCCCTATATGCGGATGACGCTCTGGTATATCTTAACCACCCGAGGCAGTCTCTGCCAATACTGCTCACTGCGCTGGATAACTTTGCGCTAGCATCGGGATTGAAAATTAATAAGTCAAAATCACATTTTTACCCGATTGTCCCACCAGTAGGAGAGGACATGTCGCAACTCCCACAGCTGGAGCTCCCATGGGAGGTGGAATCAGTCCGATACCTGGGAATTCAAATTGCAAGGGATAAGGACCGGTTCTATGAGCTGAACATGGGTCGAGTTATAAAGGGTCTACGCGGAAGTGTCACCTTTTGGAACACCCTGAAACTATCCCTGATGGGCAAATTAGCCTTAGTAAAAATGGTGGTGCTGCCGAGATGCCTGTACGTTATGCAGGGGTCCTTTTACGAAATCCCCCGTAGTGCCTTCAAAGAAATAGATGTGTTGCTGACATCTCTGCTATGGAACGGGAAGCGATGCAGGGTGAGCCTTGAGGTACTCAAACTTCCATGGGATAGAGGGGGAATGGAACTCCCAGACCTAGAACTCTATTATCTGGCATCACAGTTACAGCACGCGATAAATTGGTTTGACGCGAAGTCCTCTTGGGAGAGGAGTCTGATGGTTGGCACATATGGGAACCAAAAATTGGCCGCCCTCCTTATTAGGGGGAAAAGCAGCCCAGATACGACCCCCCCCGATACGATTGATGGCTAGTCTCTGGGACAGAACGGTCAGCACGGTAATAAAGAGGAAGCCCTTTGCCCCGGAAGCGGATGTCTGGGCCCTTTCACAGTTCCCAAAAATAGAACATACAATGACAGTTGAAAAGTGGAAAGAGGGAGGCTGCCTGATGCTAGCGGGCCTATACCCAGAAGGCAGGGTTATAACCTACCATGAGGCAGTCGAAACGTTTGAGCTGGGCAATGGACAATTTTCGCAATACGCTAAGATAGCAGCCACGGCTAGAGAACTCTGGCCAAATTTTCCGGAAGTTCCGCAACACTCGCAGATACTGGTCACCATGATTGCCATGGCGGGAGGGCGTAAGTTTGTAACTCACCTGTACCGAGCTTTACGAAATGATAGACTGGCAGGCCCCTAAAATAGAAGAGAGATGGCAGGAGGTGGTGGATCATCTGGTAACACCGGCTGAGCGGAACAAAATACACGAGGGGGTGCGTAAAGTGTCTGTGTGTGCCAGATTTAAACTAATACAGTATAATTTAATACATATGACGTATCTTTCTCCCAGGCGGCTACACATGATTAATGCAGCACAAAGCCGACAATGTCCTAGATGTGCTGACTCGCAAGCCGACTTTGTGCACATGGCTTGGCAGTGCCCACGAATACAGGTATACTGGTCGGCAGTACTCGACCAACTAAACAGGGTGACAGGCTGGAAGATAGCGTTAGAAATCAGAACATGCCTTTTGGGACTGATACCCAGTAATCCCAAACGAAAAACGACGAGACGATTTTTGATATTGGGGCTCCCTATAGCAAAGAGACGGATAGCAATACACTGGCTGACCCCACAGGGCCCATCCATTGATAAATGGAAGATAGACATAAAGGAATGGACGACAGCAGAACAGGATCATATGAGAGAAACCAGACGAGATGAGAAACTGCCGGAGGTACTATTAGCCTGGGGAATGATGGTACAGGAACTGACAGCCACTCCCCAGACATCGCAGGTAGACCCAGGGGAGGGTGAGCAACGAGACACACAGACCTCTCATAGCCAGGAAGGACAAACCATCACTATTCAACAAGGCCCCTAGGTATTGAATTATAGATTTTAAGGGGATAATTTCTCAAAGAAAACGTATAATAGTAAATAACATACGTAACTCCGTCATATGGATGCTGGTGGGGGGGGGGTTGAGGGATGTTTATTTTTAAGATATTATCTCAACGTTTAAAGTTGAACAAAGAATGGAATTCCTATTATAAAAAGAATAACGAGTATAATACTACAGAAAACGTGTTGTGTAAAAACTACTATGTACTGAAAGCTTTGCATTATATAATATGATGAAACAATAAAGAAATCCCCCCCCCCAAAAAAACATTATCGGTATAGGACAACCTAAGCGCTGCTTTGTGTGGAGCCAAAGTGACAAAAACATGCTCAGGGGGAGTGGGCGTTGTACCAACCAAAGAGTGTACAGGATACTTCTCCTCTAGAAACCAGGATATTCCAAGTATTATTATTAGCGTAATCACAACAATTAATATGAAAACTATTTTACTCTTTGTTGACCAACCCCGCGCTAAACTAGGTGATGCAAACGGCTGTTCCTCCTCCTTAATAGGTCGACCAAACGGATGCATTATGAAGCAAGAAGAGGAATGCAATAAAATTAATAGCAAAGGCAAGTGTTCCCAGTGTCCATCAGAGCCTCACTGGTACAGGCTCCTATTGTTCATCAACGTTGACGCTCTTGAGTACCGGTGGTGGAGCTTGCTCAGTCCTTAATTCACGATGACTCTCACGTCGCACAGGATAATGTACCCCCCTCCTAGGGAGCACGTTCGATTTATCCTGTCCAATGTCAGAACAGTGCACCAATCTCACGATGCCCTAAACTAACACTGTTGGTACAATAGCAAAGTACACCCTAACTTGCACAGTCCATCCCTAACTAATCTGACTTCTCCTTTGGTGCACTATTCCTCAGCCGAGGGCACAAATTGTACCTGGTGACTCCAGGCACAGAGGGGTCAATGAAGAGCGGCTCCTTAATCGCTTGAATTTCTGGAGGGACCGCTGCATTTAACACGTCATCATTCTCTGCATCCGTTTGGGTCCACGTTAATTTTCCTTCGCTGAAGGGGATGAATTGCGGCACCTTTTCATACTCAGTATCCCCGACTCCATCAGCGACCCATTGGTCTTAGGGTAAAGGTAGGGGCACTCGTTTGCAGTGAGTGCCATGAATCCAGGTCTTTCTGCAGCGACTTTCACGGCTGTTCGGGTGGCCAGAAGGACCTGCTCAGGTCCCTTCCAACGGGGCTCCAAGCTCTTCTTCCACTGAAAATTGTGCAGCAAAACCCAATCACCAGGCTGAATGTTGTGTCCGGGCCACTTGGATATGTCTGAGACAGTGTCCCGGACCTGATGGTGAATAGAACGCAAATTTTCAGTTAACTGGTACAGATAATCTGTCAATAGCGGGTATTCAATATCAGAAAACTTACGAGGGCGCGGGGCGCCCCAGACATTTGCCAGGCGTCCAAACACGACCTCGTAAAGTGACAATCCTGTTCTAGAATGTGCTGTTGTTCTTGTCGACCAAAGAGCTAATGGTAAAGAATCTGGCCACTGTAACCCTGTTGTCTCCTGAATCTTTGCCAATTTCAGTTTCAGAGTACTATTGTACTTCTCAACCAAACCTGCCGACTGGGGGTGATTTGTAGCATGGAATATCTGTTTCATGTGCAGACCGTCACAAATTAACTGTATAACTTTGGCATTAAAGTGACTTCCGTTATCACTCCAGATCAAACGGGGCAAACCGTACCAAGGAAAGAACTCCTTTAGGAGTACCTTTGCAGTCGTCATGGCTGTATTGTCTTTGGTGGGGTAGGCTTCAACCCATTTACTGAAAGCGCAAACAACCACCAACATGTACTTCAAATTGTTGACCCTGTCCAATTCAATATAGTCTAACTGAAGTACCTCTAAAGGGAAAGTGGGTGGTGCAAAATTACCGGGTGGCGTGGGGGTACCCTTCCCAGGATTGTGCATCATGCACACCATACAGTACTTCACTAAATGTGCAGCTGCCTTCGAAATGTTATCATTTTGCCATTCGGGGTCTAACAACTTGCAAATACCCTTAGCATTGATATGGGCTGGGCCATGGGCCATTGTGACTACCGGAAGAACATATGCATCTGGCAACATCCATCTTTGCTTCCCTGACTTGTCAATCCAACATCCCTCATCATTCAGTTGTGCTGTACTTTCTTGCCACACTGCTAATTTCTCCACTGTGGCCTCACTCTGAATCTCCTTCACATTCTCAAGTGTATCCTCAAACATTGTAACCTCGGGCACCCACCTAGCGGGACCTGCTAGGAACATTCTTTTCATCCTAGTCCGGGCTGTTTTCTTAGCTGTCTGATCTGCAAAAGTGTTCCCTTTACCTACATCATCAGTAACCCTCCTATGGGTGCTGCACTTCACTATTGTCAATTTCTTTGGGACTGTCAAAGCAGACAAAAGCCTATATATATAAGATGACCATGCTGAATCTTTGTCCCATGGGAAGTAAGGATTCGCCCGAAATTATGGGCGACTCCAAAGCCGTACTGGCTGTCAGTATAAATATTAACAACCAGTCCCTCACTCAATTCGCAGGCTTGTATTAGGGCAACGAGCTCTGCAGCTTGGGCCGACTGATAGGGAACTCGTGATGTCTCAACCACCGTGCGCAGAGTAGTAATAGCATTCGCAGCAGTCGTAGTGCCATCTGGTAATTTAAAACAAGAGCCATCGACATATAGTTCCCCTTGGGGGTCAGATAAGGGAACGTCAGTCAGGTCTACCCGTCCTTTCGTCTCTTCTTCCGTCCAGAAGATACAATCATGTATGTCAATCTCCTCATTCTCAGAAGGGAGGGGTAGTAACGTGGCTGGGTTCAGAGTGGCACATCGTTTGATTGTAATGTGCTGAGCAAACAGCGTTAGCTCATAACCTGTCAGACGCGCACTGGTTAGGTGCTACATCTTTGTCTTGTTCAAAAGTGTATCTACAGCATGGGGTACCATGACCGTGAGATCAGTATCAAGGACAAGTCCAGCCGATTGTCTTATCGAGACAGCTACAGCCGCGACCGCTCTTAGACAGCTCAGGAGGGCTCGTGCGACAGGGTCAAGCACAGCAGAGAAATAAGCACACAGCCGTTGCTTATCTCCAACATTTTGTGTAAGAACAGAAAGCGCACAACCAGCCGTCTCATGGACATATAATACAAATGGCTTGCTATAGTTAGGCGTGCCAAGCACTGGAGCCGAACAAAGCGCAGTTTTTAGTTGTTCAAAAGACTGCTGACATTCAGGCGTCCAAGGCAGGGGTTCATGCACATCTTTAGTGGTCAAAGCGAGCAGGGGTTTGGTTAACAGGGAATAATTTGGAATCCATTGGCGACAGTAGGAAGTAATGCCAATAAAAGCGCGCACATCTTTTTGAGTTTGAGGAATGGGCATTTTAACAATGGTACTTATGCGCTCAGGGGTCAATCTCCTACCCTCCTTCGACAGTAGGTGACCTAAGTAGGTGACCTCCTGTCCACAGTACTGAAATTTGGAAAGGGATACTTTATGGCCATGTTGAGCTAAATGTAACAACAAATTAACCATACTGTCTCTGCAACCTTGTTCCGTATCCGAGGCGATGAGCAAGTCATCGACATACTGAAGCAATACATTACTTGTGGGGAGCGACAAGGAATCTAGCCAACCTTTCAGTGCCTGACTATAGATACTTGGACTCTCTGTATAGCCTTGAGGAGCACGACAGAATCTAAAACTTCTACCAGCTAGGGTGAACCCAAACAGATACCTGCTGTCAGGATGAATGGAAATACTGAAGAATGCGTTTTTCAAGTCAATGACAGAAAAGTATGTAGCAGAAGAAGGAATCATTGTCAAAAGAGTCGTAATGTCAGAGACCACCGGAAACTGGGGGATCACTATTTTATTAACTTCCCGCAAGTCAATCACAAAGTGATAAACATCTGCATGATCATCAGAGAAACCTGAGGGTGCCCTTTTGAGGATGGGAAGAATGGGACTATTGCAAACATTAGCAGTCGTCTCCTCAACCACTCCTTTCTCAATCAAGTCCTGCACAATTTGCAATAAAGCTTGCTCACCGGCCTGCGGTATTTTATACTGAGGGATGCAAGGTAAAATAGCATTGTCTTTAACTCAAATCGAAACTGGCGGTATCTGTAGCAAATCCACATCTGTGTCACCTGTCGCCCAAAGAGTATGCGGTACATCTTTAAACTCCGCATGAAGAGGCGCATCTTTGGACAAGCACTGCGTAGCACACACTACATCCGGATCCACTGTCATGTAAACACCTGCCGGGGAGCAATAAATCGTAGCATGCAATTTCTTCAACAAGTCCAAACCCATCAAATTTTCTCCACAGTTTGATGTCAACAAGAATGGCAAATCCACAGTAAAAGGACCAATAGTCAACGCAAGGGGTTTTGAAATGGGGCTCACAACCGGTACTCCAGAAAAACCGACTGAAACATTATTATGGCCAGACAGAGCCGCCCCAGGGACCAAGGAACGAGAAATAGAACTGTTTGTTGCACCTGCATCCACCAAAAACTCCTTAGTCGAACCATGCACATCCGCACTAACGTACGGACCACGTTGATCTACAGGTATCGGAACTGGTCCCTCACTCTGTCCCTGGCTGTCCTAGCTGTAGGACATTCCTGTCACCTCATCTGTGTCGTAATCATCATGATAATACTGTCCTCCCCAAGGATCATCAAAATAATTTTGATCAGTACGACCCTGCAGGGCCACAGCATTTTGAGCCCTGTCCTGGCCACCAGTTCCACGACCCTGTCCACGAAAACCTCGTCCTCTCGGGACCGCCACCTTCTGCAAAAGCACAGGACACTCACTACGCCAGTGTCCCTCCTCTTTACAATATGCGCACTGATTCGGCCCTACACGTGTTGTATTCCTGCTAGTACGTGGAAGCTGCCGGGCCAAATCACAATGTCCTCTACCATTCCCTCTAGAAGCCTGCTGCAACAACACCTTTGTCTTCAAATCCTTGTACGTCTTCTCCGTCTTTTCCTTATCCTCGTTTTCCCTGTGCTCAAAATACTGCGCCATATTCAAAATAACAGAAGGAGAAGTGGTGGACCAGGTGCTCTCGGAAGCCTGCAATCGAGTCGCAATCTCAGGAAGCAAATTGGAAACAGATCTATTGACAAACAGTCGCACCCCACCTTCGATCGACAAATCCTGTCCACTAGAATATAGAAATACACCTTCAAACCGAGTTAAAAATTAGACACACTCTCATCTTTCTTTTGACGGCAAGCCGATAACTTGTCCCGATCAACTTTCCTCGGAGGGATAAGAGAATGCATATATGTAATGATACGGCCGGGCAAACAAGTATCTCTGGTCTGGGCTTATCACCTGGCTTCCGTTCCTGATCCCATGCCTTAATTTGGTCCCAGGTACCACCTAATTCCGCAACGTGATCCTGTGTATGTACTTGTCTCCAAATATCAACCGGAACTAGCAAACCAAAAAACATTTCAATATCAGCAAGTGTCATCACTGTAGAAGAGGCAGCTTCAGTCAATTCTGTATACTAAGCAGTAGGATTTTTCCTAGGGTCAGGTAACTGAGTCTTAAGGGACAAAACCTCACTCCTTTTCCACGGAGTATAAACCCATTGTTCTTGGAAACGGGCCACTACACCTTGTCTAATAACATTATCGTGCTGATCCCTTTGCTCTGGTACTTCAGGGTGATATATAGGATGAACCTCCCGCATCGTAAACTGAGATACTGGGGTGGGGCTCCTTTCAAGCAGTCTACCCCAATAAGCAACCAATGTCGCAACATTGCTAAACACTTGACCAGGCTCCATATTAATGACATATACATGATCTTTAATATCATATAAAATCCGCAGTGCTATATCTTTGAAACACTGTTCCCAAAGACCAATCAGAGTAGCAGACATATGCTTGAGGGCATGCTGTTGTACAAAAGGCTCATAATCTTTCATCACACTCCACACATCCTCCACACTGTAAATGGGGTTACGGGCCCACTGCGCAGCCTGATTAGCCACCACCTTTTTCTCCTCATCTCCCATATCAGAATGGACTAACGTCCGCCCCATATGTTCCTTAAATTTCGTCCAATCTCTGTCCTCAAATCCACGTACTGGTGTCCTGCTACTCAGTAATGTCGAGGGATGGAAGAACACAGTGGGGTTAGCAACAGAAGTAGCAGGCAATAACGTCGCTACCGGCTGCGTCGTAGGTGTAAGAGCTGGTGAAAGAGACGCCAAAGCAATAGGTGTTGCAGGGGTACTAACAGTCATAGTTGCCACAGACGGCGAGGGCAAAGAAAGGACAGGAGGTGCCGTTGCCAAGGCAGTCTGATCAACAGTAACAGGAGCAGAAACAGCAGAGACAAGAACTGGGTAGCTGGGCCTGTGAGGGAAGAGCGGGATATATCCTCTGCAGGGCATATGGGGGTGGGGGTCTAGTATCTAGCAATTCTTCCACAAAAGTATCATTTTCTTCTCGGGCTACATAAGACTTATCAATATTCAATCGAAACCTCCTATCTTCACGTTCAATTCCTATCTCTTGTTTCTCTCTATCATGTGCTACAGCCTTCTGAGTCAATGTTTGCATTCTCATCTTTCGCGCCTCTTTCTCTGCTTTCATTCACGTCTGTTTAGCCTCCTTTTGCCACTTTCGAAGAGAATCAAACATAGACTGTCTACTTCTTCTTGCAAACAAATTCTCCTGTAAAAACCCAATTTTTTGTTCATCATAAGTGCCCGTCAACGGCCACTGCAACTCGGCATTGTCCCTCGTATATTTGTGCCATAGCGTACTAAACATAATAGGGCCAAGACCATGCTTCACATACATAAACACAATCCTCAGCACACGTCTTTTAAGTAATATGCAATTATCCAATTTGTTTTAGTCAAGCATAAATGATACAGAGAAATTTTCGAGCTTGGTTTCTTTTCTTTATTCTCTTTGTTCTTGCATCAGCCAACACGTGTTTCGTAGCACAAAGTGAATTTTGTCCCTGCGACTTTCTCAAGGCTTACAAGAGTCCAAAATGTTCCTTTATCAGTGGTGATAATTCCATCCCACTGGAAAATTAAAATCTATGTTCCGATGTCCACGTCGCATTTAACCATGGATCTTCGTCATGAGCCAAACCTAGAGCACGTAAGAAGGACGTGTAGGTCCCCACATCAGCGCCGTGTTCTCGAGTGCGAGAGCACGGCGCTGATGTGGGGACCTACACATCCTTCTTACGTGCTCTAGGTTTGGCTCATGACGAAGATCCACAGTGAAATGCGACGTGGACATAGATTTTAATTTTCCAGTGGGATGGAATTATCACCACTGATAAAGGAACATTTTGGACTCTTGTAAGCCTTGAGAAAGTCGCGGGACAAAATTCCTTTGTGCGACGAAACACGTGTTGGCTGATGCAAGAACAAAGAGAATAAAGAAAAGAAACCAAGCTCGAAAATTTCTCTGTATCATTTATGCTTGACTAAAACAAATTGGATAATTGCATATTACTTAAAAGACGTGTGCTGAGGATTGTGTTTATGTTGGTTTCGACCACGTGTTTGGGGAGACTGGTGGTTCTTCTCACCTTTCAGCACCGTCCATATAAATTTCTCAGAAATCTAAATAGAGTGTAAGTGCTACTCATTCTTGGAGCGCCATTTTACCTATAACCATACCACTGCACCGTCGTGAATATGCTTCACATACATATCAAAGTTCGGAGTGCCTTCTGGAGGCGCCGGCTGACTTTCTTCCAATCGAGCATCTGCAGAGCAACAACGACAACAAGAAACCAAAAACCTGCTGATCCCAGGCATTTTCAAAAGTGAGCCAAATTTGTTATGCTGCCTGGCAAAGTGTTCACAAACACCTCGTACCAAAATCGGTCCTCAGACCGTACCAAATACAAACCAAAATGGTACCATATCCACAAAGAACCAAAACAAACTCACCTGGTGCACACAAGTCAAACGAATTTATTCTCCACTGCCGACTCTTCGGACCAAACAGTCAGATCCAAGGGTTTCGCCGTTCAGGACCCCAGTCGGGATGACCGCTGGGTGAGGCACTGACCGGTCAGACAAACGGGGCAGCTGCAAGTTCAGGAACTCTCTCGTGCAGGGATCCCTGGTCCGCCCGTCCGACCCGACGATGACCCCGACCTCCCCACCCGTCCACGGGAGGAGATGGGTCACCCGATGGGGTCCCTGTTCGGGTGCCAACTGAAGGAAGTGACCCGATTAGGGCCACCCGGGTCACTCGCGACCATCTCTCAGCCTTCCATACAAATGAAGAGTCGGTCAGTCAGTAGAGAATAGAAACCAAGTATATGTTTATTCAGATACACTCAAGCGGAGCCCCGTCTGCCCAGTCGCTTAGGGGTGCTGCAGAGAGGACTGACATCAGAAAACATGGTGATACATTATGTACGATTCAGAACCCCAGAAGACATGCCCAGACTGGAAATTTCCAGATGGAGGCAGCTACACAAAGGAGGTACAGAAGGATAAGTTTCGATCTTGAGACCAGGCACACACTATCTTCATGCCAAGGTCGTTCTGCCTGCGCCCATCGCTGGACTAGTGGGAGCAGGCCTCTATCTAGTGGGAAAGGTTTGCGCTAATAAGAACAGTGTATTCATTAGTACAGCAGGGCCCAATCTTGGCGAATAGGAAAATTACCAAAGCTGCTTCTCGCAGAGACACAGAGAGATCAGTTTCGCCCATGGGTCAAAATGGTGGCTAAACATAAAATGGTGCCTCGAATGCTAATTTATGCAGAACAACATGTAACAATACAGCGAAGACATTTTTTATATTCTAACAATTACCCGCCAGGCCATGAGAATCCTGCCGCAAGGCCTGCCTCACCTCCGTCACCGCTCCGCCTCGGTGTGTCTGAGGGGCCAAATGCAGCAGCCCAACGCCCCACAGCAAGAAGCGTGCAACCCGGGTCTTCTACTCCAGTGGGCCCACATGTCGGGCAGCTGCCTAACCACGGCCCAGCAGCCACACAGCCTACAGAGCAGTGTTGGGAGACGTTCCGCCACTGCAAGCTGCCCTCTCAGCAGTGCTTCACATCTGGGGTTGCCGGGACCGAAGAGAAGGGTCCTGACGTTGGGCTAGTTTTTGGATTTATGGTGTATTAAAGGGGGTCTATACAGAGCTTTCTCACTGAGCGTCCGCCATGTTGGCTGTCTTGGCCGGGTCTGGTGGCTCAGTGGACTAATGCATCCACTGCAGGGGCCTGTGTTCGACCTCATGGTCACAGGTTCAAATCCCGGCGGGTCCACTCAGCCTTTCATCCATCTGAGGTCGATAAACTGAGTACCATTGAGTTGGGTAACAATAAACATCTGTTATTCAGCGCCAAGAGACCTACGGGTGAACGTGCGCTTTACAAATACACTTGTTATGTTATGTTATGTTTTGGCCACGCCCACTCATTGCAAGTATTGTTATGGGCAATTGATAATAGGGGGTACAAGTACAGGGAGGAGTTGGGGGGTTGTGTGCTCACTTTTGTTGTTTAGGTAGAGATTTACAGCACACATGCATGCCAGGTTCATGTCATAAGTTCTGCAAACAAGCTAGGGACAGGATTGCCTAACAGCACATCATGTACCCAAGACAAATGACTCCCCAGACGACCCCAATCTTCATGAGATTGGGGGAGGATACCATAAGTAAAGAGTTACTTCCCTTTAAGTTTATATCCTGGAATGTAAATGGCCTTAATAGTAGGATTAAACTAGGCAGGATATGGCAATTCCTAAGGCGCTATAACCCGGAAGCCTTACTGTTGCAGGAGACACATCTTGTTGGTACTAAGTGCAACTTCCTTGGACGAAATGGTTACAATAGGGTCATGGATCTTTCACCAAAGAATCCAGGAAGGGGGTCATATTGTTACCCACACAAATTCCTTTGGTGGTCAGCCAGATAATACTGGATAAATCGGGTAGATTTGTGGCTGTTGCAAGCTGACTACAGGGCAAGTGTCTTTAGTAAATGTATATCCCCCACCCCGTCATGGCAGGTTCCTGAAGGATCTCACAGGGGTCCTGGCAGAGATGCCTCTGGGTGTAACAGTTTTAGGTGGAAACTTAACAAATTTATGTATAGTTAAAATGGATGTATGCAGGAGTGGGGGGGACTCAACTGATAGGTGCAGAGCCTTTGGGATTGTGCAATATCTGGAGGAAGGGTCACAGTTGGATAATGCATACACTTTTTATTTAGGTGCGCACAGGTCATTTTTACACTTGGATTATTTCCCGATGCCTGCAAGGGACTATGGCCATGTTCGCAAAATATGCATCCTGCCGCATGGCATTTCCAGAGAATAGCTTAACTCGACCTGTGTGCACCAGGTGAGTGATTTGATCCTTGGAAAAAATGACGCCATTCTTGGCCGACACGAGCCTGCGGGCTGTGTCTTGATGCAGTCTCCTGACTGTCTTGTTTGCAGTTTTTGAACTGCCTTGCTTGAACGACACGAGTCGACGGGCTGTGTCTTGGTAAGGTCTCCGGACTGTCTTGCCTTGAACTGGGTGGGTCTGCGGACCCTTGGAAAGGCACCGAGTGTTTGCGGGCAGTTCATCGGACCGCCTGGAAATTTGGCCCGTGCTTGAAAAGGCCCGACACTGCCCGCAAACAATCTGCCAGACCAACTGGTAATTTGGCTAATGTTCGAAAAGGTCTGGGGCTGGAGCCGGTCTTCTTGGATTTGATACAGTCTCCGGACTGTAGGGAGTGGTCCCTGGACCGTTTTTGTGTGGCTCCGTGACTAATATTTGTTACTTTATTTTTGTCTTTGTTTGTCGATTGTTGGTGTTATACTTGTCCGTTAGGGACAGTGCCTGTGTCTTATATTAAGATGCCGTGTTTCAGCAAATTGGGGTGTTTTGTATGTCGATGTTGTTCTACTGATGCTCGACTGGAAGAGAGCCAGCCTGCACCTCCGGAGGGTTCTCCAAATTTTGACATTTATATTAAACATGGTATTGGCCCTGTTATGTTTAGCACATTGTGGCATAAATATACGAGGGACAATGCCGAGTTACAGTGGCCACTTACTGGCTCATTTGATGAACAGAAATTGAATTTCTTGCAGGACAAGTTGTTTGCTAGGAGGAGCAGACAGTCAATGTTTGATTCTCTGAGAGTATGGCAGAAAGAAGCAAAGCAGCGAAGCATGAGGGCAGAGAAAGAGGCCCGGAAGAGGCAGATGCAAACGATAACACAGAAAGCAGTAGCTTATGAAAGAAGAAAGGTAGAGAAGGGTATAGAATGTGCAGATAGAAAGTTTCGGTTACAGACAGATAAGTGCTATGTTGCTAGGGAGGAAGGTGATGATTTCGTCGAAGAACTATTGGATTCTGGTCCTCCTCCTCCTTATGCACTGAACGGATATGTCCGGCAGTCCCAACCTCTCAGTCCTTGGCCCCTAGTGCCGCCCCTTCTAGCATCCCTGTTTCTGGTATTACCGCTTCAGCCCCGGCCCCTCTTGCTTCTCTTCTATTCACACCAGCCACCGGGGCGGGTGCTATTAGCTCCTCTGCCCAGTCTGTTAGTTCTGTGTCGACTGCTACTCCCCCTTTCAACCCTACCGCCCTGTCTCCCTACCTGATGGTACCTGTCTCTGCATCCGCTCCCTCCCCCGTGAGTGTGACACACCAGGCAAAGTTAAATGTGGAACTCCCGCGCGTGGAGTCAGAAACCCAGGTGTCTAAAGGCACGTCCCCCCACAGAGCAGCTATTGTGAGCTTTCCCCAATTCGCCCGTAGGCTGGAAGTCTCAAAAAATACCTTTGGCATGTGAAGAATCATGGGGATAGTCAAGTGTGGCCTACAAACATATAACAGGATTGTCATGACCACCATCCCTACAGATTCCCTAGTACTCAGCGTACAATTCACACCCACGTCACTATGGGCTCAATAGCTAGTGCAAAAAGTAATGGAGAGAGTGGATATCCCTGCCTTATACCGCTCTAAATTTGAAACTCATCCAAGAGGACCCTGTTAACTGATTCTAGCCCAGGGAGAAATGTAAAGCAATTTCACATAGACTCTGAACAGGGGGCAGAAATTCATGTTTTCAAGCACTTCTTTCAAGTAAGGTTTATGTTTATGTTTTAGGTCAACCCACAGAGTCATAGGCCTTCTCAAAATCAATTCAATTCAAAAGATATGTTGCAGCGGAAAGCTTACAAAATGTTCTCTTTACCACAAATACATGTTTACTTCATTAGGCCCATTACAATGTAATCCCATTGAAACACCATATACCCTGATCATCAACCTTTTTACTATAAATAATGGTCCTCCAATGGATCTTTTTGTTGAGATAACAGGGACTAGAATACTTGGAGAACGTGAAACAATTTCTTTATGAGGACCTGGAATAAAGAATTGTCAACTCAAACCTATTTCATAGCTTTCTCAGACAACGATACAAACACCTTGAGACAAGAAAAATGACTAAAACAATGAGACAGAATCTGTACAAATAACTCATGGAAAACATTTATCTAATGCCTTCTTTTGAATGGACATGTTAAATCAGATTTAATGATAAGATCATTAGTACAAGTAGCCTCACAATACTGCACAGAGAATAATAGACAGTTTGAAGTTTGTCTGTAGAGAGAAAACAAAATGAAATTCGAGTCTCAGTTACCAATCATACAAACCAAGGCAGGCTGAGAGATTTTGTCCGTCTTCAATATGGATCTGGCCAAGTCTGTTCAGCAGCACCGTATGCCACAGAAGGAGTCAGATACCCTTCAGCCAAAAGGTTATTTCCTACTCAACTTTACCAGCCGGTAAAGAACAGGTTTCAGGATCGCAGTTAAGGATAGTTCAGTTCAAGGGAATGGTATAAGAGAGTCAAAGGACAGTCCGACAGCATGCCAGGCAGAGAAAATGAAAATAACAGCCAGCCCCGACTCCTCCTCCGATGGGGCATTTAAACCTCAAATAGTAACTCGTTTACACCCATTAACGTATCAATTTCATTAGTCCATGGGGTTCTCATTGGTCACTCACAGTGGGCCGTTTAATGGGGTGATCGGTGAATCACAGAAAAATTCGGAAGACTTAAGTAATCCCTTTTGCAAATTTCATTAGATTCATTAAGTTCAATTGTATTTCTCTTATGTCACTTCCATGGAAGTAGGTGGAACTTTACTTTGCTCACAGTCCATCCGTTCCCAAACGCCTTTCCCTGGGTTTGCAATAACATTCTTACATTTCTATCAAGAATGTTTCCTTGCAAGAAGTGAGTCCATTGTTAACCAATACAAAAAAGAAACGTCACGAAAAGTTCTCACAAGGGCTAAAGTGACTGCACAGGAGAGAAAAAGCATTTGAGGCCTACATGAAAATTTGCTAAATCATTGCAGTTTAATATTATTATAAATCACACATTCACAAATACATTTTGACTTTTCTCAATTCAATTATTATTCTCTTCAGAGACTACATGTCAATATTAGGTACTACTAAAACCTCTTCTTAGACATTATTTGCATGTTATCATTTTCAAAGCAAATTATTTACGTGTCATTTTGAAATACACGTGTTACCACATAAACGTTACAGTAAGTTCAGTTTTGCACTATATCGATTCTTTCGAAATTTAAATTTAAGCATTCCTAGAATCTCATTATGCAGATATTTATCTCATGTTCAATGCACATTTAAATATTATCACAAAACTCTCTGTTAGCTGTATTTTATTTACTCACAACACGTAAATACGTTCATGTGCAGTTATCATTGTTTCTCTCTTTGTTTACGTTTTCTTATCATCATTTTAGAACACTGCATGCTTTTACGATGCAGTATGAAATCTCACAATTTTCGAATTGGCCAATTAACATGTTTTCATCAAGAAATATTTGTCGTAATGATCTTTTAAAGGTGAGAATTGATAAATGTAGACGTCAGATGATATCTATGCTCCATCAGATCCTTATTTCAGCCAATAGGCCATAGAAGCACATAAAAAGATCATTGCATAAAACATAAGAGCATATAAAGCTAAATTATTCAAACATTTTGATTACACATAAAATCAATGGGCGCAACCTTTGATGCAATTGTTCCCCTTAAATCTGTAAGCAATAAATAAGTTAACAGGAGCATGAAATTGTATGAAGTCCACCACCAATCAAATTTAATACATACACATTCAAGCTGAGAGTATCGGTAAAGGATAAATATATTGCACATCATGAATCACCACTGGCTTGTTTCTCAAGGGAGACACATTTTTTGCCTTACTCTCCACATTACCATTAGGTAACGGGTTAGTGCAAAAATCAACACTTTACTGGTGTCTGATCTCAATATCTTTAGGGTCTCTTTATGCTCCCTGACACCCATATTCGGTACAGCAGAAATATCCAGCATCTCCTGCTACTCGTGAAAGCCAGGCAGATGAACATGACGTGCTCAATGGTTTCTCTGGGGGCACCACAGGCCAGGCATCGCCAGGTCTCATCCCTCGGGATTCGTGTCCACTTGGCAGTAAATGAATGGAGGGGCAGGGTCCCATACCGGAATTGCAGATACAGACGTCTGGCTAGAGGTGGCTCTATCTTGTCCAGGAAATCCTTGCTTGTGAAGGAGTCTTTGACTGTAAGGAAAGCATCGGCTGGTGAACCTAGCTAGCCTGTGAATGTAGAAGAGAATCTTTGGGTTGCCAATAGGCTGTTTTGATGTTTATCTTGGAGGTCGCCCCGGCTCTGCCAGGGGCACTCAACAGGCTTGCCTTCCCAATTTCTACCAGAGTGACTTTCACATATTATATCCAGGGTATGTTTCAGGAACCCACATGGCTGAGTATTTCCTCTAAGCCTTGCCAATAAGAAAAGAGCTCTTGGGTAGCCCAGATTCTCCTCCATTAGAGTATTGGAAGCAGTCCTGTTTTATCAGATAGAGCACTGAGCCCAAAGTCCAGCCTAAGTGAGAGTAGGGGAGTCCTATGGGAACGCTTACCAGCAATCGATTTTCTACTAGAACTAAAGAAGACACATCCATATGACCCCACAGCTCTGCACCGCAGGAGGCTATACCTAGGGCCTGGTGATTGTAAATATGTAGTGCCAGCTGTATAGGACGGAACTGTGAACTGCATGACATCTTGGTAATTCCTTCCACAACAATAGGCGCCAAGTATTACATCTCCATCCTCCGACCCAACCTCTGGTATCTTTCCACATGGTCACTTCCAGCATGGAGTGGTCTAATAGGCATCTGGGCAGCATATGGATAGCCCTAACCCCACTAAGGTCTACCGCAGCCATAAAAAGGTAATCTATCCTAGACTGTGTTTTGTGGGTGTAGGAGTAATAAGTGAACGCCAGTATATCTGGGTTCTGAGACATACAGACATCGCTGAACCCCACTGATTCTGCCAACTTAGGGGGAGGGGTTGTGACCCTTACGTGTGTAGGGGAGCCTGTGCTATCCAACCCAGAGGACATTGCAGCATTAAAATGTCATTCTATAATACGCTTTCCCAGTGGAAGTTTTACCAACAGCACAGATAAACCCTGCAAATTATCTTCAATCAGAGCCGGCGGTACATGCACACTCACCACATTCCAAGTTTTCCTGTCCATTGCTTCTGTTTTATACTCATTTTTTTCAAAAACAAATTTTATTGGAGTTTTAGAAATTAAGACGTGTATAGAGCAATACGTTCTAGATACAGGATGAGAAGACAAGATACTCGGTTGTATAGTACACATGTGCATATTTCAATTCTCATATAAATTGTGGTATTATGCATAGCACTGTTTGGCCATCTAGCAGTATGCTTCCAGATGACAAAACACTATTGAAGAAACAGTCCTACTTAGTTAATCACTACATCAAAAAAAAACTCCCTCCCCTCCCAACCAATGGGTACACCTATTTTTGTGAATAATAAAGAAAGAGAGAAAACGAGTGAGCAATCCAGCCTGCACTTATTGCCAGTATAGAGTGGAAGTGCGTGAGTTTACTGAAATGTAGTGCTGGGCAAGAAAGCACAATTACGTCCGTCTCCATCCAAACTCGAGTGTGTAATGTCGTATGTGCTACAGTCCAGTAGGGGCTAGGATCTGCGCTGGGGCAAAACCTGTCCCCCTGTGGCTCAGTTGCATCTGACTAGGTTGTGACCGTATCTAGCGCCTTGAAGGACTCCAAAAGGAGATCCCAGTTCATGGCAATGGGCTTTTTCCTCAGTCCATGGTGTTACTCCCTGCGCAATGCTCCACTTTCTGCCAGACCCCACCTCTCCATCTCCTCCCTCAAGGCAAGTAAGCAAGTTGGGCATGACAGCTGACTTCCAATGTCTAGTTATAAGGCGTTTAGCAAGTATGAGCGCTAAATCTGCAAATTTCGATTGCACCTTGTAACCCTTTGGGCGAGGGTATAGAGCCAAGAGACAACTCTCTGCCGTGTGCCATGTGCGCCCCCGAACTACCTCTCGCAATGTGGCCGTGATCTGTGTCCAGTATGTGGAGAGGGCAGGACAAGACCATAACATGTGCAGTAGGTCAGTGTCCTGTTCCGGACACCTTGGGCAATTTGCTGCTAATGCTGGGAATATGGTATGTAACCGATGTGGTGTGAGATATGCCCTCTATATTATCATATATTGTACAAATTTGAGTCAGGAGTTACGGGAAACACCTTTCGGGTAAGCAAGCAGGGAGGTCCATTCTTTGTCTTACATGACCATCCCCAAGTCCTTGTCCCATCTACCCCGTAATGGCAGTAGAGGTGAGGATGAATGCGCCCGTATGCCAGGATATAACCATTGTGTTAAGTGTCTGCCAGTGCCCATTAGATATGTCAAGTGTACTAGTTTGTGTGTTGGCGGTTCGGTAGGAGCACAATGCCGTTTAACATAGCGTACCAGGCTAGCGTGTAGGAGAAACAACATGTCTGTGAGCCCCTGTTGATTTATAAAATTAGCATGGTTAAGTAGGGAGCCATCCCGGTATAGTGCGCCTATGGTCGGTACTCCTCTCCTGTTTTTTTCTCATAACCAAGTTTATTGATTACATGGAAAAGGTTTTATGTAGCAGAATAGCTACCACCCCTTTCATTTCCAGTGAACCCTGCATGAAATATTCTGGTGCAGCATGTCTCACTAGGAATGGACAATTGAAACCCGAAGATGTATCTCTGCCTGTAAGAAGGGGATCTGGGCCCCTCTTCCTAAAATATTGAAGGACCGCCCCCCTCTTGAATTTGTTATTGAGTGCATTTACATTCCAGGAATTGACCTTAATACCCAGTAATATTGTGTCCTGCATCAAGGGATGTCTTTAAAAGTCTTTTATACTGAGCAGTGTGTCAAAAGAAGTAAATCCAAACACACAACAACCCAACTTACCCCCAACTCCCTCCACCCTACACTTCAGAACGGGAACTTTCTTACACCCGAACAGCCAACTAGGTGATTATACTCTGGTTGCAAGACCACAGCATCATCCCCCTTTTGTAACATTAGGGACTCCTCGGTGGCATCATCAAATAACCCTCCATTCCCTTCCGCTCATGACACGGCAGCCAGCTGTAAGGGTTTGGTTCCCTCCGAGCAGTGATGACCATGTAGACAAGTCAGGTGGTCTAGATACATGGGGCTTCGTCTGTGCTAGTGCCTGAGGACGTCGCCTACCTATCTGAAATTGTACTTCTTTTCTGGGATTTAGTGCAGTGATGTCTCCTACATCTTTGATTAGGGGAACTCTCTTGTCCGACTTCTGACTGTATTGGGTGATGTGTCATCTCTCAGGACTCTCCTCTTAATAATTGACAATTTACCTTCCTCTACCGATTCCCAGGCACTCTCAGAGGTCTTGAAAAAGAAGGACTTCCCTGCCTGCAAGGCTTTAAATGTATGTGTGAATGGTAGCATGTATTTAAGCTGCATGGCCCTTAGTTTCTGCTTCACCCCAACAAAGGACTTGTGCAATTGACACTTTGGCATTGGCACATTGCAGCTCTGGGATCTGATCGGACAATCTCAGGAAAAAATCCATGTCCAGGTAATTTAGTATGTGCCTAATTACAGGCCATCAGTCAGCACTTGGGCTTTCTCAAGGATAAAGCAACCGAAAGAGCCGACTCTGGGATCCAAAATCTGAACCACTCCAGGAAAAAGTATTCTGGTGTAGTGCCCTTGGCGCCCTCAGATACCCCAATCACTCTTAAGATGTTACGCCGGGAGCAGCCCTCCGCATCCTCAGCCCTTCTCTCCAGATCCGCCGAAATATCACAAAGACGTTGCGCCTTTTTCAGGAGCGGCTGGACTTCGTCCTCGACCACCGAAATTAGTATTTCCACCTCAGTAGCGCAGTCTGCCAGGTGTCTGAGATCTTGTCTGAGGAGTGAGACCTCGTGTCCACTTCTCCTATCCAGCGCCTCCCTGCACTATCAGATGACTTGTAAGATTATTGCCGGAGAGGTTTCTTTATTGGGAACAGCTATTGGAGGCGCTACCACCTCAGGTCCAGCTGGGTGCCAGACGCCCTGGTGTACTTAATCTTCCTCTGCACCGGGTTCCCTTGTTGTAGTAGAAAAATGAGGTCTGAGTTTGGTTAGAAATCTCACCCTGAACGTCACAGCAGGGGCTCGAAGACTGTCACTGCTTAATCACCACAGTGAGGCCGCCATCTCATCCACCCCAGGCAGACTGCCTTACCAAGGGCCAAGAGAGGAGAAAAAAAGGGGTGGGGGCCAGGTGGCCTCTTCTCCGGGCAGATGTGTTGAAGGAAAGCATTCAGTTACAACGGGTCCTAGGAAAAATGATCTCGGCAGGGGTGGGGCCTGTGGGTCTGCACAGTACTAGCAGGGCTTATGAAGCAGAACATAGTCTACATCCTCCAGCTGATCATCTTTCAACAGTCCTGCTTGTGTTCCAGAGAGCGCACCCCTCACAGCTCTCACTAATAGTGTTCCCTAAGGTGGCAATGCAAGATCACGTTCTCAATAGGTCCCAGTAGACAGACCCAGGGAGGGAAGAAGCCAGAGTCTGAGGTTTCCCCATGCCTCCGTATAGGGCGTGCCAGCTCCAGAATTCTTGCGCCCGTCTTAATTGAGAAGTGCGTATAGCCAAGATGTTTCCAGCAGGCTCGCCAGCAATGCGAAGTTGCTTTGGCCCTTATAGATCCCATGCAGCTCGTCCACAAGATGCCAGTGCCAGGTGGGTTGGGCAGTGCCCGCCTCCTCACCAGCGGGCTGCCAAACTAGGTCGTCATCTTCCAGGAGTTCCAAATCAGCCGCAGTGCCCACTCACACACATCTTCCAGGCAATCTCGGCTCGTCTTTGGAGCCCTCCACCTCAAACCACCAGTTGGGTATGTAACTGCCCGCCGGATCACAGTGGATGCCACCTCAGTCCACCAATTGCTCTCCGGTACACCCTACTTCAGGGTGCCTTAGTGGCTCTCAGAATCAAACACCAGGACAATGGAAATGAGCTGCAGGGAGGTAAGTCAGCTAGCAGGATTTCAGCACAGCCACTAATATAGGATTATGATGGAATAAAGGGGGCCCAACACAGAGCTCTAAAAGAGTTTGGCCACCGTGTTGGACTAAAAGCCCCACCTCCTGACATCCTAATTATTTAGAACAGCAACTGGGCCTCTTTCACCACAATCCGATGCCCTCAGGCCACTTCTCCCACAGGGGCCGGTCCAGCAGCAGAAAACTTCTCTGGCTCCTCTGCTTCTGTCATAAATGACAATGGTATGCAGGCAAGCAGTCTCCACTCCTCTGAAGTGTCTGATGGTGATGGATAGTGGTGACCATGCTTGCACCCTCTCCGAGTTGTATCTGCCATCTTGGTGCGCTGGCCATGCCCATGTAGAGCTAATCTTGTTAGTACTTCTATCTAGGATAGAGGCTGTGCCTTCGCTAACAGGCCAGATTCTGCTTTCCCGCCACTCTAGCCATCAGAAGCAAGGCAGCTGTTCACAACATCATTGAAGTGGGGGAAACAGGACCATAGCCATGGGGAGGGGGTTGGAGAGGCCAGGCACCCTCATAGTAATGCTTTTCTCCGCCATATGCAAATACCTTAATGCATGACTCGCAGGTCAAGGTCAAGAGGTAGTTTTCCAAGTAGAAACTAAGCATATGTTATCACTTCCTTCACCTCAGAATATGTTTAGCATGCACACAATTGAAGACCTGCTCTGCATTGTCAAGCAAACTCCAAAGCCTTTCCTTAGTATTCATAAGATAAGTGAAACAGCTTCTGCATGGTGATCTACAAAAATTTGGGCAATATAGAGGATAATCACAATGCTGCACAACTCACTGTCAAGTATACATTAGTGAAATGCTTGTTTTACTTGTCATAATTCCCTTTTTTTTCCAGTGGATCTCTCTCCTTTTCTTGGAAAAACGTTGGGATAGAGTTTACTGAGACTTTGTGCCACTGCAAAGTCTTGGAAAGGGATTTACTTTTCGCAATAAAAGGTATCTAGTGCTGGAGAGGTACCCTTTTCTTGACACAAATTGCACTTTATGCTGCTTTGTACCACTCATCAAAGGGTAGCTACATGGGTGGTACTTGGGAATTAACAGCGCAAACAGCCACGTTAGTTGATGCAAAGCTCAATCTACTTAGCTTGACTGTGTTTTAGATAATAACTCCTCCTTGAAGTAGTTGTATCAAATTAGTTATTTTGGTTAAACCCATTTAAAATATATATACAATATATGCATCACATAGTACTAATTCAATGGTGTCAATAAAGTGCATTCACAGCCAATCCTTCTTACTATAAAATGCAATCTGTTTCATTAATAAAATCATTGTTTAAAAAAAGAGAATCATAAAGATTATAATTTAAGTCCCCTTTTTTTCTGCACAAATCCTTCTGCTAGCAAATATCTACTTAAGATAAAAACTATGTGCTGGGTTGTATCATATCTCAAAACTCTCAGTGAGTCGAAGTGTTTCCTGAACCCTATATTGAGGTAGATTGAACAAATCAATTTCTTTCTAAACCTGGCATATGATGTATAGGAAAATAAAATGTGTGCAAGATTTTCAATATTGCACAAAGTACATAAAGTGCAAATAGAATCATCTGTTAGGGACAACCAGCCACAGATTCCTTACTTTAGAATCCTCCCCCAGCCGCGATACTAGATCCGGAATGTTTTTCCCCACAGCACGTCGGTAGAGGTCGCAGCGCGACTCCGTATCAACGTCATCACGGGATGTGATGTCAGAGTCCATATAACCCTCTTGCTGACATCAGTTCCTCTTCTGCGCTTGCAACGCAGATCCGGAGTGGTTAGGGGGCCATTTTTTAGTCCATCTCCCCATTTTGTGTGAGGAACAGTGAGCTTTTTGAGGTGCCTTCAGGGTTTACACTCTGTGGATCTTGTGACAGACAGATGTCGATTACAGATCCTCATACCATCTGTTTGTGGTGAATGAAAGACCACCATGACTCGGAGGAGTGTGGTTCCTATCAGCATCTTCGGCCAAAGGCGTTAGGAGATGTTACACCTGGCATCCTTGGCGTGGGTCTCCCTTCCATTTTTTGATGATGCCTCCAATGTTATTGATCTGTTTTTGCTGGTTAGATGCTTTGGGCACTGTGCCACTGCTATTCAGTGCCACAGTGCAAGTGCTCCCTATGATAAATTGTGTTATGTATTAGTGACTCCATGATTGGATGATTGGTTTACTTGTCAGTCCCTAGTACAGTGCACTGAGTGTGCCCAGGGCTTGTAAATCCAATACTGCTGGTGGGCTTGCAGCACTGGTTGTGCCACCCACAGAAGCAGCTTGTAAAATGTGTCTCAGGCCTGCCATTGCAGAGCCTGTGTGCAGCCTAGGGCTGCCATGTCGACTTGGTGAGTACACCCACTTACCAGTCCCTAAACCTTCCCTTTACTGCATGTTGGTCACCCCTAAAGTAGGCCCTAGGGCAGGGTGCATTGTAAGTATAAGGTAGGACATGCCCTGATGTGTGTGGCATGTCCTAATAGTGAATTACAGCCATTTTCGTTTTTCACTATTGCAAGGCTACCTGCTCCCCATAGGCCAGGGAGGAGTTGCACCTGGGTCTGAATAGGGCTGGGCCTTCCTTCCACAATGCTGGCTCCACCTCCTGTCCAGATTTTTCCGCCTTAGTGAAGAGAACTCCCTAGAGGTAGGATAGTTCTCCCCACAAATCAGCTGGAGGGGACACGTGTTAGACCTGGCATCCTTGACGTGGGTCTCCCTTCCATTTTTTGATGATGCCTCCAATGTTATTGATCTGTTTTTGCTGGTTAGATGCTTTGGGCACTGTGCCACTGCTATTCAGTGCCACAGTGCAAGTGCTCCCTATGATAAATTGTGTTATGTATTAGTGACTCCATGATTGGATGATTGGTTTACTTGTCAGTCCCTAGTACAGTGCACTGAGTGTGCCCAGGGCTTGTAAATCCAATACTGCTGGTGGGCTTGCAGCACTGGTTGTGCCACCCACAGAAGCAGCTTGTAAAATGTGTCTCAGGCCTGCCATTGCAGAGCCTGTGTGCAGCCTAGGGCTGCCATGTCGACTTGGTGAGTACACCCACTTACCAGTCCCTAAACCTTCCCTTTACTGCATGTTGGTCACCCTTAAAGTAGGCCCTAGGGCAGGGTGCATTGTAAGTATAAGGTAGGACATGCCCTGGTGTGTGTGGCATGTCCTATTAGTGAATTAGAGCCATTTTCGTTTTTCACTATTGCAAGGCTACCTGCTCCCCATAGGCCAGAATGGGCAGTTTGATTATTACACCTTATAATCCTAACTGACCCAGGGAACATGGTAGAAAAACGAATTTAGTATGCCTGAACTCAGGATGATAAAATACATCTTTTAGTGAAGTTGGTTTTAACATTCTGTGTTTGAAAATACCACTTTTAGAAAGTAGGTATTTTCTTGCCTAACCTTCCAAGCCTGCCTCTGCTAGGTTGTGTATTCCTTGTCTGGGTTTGTGAGTGACAGGGGCTGGGGGACTCCAGGAGACAGGGTGAGTCAGCACAGGGCTGAATAGAGAGATCTGTATCCAGAGTGGAGGGAGGAGTTGCACCTGGGTCTGAATAGGGCTGTGCCTTCCTTCCACAATGCTGGCTCCACCTCCTGCCAGGCGGCTGAGCACTCTGCCCCACATTCTGAAAGGAAAGAAGGAGTCCTGTAAACAAAGTGCTCCAGGACTGACCAGAACTGGTTTTGGACTAGGCAAAGGCCTCTCTGCCTTCAGAGAACAAAGAGAAAAGGTGTATAAAAAGGGGACCCAGACCCCTAGGAAATTAGATCACTTTTGGGAAACAAGAAGAAACCTTTGCTGAGGAGCGGAACCAAGAAGAAACTGAGGAGAAGACTATCCCTAAGCTAGAGGGATCTGCCTGCAGTGGTTGCCTGACTGCCAAAGAAAGGAGAAGGGAACTTTGTGTGTACTTTCATCAACTTGTGAAGGATCTCCAAGGGCTTGATTTCAGAGCTTGCCTCCTGCTGAAGTCTCAGGGACAACAGACTTCACCCACCAGCTCCCCTGTATTCCCTTGCTGGGAATTTGGACCTTCTGACACACTTGCGTGTCGCTGGGAGCTGGAAGCGCGACTCAAGACGAAGAAGCGTGTCGCCGCAGCCGCTGCTTCTCGCATCACCGGAGAAGAGTGTCGACGTCGCAGCAGACGCCGGCGCATCCCCGAAGAAGCGCGCCGCTGACACCCTCGCATCCTTCGAAGCGCCTCGCAGCACCGGAGAAAAGTGTCGCCGTCGCATCAGACGCCGTTGCATCCCCGGGGCAGAGCATCGACCTCACATCAGACGCCGACGCATCGCAACACGAGGCGCCCCGCATCCCAGGAGAAGATCGTCGACCTCGCATCAGACGCCGTCGCATCGCCAGGGAAGCGTGTCGCAGGGCCTGTCGCGGCTCCGAAGATTCATCGAAAAAGCCGCACGGCCGTCGGGCGTGCACGCATCACCCCATCGTTGTCGCAACCTCAAGAAGACACCACTTTGTTTCTTTGCACCAGTTCTTCAACGCATCACCGTCCTTGCATGTAAGGGACTACCGCAACACCTTCCCTGCAACACTTTTGTTGCCTTGCGTTACGCATCTCAGGTACATTGAACTCAAAGTGTCGCTTTTCCATTTTAAGAGACTCAAGCTAATTCTACCATCTTTAAAGTACAGTATTGTGGATTATTTTTGTCGTTTATGGTCTTGTGGTAAATCTATATAAAAGATACTTATTTTTATAATACAACCTGTGTGGTGTCCATTTGTAGTGTTGTCACTGGATTACTGTATGTGTTCACAAATGCTTTACACACTGCCTCTGAACTAAGCCTGTCTGCTCGTGCCAAGCTACCAAGGGGGTGAGCAGGGGTTATTTCAGGAGTGTACCCCCTTACCCTGACTAGAAGCAAAGGTCCCTATTTGGACAAAGTTACCTACCTCTGCCAACAAGAGACCCCCAGTTCTAACATTGGTTGGCAGCGGTGGGGATTCTGGACTTGCATTTGTGACTCATGTACAGTGATTGGTGAACACTACCTAGTGAGTGCAGACCAAAACGCAACCACATACTTTTGGTAGATATTCTTTTTTTGGGACTTTCTATTTTTGCTAAAAACTGCCAAGTTTAATCACCATGGATACAGCAACATCCATAGTATCTGTTGATAATGATTGGGAAGAGGAGAAACTAGAATGCTACACCGTTAACCAGCTCAAGCACTTCTGCAGAAGGTTCAAGGTTTCTATGACCGGAATCACCAAGAAGGATGATTTCCAAAAGGCGCTGAGGGCCTGGGTTGAAGCAAGGAATACCCCTGAGAATGAGGAGGGGGCTGAGAATGCAGATGAGCAGCTGGATGGGCCAGTGGGTCCAGGGGAGAGGAGAGCATCTTCCCCCGTGGGTAGCAGTGTTTCTGCCAGAGGTCTGTCCCCAGAAGAGCTGGAGGACAGAGAAAAGAGTAGGATGCATGAGATGGAGCTGACCAAGCTCAAGTTAAAGGGGCAGTTGGAATTTGAATTGCAATCTAGAAAGTTGGCCTTAGAAGAGAAAAGAATGGATCATGAGCATGAAAAAAGTTTGAGGGAGATGGAGTTCAGAGCCAAGAAGTTAGAGATTACTCCCTCTGGTGGCAGCACACCGTCAGTGCCTGTTGAGGCTAGGGTGTATATTCCTAAGGATGTGGTTAAGGAGTTTTTTAAGAATGATGATATTGGGCAATGGTTCAAGGCCTATGAGGTAGCCATGACTTCCCACCGGGTCCCTGAGAAGGATTGGGGAGCGGGGTTGTGGGGTCGGTTCCTTAGTGAGGGGCGGGATACCTTGTTGGACTTGCCCTCTGAAGTCTATAATTCCTACAGCCACATGAAGAATGCATTGATGACCAGGTATGGGTTGACCCCTGAACTCTATAGGCAGAGGTTCAGGAACTGTAAGAAGATTGAAGGCAGTACCTGGGTTGAGTATGTGACCTTTTTTTGCAGAGCCTTGGATGGTTGGGTAAAGGGTAGCAAAGCAAATGATTTTCAGGCGCTCTTTGATTTGATTGCATGGGAGCACTTGTCCAGTAATTGTTTTCCTGAGCTACGCCAGCACCTGATTGACAGTAGGCTGACTAACCCTAGGCAGCTTGCTGAGGAGGCGGACCGCTGGGTGAGCAGCCGGGCCCACAAGGGTCACGTGGGAGACTCCGCCAAGGGTGGGCAGGGGCCCAAGCAGAGGAGTGGGGGGGACAAGGGTAAACAGAGGGAGTTCCAGAGAGGGCCCCAAAGTAAACCCCAAAGGAACCAAGGGAAAGGTTCCCAGCCTCCCCCTGAGAATAAGCACGGGGCCCCGACAGGTCCACCTGTTCATAGGGGACCCCTGGTGTGCTACAAGTGTGGCGCCCTAGGCCACAGGGCCAATGATCCCCATTGCTCTTTGTTTGGAAAGCCAGCACCCCCTGGTGCAGTCCCCCGGCAGTTGCTAGTGTAGCCCTGGGGGAGGAGATGGGTGCCCAAGGTGGGCGGGATCCTGTAGTATTGTCCCTTGTCTCATTAGGAGACTCTGAGATGGTCCCTAGGACCCAACTGCCTGAGAACACTAAGAAATACAGGCAGTGGGTGACCATCAATGGCCATAGGGTGGAGGCTCTGAGAGACACAGGGGCCAGTGTGACAGCTGTCAAGTGTCACCTGGTGTCTAAAGAGCAGGTGGTCCCTGATGCATTCTACCCAGTTGTTGCCGCTGACAACACAGAGAGCCACTGCAAGGTGGTTCAGGTTCCCTTTGAGTGGGGGGGGGTCTCTGGTACTCTTCAAGTAGCTGTGAGGCCAGCCATGCCTGTTGACTGTTTGTTAGGGAACGATTTGGAGTGCTCCCCTTGGGCTAAGGTGGAGCGGAGTGCTCATTTGGAGATGTTGGGCTTGCCTGATTGGGCGTGTGTGACCACCCGGTCCATGGCAGCCAGAGGTGTTCAAGAGGACCTGGAGCCTGAGAGGGAGGCCCAGGTGCCTGCCGGAGAGAGAAGAGGCAGGGGGCGCGGGAAACCGGCCCCGAAGTTCCCACGGTCCAGGAGGAGGCAGACCCTGGGGGATGCCCTGGAGCCTACAGGGGAACAGGTAGCTGAACTGGGGGACCTGCCTGAGCTGACCCATTGGCAGCAAGATGGAGGACCCTCCAGGGAGGAGTTCTGCGAGGAGCAGAACAAGTGCCCTTCTCTCGTGGTTCTGAGGCAACAGGCCACAGACCAGGCAGCAGGTGATCAGTCTGGATCACATTGGATCTACTGGGAGAATGGTCTCCTGTATAGCGAGCCTAAGGTTGCTGAGCCTGGGTCAGCCCGTGTGCTGGTGGTACCCCAGCGCTTCAGAGCCTTCCTACTGGGTTTGGCTCATGATGTGCCTTTAGCAGGACATCTGGGGCAGGACAAGACCTTTGAAAGGCTTGCCAGCCATTTCTTTTGGCCCCAGATGCGCAGGAGTGCCGCCACTCACTGCAGGACCTGTCAGACTTGCCAGGCAAGTGGAAAGAGTGGGAGGAAGCAGAAGGCTCCTCTCCAGCCATTCCCTGTAGTCAGCACCCCCTTTGAACGGGTGGGTATTGATATTGTGGGGCCACTGGACCCCAAGACAGCCATGGGCAACAGGTTCACCCTGGTCTTGGTGGACCATGCCACCCGGTACCCTGAAGCCATCCCTCTGAGGACAGTGACGGCCCCCGTGGTGGGACGGGCACTGATGGGAATTTTCTCCTGTGTGGGGTTCCCTCAAGAGGTGGTGTCTGACAGAGGTACTAACTTTATATCTAGTATATGAAGTCCCTGTGGCAGGAGTGCGGTGTAACGTACAAGTTCACCACTCCTTACCACCCCCAAGGAAATGGGTTGGTTGAGAGATTCAACCGGACCCTGAAGGGCATGATTATGGGTCTGGAAGAACCCATGAGGCGTAAGTGGGACGTCCTCTTGCCATGCCTTCTTTTTGCATACCGTGAGGTGCCACAGAAGTCTCTAGGGTTCAGCCCATTTGAGCTTCTGTATGGTCACCCAGTGAGAGGACCTCTGAGTTTGGTCAAGGAAGGCTGGGAGCAATCTCCCAGGAAACCTCCCCAGGATGTATATAGCTACATGCTGGCCTTCAGGAACCAAACTAGGCGTTTCAGGCAACTTGCTGAGGCAAATCTGGAAGCCAGCCAGGAAGAAATGAAGCGGTGGTACGACCAGAATGCCACTCTGGTTGAGCTTCAACCTGGTCAGAAAGTGTGGGTCATGGCCCCAGTGGAGCCCTGTGCGCTCCTGGATAAGTGGACCGGACCCTTTGAGGTGGTGGAGTGCAAGAGTCCTGTTACCTACTTGGTGGACATGCGGTCTCCCAGGAACCCCTTGCGGGTCCTGCACGTCAACCGCCTGAAGCCCCACTAGGGAGGTCCCAGGTGGGCATGCTCTTAGCTACAGATGCTGGGATGGAGGAGGAGACCGAGCCTCTTCCTGACCTCCTGTCAGCCCAAGAGCAAGATGGATCAATGGAGGGTGTGAACCTCTTTACCTCCCTGACATCTGAGCAGCAAGGTGACTGTCGCCAACTGTTGGGGCAGTTTCCTGACCTGTTCTCCCTGGTTCCTAGTGTCACTGACTGGTGCGTCCATGATGTGGACACTGGGGACAGTCTTCCTGTCAAGCACAAGGCTTACAGGGTGACTGACAGGGTGAGAGCTTGCATCAAGGAGGAGGTCTCCAAGATGTTTGCATTGGGGGTAATTGAGTCCTCTCACAGCCCTTGGGCCAGCCCAGTGGTCTTGGTCCCAAAGGCTGCCGCGCCTGGTGCCACACCTGAACTCCAGTTCTGTGTGGACTACCGAGGACTCAATTCCGTCACCAGGACTGACGCACACCCCATCCCCAGAGCTGATGAGCTCATAGATCGGTTAGGGGCTGCCCGGTACCTCAGTACGTTTGACTTAACATCTGGGTACTGGCAGATCGCCTTGACTGATGGGGCAAAGGAAAGGTCAGCATTCTCCACACCAGATGGGCACTACCAATTCCGGGTGATGCCCTTTGGGATGAAGAATGCCCCTGCCACCTTTCAGAGGTTGGTCAACCAGGTGTTGGTTGGACTGGAAGAGTTCAGTGCCGCCTACCTGGATGACATCGCAGTGCTCAGTGCCAGTTGGGAAGAACATCTGCGCCACCTCTGGGAAGTGTTGATGGCTCTGCGGAGGGCAGGCCTCACGATCAAGGCGAGTAAGTGCCAGATCGGGCAGGGTTCTGTGGTGTTCTTGGGACTCCAGGTTGTTTCCGGTCCAGGAAAGACATGGCTTGGCAGTTTGGGCTGGACTGTTCCCATGAGGCACAGGGTCAGACTGATTTGCATATGGCCATGTCTGAACTGGGGTGGCGGAGTGAGCTAAAGAATGATGATGGATTAAACCCAGATCAGTTGACTGGGGGTGAGTGCTTGCAATGTTCAACACTCCGTCCATCATCTCCTTTGGTTTTGCTATGTTCGCCCTAAGTTGGCAGGGTATGCCCAGACGTGGGTCCCTTGCTCACTTTGCCACTGGATTCAAGATAGCCTGGCTGATGACGGCTGTAAGCCAAAAACCGGTCCCAGGATGCTTGTTTCCGGTCCAGGGAAGACATGGCTTGGCAGTTTGGGCTGGACTGTTCCCATGAGGCACAGGGTCAGACTGATTTGCATATGGCCATGTTTGAACTGGGGTGGCGGAGTGAGCTAAAGAATGATGATAGATTAAACCCAGATCAGTTGACTGGGGGTGAGTGCTTGCAATGTTCAACACTCCGTCCATCATCTCCTTTGGTTTTACCAGGTTGGGAGCGGCCAGGTGGCGCCCCTACAGCCCAAGATAGATACCATTCTGGCTTGGGAGCCCCCCAAGAGCCAACCAGTGGTGAGAGCCTTCCTAGGACTCACCGGGTATTACAGGAGATTTGTCAAGGGGTATGGCAGCATGGTTGCACCCTTGACAGAGCTGACTTCCAGGAAGCATCCCAAGAGAGTGATTTGGACTGACACCTGTCAACAAGCTTTTGACACCTTGAAGACAGCCATGTGCACGGCGCCCGTGCTCCTGGCCCCCAACTTCTCCAAAGAGTTTATCGTTCAGACAGACGCTTCAGAGCATGGTGTGGGGGCTGTTTTGTCTCAGATGAATTAGGAGGGCCTAGACCAACCTGTAGCCTTCCTTAGCAGGAGGTTACTTCCATGGGAACAGTGGTGGAGTGCTATTGAGCGTGAGGCATTTGCTGTGGTCTGGGCGCTGAAGAAGCTGAGACTATACCTGTTTGGGACTCACTTCCGGGTTCAGACCGACCACAGGCCCCTCAGATGGTTGATGCAGATGAGGGGTGAGAATCCAAAGCTGTTGAGGTGGTCTATTTCCCTACAGGGGATGGACTTCACGGTGGAACACCGCCCTGGTACAGAACACGCCAATGCTGATGGTCTGTCCAGATTTTTCCGCCTTAGTGAAGAGAACTCCCTAGAGGTAGGATAGTTCTCCCCACAAATCAGCTGGAGGGGACACGTGTTAGACCTGGCATCCTTGACGTGGGTCTCCCTTCCATTTTTTGATGATGCCTCCAATGTTATTGATCTGTTTTTGCTGGTTAGATGCTTTGGGCACTGTGCCACTGCTATTCAGTGCCACAGTGCAAGTGCTCCCTATGATAAATTGTGTTATGTATTAGTGACTCCATGATTGGATGATTGGTTTACTTGTCAGTCCCTAGTACAGTGCACTGAGTGTGCCCAGGGCTTGTAAATCCAATACTGCTGGTGGGCTTGCAGCACTGGTTGTGCCACCCACAGAAGCAGCTTGTAAAATGTGTCTCAGGCCTGCCATTGCAGAGCCTGTGTGCAGCCTAGGGCTGCCATGTCGACTTGGTGAGTACACCCACTTACCAGTCCCTAAACCTTCCCTTTACTGCATGTTGGTCACCCCTAAAGTAGGCCCTAGGGCAGGGTGCATTGTAAGTATAAGGTAGGACATGCCCTGGTGTGTGTGGCATGTCCTAATAGTGAATTAGAGCCATTTTCGTTTTTCACTATTGCAAGGCTACCTGCTCCCCATAGGCCAGAATGGGCAGTTTGATTATTACACCTTATAATCCTAACTGACCCAGGGAACATGGTAGAAAAACGAATTTAGTATGCCTGAACTCAGGATGATAAAATACATCTTTTAGTGAAGTTGGTTTTAACATTCTGTGTTTGAAAATACCACTTTTAGAAAGTAGGTATTTTCTTGCCTAACCTTCCAAGCCTGCCTCTGCTAGGTTGTGTATTCCTTGTCTGGGTTTGTGAGTGACAGGGGCTGGGGGACTCCAGGAGACAGGGTGAGTCAGCACAGGGCTGAATAGAGAGATCTGCATCCAGAGTGGAGGGAGGAGTTGCACCTGGGTCTGAATAGGGCTGTGCCTTCGTTCCACAATGCTGGCTCCACCTCCTGCCGGGCGGCTGAGCACGCTGCCCCACATTCTGAAATGAAAGAAGGAGTCCTGTAAACAAAGTGCTCCAGAACTGACCAGAACTGGTTTTGGACTAGGCAAAGGCCTCTCTTCCTTCAGAGAACAAAGAGAAAAGGTGTATAAAAAGGGGACCCAGACCCCTAGGAAATTAGATCACTTTTGGGAAACAAGAAGAAACCTTTGCTGAGGAGCGGAACCAAGAAGAAACTGAGGAGAAGACTATCCCTAAGCTAGAGGGATCTGCCTGCAGTGGTTGCCTGACTGCCAAAGAAAGGAGAAGGGAACTTTGTGTGTACTTTCATCAACTTGTGAAGGATCTCCAAGGGCTTGATTTCAGAGCTTGCCTCCTGCTGAAGTCTCAGGGACAACAGACTTCACCCACCAGCTCCCCTGTATTCCCTTGCTGGGAATTTGGACCTTCTGACACACTTGCGTGTCGCTGGGAGCTGGAAGCGCGACTCAAGACGAAGAAGCGTGTCGCCGCAGCCGCTGCTTCTTGCATCGCCAGAGAAGAGTGTCGACGTCGCAGCAGACGCCGGCGCATCCCCGAAGAAGCGCGCCGCTGACACCCTCGCATCCTTCGAAGCGCCTCACAGCACCGGAGAAAAGTGTCGCCGTCGCATCAGACGCCGTCGCATCCCCGGGGCAGAGCATCGACCTCGCATCAGACGCCGACGCATCGCAACACGAGGCGCCCCGCATCCCAGGAGAAGATCGTCGACCTCGCATCAGACGCCGTCGCATCGCCAGGGAAGCGTGTCGCAGGGCCTGTCGCGGCTCCGAAGATTCATCGAAATCGCCGCACGGCCGTCGGGCGTGCACGCATCACCCCTTCGTTGTCGCAACCTCAAGAAGACGCCACTTTGTTTCTTTGCACCAGTTCTTCAACGCATCACCATCCTTGCGCGTAAGGGACTACGGCATCACCTTCCCTGCAACACTTTTGTTGCCTTGCGTTACGCATCTCAGGTACATTGAACTCAAAGTGTCGCTTTTCCATTTTAAGAGACTCAAGCTAATTCTACCATCTTTAAAGTACAGTATTGTGGATTATTTTTGTCGTTTATGGTCTTGTGGTAAATCTATATAAAAGGTACTTATTTTTATAATACAACCTGTGTGGTGTCCATTTGTAGTGTTGTCACTGGATTACTGTATGTGTTCACAAATGCTTTACACACTGCCTCTGAACTAAGCCTGTCTGCTCGTGCCAAGCTACCAAGGGGGTGAGCAGGGGTTATTTCAGAAGTGTACCCCCTTACCCTGACTAGAAGCAAGGGTCCCTATTTGGACAAAGGTACCTACCTCTGCCAACTAGAGACCCCCAGTTCTAACAGGAGAGCTTCAAATTAAACTCCTGGCAGTGCAACTATCTGAGGCACCACATCGTTTTCAGTCCTCGTCAAAGTCTACAGACCTGTTGAGGAGCTGTTTGGGTGAAGGGCGTCTCCGTCGATGGAGGCTCCGAAGCACCAACGGTCGAATCGTAAGTTAGTTTCTGACGCCATCCCCCAACCTTCAGTTGCGAAGCATTCTCCGAAGTCCACCACACGCTTCTCTAAATATCCTGGATCCGGGGTGACTCTAGCCCAAATGCGGGAATATTTCATTTCTCTGCACGAAGTTTTTGGGTCTCAATTCTCCTCTGGTCCTCTTTCTAGCCCCAAGAAGGTAGGAGGTACTCCGACTGGATCCACAGACCCTTTAGTGGATGTTCTTTACCAGGGTAAGATTGGGGTGGAGCCCTTACTTGCTTATAAATGAGTCTTTAAACAACATATTGTTAGGGGTTTGGGCAAGACCAGTAACAGGAATGCCTGTAGACCGAGCTATATCCCACAGGCATCAGCCCACCTCTGGGGATCCTGATTGTCTCTTCAAGCATCTCTGCACAAAAGGTCTGGTTGTGCAAGTAGCTACACAAATGTCCTTCCTCTGGTTCCACCAACCACTGGCAGCAGATGGCTGGAAAGTTGTGGGAGGAATATTTTCTCTTCCATTCGTGCCGCATTACAGTCTTTGAACACTACATCTGTTCTCTGCAGGTTTTCCCATGTGTTTTAGGACTCAATGGAGAGTTTGCTGCTTTGTCTTCCAGAGGAAGCCAAGCGTGAACAGCTACAGTTAGAGCAGGTTGGCCTAGGGGCAGCAAAATTCACCATAAGATGTAGTAGGGACTCCACTGATTCCATGGGTAGAGCTATGGCTCAGTCAGTTGCACTGCGCAGACATGCATGGCTGCGTCAGTCTGGGTTTTCAGAGCCTGTACAAAATACCATGAAATATATGCAGTTTGATGGTGTACATTTATTTGGTGTACATGCTGATTTGGCATTACGGCAATTTAGAGCTGCACGGTGTGGTAACGACACCTAGACATGTCTTTGAACGATCTGGTTTAATCTTTCTTTCTTTCTGACTTGTATGGACAGAAGTGGTTATTAATGTCTGAGTTGCAATGTGTTTTCATTTAGTCGCAACCAGTGTGGTGTTTCTGCTTATTGCACTAGTCTATGGTTGTTTAGCTAACCTTGTGGTTCTTTACAAGTGTTAATTGACCCTTATTTCCGGTCAGTTACGATTATGGTGGTGCATTTATTATGCAGAATTCTTTTCAGTAATGTTGCCCTCTTTAAAGAACATTTCACAATATTTGGCTTTCTGGATTACTATTTTCTGCTTGGCACAATAGTCGTGTCTTTCTCCTTCAGCTCCTTTGATGACAGTTTTTCAGGAGTTTATTTTTTTTAATTTTTTTATTACTTACTATACGATTCTTTCATTTTGCTTTACTCTCCAAAAGAGCTCAAGCTCAAGTGTTGATACCTTCATGGTATGTTCCGTACTCTATGTGTAGTATCTTTTGTATGCTATATCAGCATTTCTAAATATATATATGCAGAGTTGAGTTTCTTGGCTTGTGCACTATTGCATCCTCATTAAGGGTGGAGAGTTCCGCCCTCTGTGTTGGGTTATTTCTCTTGTACGATGTCATACATTCTTGAAGTTTGGTACCCCTTGATAGGTACTTTTGATATTTGTACCTCCATGGAAGTCACAGTATGTATAATCATTGTTGGCCACAAGATCATCATCTTTTGAATCTTACAACACTTGTGTTTTGCTCTTCAGGTCTCTCTTATAGCCATTGCTATTTGATTGGCTCTTCTACCCCTTCTTGTAGGCATGGTTGGTTTGTACATGTTTCCTGCACATGATTGTTTCTTTTCCTGGGATTGTGTCATGCTATTATTGGTCTCCAGGGGAACGTTGTCTCTCTGTCGATTCAATTCCTTCTATTATGAAGGGTACTTCATATTCTGGACTGTTTGGCTTTGTTATAACGCTTTTGCTTTATTACTAAATATTTCTACATTTCCTTCTAATAATGTACCTTTTCTTCTCTCTGAAAAGTATTCATTCACATGACCATGAGGGGACTACGTGTTTGCCTCATAGCTTCTACTTTTTGTAGATTACTTTATTATGTTCTTACTGCATTGTTGCTCTTCTAGGGGCAACTCTTTTCATCATTTACCAACTCTAGTTCTTTGTAGTTAGGTTTACACTTTGCGAAGTGTGAACCGGAGTTGACATAAAAATATTAATGTTTATTTTATAGATTGATTGAATTTTTTTATTTTAGAATCCTTTAGATTTTTCTATTCCAGTTTAATGGACTTTTTTCTAGATCATCTGTAAATGCGTATCTATTCATAATGGAAGATCACTTACAAACCTTGGATTTTGATAAGCTTCAAGGTTTCTTTTTTATACTTTTTATCTCTTTCACCTTATACTCTATTGCTTGCTGATGCTGTCTCAGGCGATTTGTATTATGCTAACATTTTGGATGGCTGTTGCTTTCCTATGTGGTATAATGCTCACTAGGGTTTCCATACTACTATGTCAGACTTGTCTGACTATTTATTCGGTTTTACTTATATCTATGTGTTATTTTTTTCTCTTCCGAATACATAGGAGGTTCTTTATTACTCCTATGTCTGTGTATATATTGGAGATATCCTAGTGGTATTTATATTGTACCTATTCCACTTTCCGAGGGATATCACTGGTTCCGTGCCACTACTTGCTATTTTCGAGTCTAGTGGCTTAGTGGACTAGGCGTCCACTGTAGGGCCTTGTGTTTAACATTATGGTCACAGGTTCATATCTCGTCGGGTCCACTCAGCCGTTCATCTTTCTGAGGTTGATAAAATGAGTACCATTGAATAGGTTACAATACACATCTGTTATTCGCCGTCAAGATACCCTTTGTGGTGAACATGCGCTTTACAAGTACACTTTTTACATTATGTTGTTCTCTGCTCTTTTTTATAGAGTCTTCGTTATGCTTTACCACGGGTGAGGCATCTCTCTCTTTCTGTGTTACAGAGTGGATCTTGCTTGGAGAGAACTCTATATGGCACAGAGGTATTGCTCAATGGCATTACCTGCTCATCTGTGTTTCACGAGTATCAAACATGCTGTTCGAGTCATGAAATGTACTCCAATAGTTTTATATTATAGAGTACTTTGGGAAATTGTCCTATCATGGGAAACGTTCTTCCCATGCTTTCTATGTCTTTCTAACCTTTCTTGCTGCGGTCACTTCCACAGTTCTTATGCGGTGAGCATGCATGGGCTCGGTTTTACTTAAGGGTGCTGATAGTTTTCTATTCATCCTGTTAGTTGGCTTCTACCACAGTTGTCATGCTAACATGGATCATTTTATTCCCATGCGTTTTAATGTCTTGTAACTTTTCTTCCCTGTGGTTCTTCCACAGGTTTCTAAAACTGTAAACAATGTTATTGCTCACCTACATTATTATGAAGGTCCGGTCTTTTTCTCTGGTTCTAGACCATTTTTTTTCTTGTTAAAGGCTTTTGGTGGTCTCAGTTCACAGACTCCCCCTCCAGGGATGGTATGCTTTGGTATTTGATTTTAAAGTAAGGAATCTGCTGCTAGATGTCTCTATCAGACAAACAAGTTACTTACCTTCGGTAACGCATTATCAGGTAGAGACGGGATCTAGCCGCAGATTCCTTACACCCCTCCCATCCTCCTCCCTCTGCGAACTGAGTCCTCTTGGTCTCATAATTTTGTATGAGACTTAACATACTGAATTAAGACCTCGGTGGTTGTTTGAGACTGTGTCCTCTTGGTCACAATATTTTCGCTTAACCACATTCGCATTCTGAATTAGAAATTCAGTTATTCTTTAACACAAAGGTGTTTTTTATTTTAGTACACTGTTTCAATAAGCAGTTTCTATATGTGGCTCCACGTTTTGAGTGGGTTATATGGACTCCGTCGATGTCACATTGTGTAATGACTGATACGGAGTCACGCGGCGCCCTCTTCCAACGTGCAGACGTCCTATGGGGAAAAAAAATCTGAATACAGTCTCGTGCCTGGGGAGGATTCTAAAGTAAGAAATCTGCGGCTAGATCCTGTCTCTACCAGATAATGTGCTACAGAAGGTTAGTGACTTGTTCTTCATCAACATTATTATACGGTTTCCACCTTGCTGTGAAAGCTTTGATTTGCAAGGGTTCGAAACAAATTTTCATATACAGCATTTTTGCCAAATGAGGTTGGACAACATCCAAGTATTCTTCAAAGCATGGGTTTGGCTTAACAATGAGAAATTGTATGGACAGTCTGCCTAAACTAGGGTTTTGGTAGAGGGAGTTTAGAATATACTCCCAATATGTCGGCTTCAGTTGTTTAATTTGATGTTAATGTTTGGGGGTCACTCCAAAAGGAGGATAGACCCAAGCTTGCGGAACCAAACCTGGACATGGCGAAACCAGGGGAAAGTAATAAATCTGTTGAGTTCCAGTAAGTCTCTTAATCCCTCGCTATACTGCACCAATTCCTGTGTGGTCCATAGTAAAGCACTGGTCTCAGGGCAGCTATATGCTCTAATCTTTTAATGTTTAAATCCTGGTAAATGGAGATCAAGGGTGTGGATGTGGGGAGGCCTAATAGCTTCCTAATAAACTGACTCTCACTTATTGTTAGCTGGTTAAGATTATCTGCACCTCACAGCTCAGCCCCATTTAGAGCTGCTGCTTGCGCTTTGTGCTCATAGACGTCAAGAGCCAGGGAAATTGCTTTGGATATGGTGGCTTGATGTTTTTTTATAATAGCCATCAAACTATGGGGGAAGACAGCTTTTGCTTTATTTATGTGTGGGAGCCAAGAAAGCATAGAGTCAAACACTACACCCAAGTAGCTAAAGGTTGGTACGTACTCTAGTTTTTGCTGTTGGACACTAATGTTTTTCTAAAGGTCTTGTGTGGTCTAATAGCCATATATTTGGTCTTTGCTAGAATTAATTTCTAGGCTTTTAACAGTTCAATACTCATTGAAACTATCAAGTAGTTTTTGCAGGCTCTTGGACGTCTGTGACACCAAGATGGTGTCATCTGCAAAGAGTAATGCAGGAACTGGGGAACTGCACAGTTTTGGAGAATTGTGATGGCACTCCTTTAGGTGCTCAATGACATCGTTAACATAGAGTGAGAACTGGGTAGGCGCAGGCACGCATCCCTGACTCACTCTCCTTTTTATGGTGATAGATTCTGTAAGTTCGCCATGAAGGCCCCATAGAACTTTAACATAGTTGTCCTGGTGCAATCTGACTATCTGGGTTAGAAGGTCATCAGGTGCAACTTGGCTTTTTAACGTCACCCATAGGAGACTCCTCGGGACGAGGTCAAAAGCCCCCTTTAAGTTGACAAATACAACATAAATAGGCCCTCCCTCAGCTTAATATATTTCCAAAATATACATAAGAGCCTGAGAACCTGATCAGTTGTACTGGTTCATGTTCTAAACCGTGCTTAGTAGGCTGTCAGAATGTTGCTATTTTCCATCCAGTCATTCAACTTGTTCAGGACCTGCTTTGCATATATATTTTGTAGTGTATCTATAATGCCTACAGTTGCCAGGCTCCCGTCTACTCCCTTTTGTATACATTGGGCCTATTTTGTCAGCTCTCCATTTTGGGGGGACAGGGGCTCCCGAGGCCACTGCATTACAGATTAAGTTGACATAAGGTACCCAAACGTCATTGTCATTCTTAAATAAGTCCCCCAGGATTTTTTCCAGACCTGGTGCTTTTCTCTGCCTAATGGCATCAATGGCTCTTCTTGTTTCAGCTAGGCTAAAATCAGTTGTATTTTCTATATCATAATTTGAATGAGTATTCAAGAGCTGATGCAAAGCTTGGGTATACTCTCTAGGTTCAGAAAAGAGGTTAAGAAAATGTTGACTCCAAGTGCTTGGGTCCAAATAGTGCTCTGTACGTGTGGATGCATCTTTGCTTCCATGTGCAACTATTTTCCAAAAGGAAGTAGTGTCTTTAGATTTCGCTGCATTGATTAAGTCATTCCAGTTTGTCTCTTTCCAACTCCTTTCAACTCTAGATAATTCTTTTTTATAGTTGGTCCTAGCCTCTCGCTCTGCTATAGCACTTTCGATCTTCAGGGCTTTAAGTAGTAGCTTCTTAACTCCTTCGCAATCCTTTGTGTACCAAGGATTACACGGGGCGTGCCTTGTCAAGATTTGCCTGGTTGTCAAGGGCCTAGCTTACCCTTTCTCCAATCTTAGGAAGTTTAGTTCCCACTAGGTTAGGTAGGTGCAACACCACACTAAACCTAGTGTGTCTTTAGTAGGAGTCGCCAGTGACTCTCTGCCTTCTAAATACAGTGGCCTCACGTTCCAGGAACTGAGAGCCCTGTGTCCCTCTAGAAAACTTAGGACAGGGGAAAACCCTAGCACTCAGCATCTCTTAGAGGTGCTAATGCAAGATGACCTCCAGAAAGCTGGTGGGTTAGGTGAGCATGACCGAGTGGGTGGGCAGGGGTCAGAAGAAGAAACAGGAGGGGGCCCCCCTCCTTGACCTCAACTATGACCCTAACCAGGAGGAGTCTAATGACTCTCACCTGGGGAGTTCTGATCCCCCAGAGGATAGCGCAGATGGCACAGAGGGTGTCCCTAGAAATAGGTCCCCCTTTATTCCACCTGGGAGGGTACATGGTAGGCAGAGGAGGGCTAGGTCTTCCTCTGCAGAGTCCATTGCCTCTGCTACTTCTGTAGGGACATCCATCTCTGACAAGAGGGATAACTCCTTAGACAGGGAATACCAAAGGGTCAAGCTTGAGACCTTGAGACTCAAGCTCAGGCGAGACCAGTTGGCCCTAGATAAGGAGGCCTTAGAAGTACAGAAGGCTGAGAAAAAGTTGGGACTAGAGTCCCATGGTGGCAGACCCACCATCCCTAGAAGCAGGGAATCCTCCTTTGACACTAGGAACCTGAGCAGGATAGTCCCTCTTTACCAGGAGGAAGATGACATCCACAAATTGATCACTGCGTTGGAGAGGGCCTGTAAAGTACAGAAGGTCCCTCAAGGGCAGTGGGCAGCTATCCTGTGTCTCTCCTTTGCTAGCAAAGGACGAGACAAGCTCCTCACTGTTAGAGAAGAGGATGCTGACAATTACACTGTCATGAAGATTGCTCTCACTGATGGGTTTGGCTTAACCACTGAACAATACAGGATTAAGTTCAGAGACACCCAGAAAGCAGGTACTCAAGACTTCTTTTGATTCATGGAAGCAAGGTACAGGACTATGAAGGATTGTACAATTTGATCATGAGGGAGCACATCCTTAATAACTGTCAGAACCAATTACTGCACCAGTACCTGGTGGACTCTAAGCTGACCTCTCCCCAAGAATTGGGAAAGAAGGCAGACAAATAGGTCCGCACCAGGTTCAAGCAGAATAATCAGGGTGGTGGTGGTGACCAGAAGAAAGATACAGGCTGAAGTAGAACTGAAGGCCCATCTAGAGATGTTAGGCCTCCCTGAGCAGGTTAGTGTGACCCTTAGGGCCCCAGTCCAACTACTGGGAAATTCAGGAGCATTGGAGCCTGAAATAATGGCCCACTCTGATCCAACAGAGAGCACAGGGGAGGAAGAAAAGTATTTTCCCCCCCAGACTTTAGGTGAGGGTCAGCCTCCTCAGGGAACTGATCCTACCCCTTGTGAAGAAACTGCCCCAGAGGAGGTCAGGCCTGTCCTGGCAGAGCCACTGAGGGCAGGGAAACCTTCCAAGGAGGTACCCAGTCTGGAGCAGATATCCTGCCCCTCTCTACCAGGCCACAGTCAGCCTAGGGCTGCAGAGGCCATGGATGTCAGTGGACCTCACAGGGCCCACTGCCAAGAGTAATCCCCTCATCCACAGATTAGGGACCCCCAGACTAGTAGTACTAGCCAGGTGGATAATCCTCAGCAATCTGAGGGATCCCTCTTACCCTTAGCAAGTAACATCCCCCAAATGGGCTCTGTTGGGCAAAGTAAAACCTGGGATAAGGCTGTCCCAAACCTTCACTGGCCTTCCATTGTTGCAACAAAACAGGATCAACCAAAAGCCCTTAAGCAACCAACGGTTGACCCCGAAGGATAAGTACAGGTCAGTCATAGAGAGAAAGGCCTCTGTTAAGACCAGTGTTCTGAGGAAGTTGAGACTCACTTCCCTAAGCAGACACCCCACAAGCCTCTCTCTTGGCTCAAACAGCTGGCAGGTAGACACCCCAAACTTTTGAGAGGATTCAAGCCACTACAGGGGAGGAACTTCTCAGTGGGCCATAAGATAGGGAGTATCCATGCCAGTGCAGGACCTTCCTTATATGGTCACTTAGGACATAAAGACTCAACTGGGCAAGGTTAGCCTTATCTCCTTTCGTTTGGGGTGGGGGGTTATGTAGGAAGGTAGGATCCTTCTGCATGGTTACCCCCACTTTTTGCCTGGTGCCGTTATGGTTTCTGATTAGTCTGACTGGGATCCTGCTAATCAGGACCCCAGTCTCTGTGCTCTCTCCCTTAAATTGACTATGGTGAGTACTTAGGTACATCCCAAATTGGATACTGGTGTACCCTTATCAGTCCCTAGTTTATGGTACTGAGGTACCCAGGGCATAGGTACACCAGGGGCCCCCCATGGGCTGAAGCATGTGTTATGCCACCCATGGGAGACCACTCAAACTGTAACTACAGGCCTGCCGTTGCAGCCTGTGTAAGCTGGTGCTAGCACCACTTACAACAGATATAGGTTTCCCTATAGCTAAGGTCACTGCACTTAAAACCAATAAGTCACCCCTAAAGCAGGCCTTTTCAATCCTGAAGGCAGGGTGCTCGGTTCTAAGTGTGAGGGTGCCCCTGCATGAGCATTACGCGATGACCATCTCTAAACGGGCTGTAACGAACCCTGTCATTTTTGGTATCAAAGATGTTGGAATCATGCCTCCACACCGTAAACGGTGTAGGAAGTATGATTCTATGCACTGTAAAGCTCCTCCGGGAGGCCCTCAGTGCTCCCGGTACCAGTCTTCTAGGCCTGGACAGCACAACATGGCTGCTGCCGACCAGAGACACGATTCCGCCCTCCTGCTGCTGAGCCAAGCTCGAACAGGGGAAGGCAGAACAATAGGTATCCTGTCACAGCTCTAAATTCTCAACAAAAGCAGCCAAGGATGATTAAAGCCGCACAGCCCAGGTAGTCACTTCAGTGTATGTCAACAGGTTTATTTTCTTGTTGTAAACTATTGCCCACCTCTAGGGTCTGCCGCTTATAGACCATGCAATAAAGTTGCACAAAACACAAAAGAAAGAGAGGCAACAGATATAAACAGTCAAAAGACCAAAGAAATGTTCTTGAGTCTTCAGATGATGTACAAAATTCTTCTTTAATAGCTTCAGTCAAGTACATGTGCAGCCAATGCGTTTCTCCCTAAACAGGGCTTCATCAGGGCTGCAAATACAACATGTTCACATCAGGGTACTGTACATACAATGTCAACTAGAAGACAGTTACCAAGGTGATTATACATTATTTAAAAAACAATCCAAGTGACAAACACCATTGGTCCATATGCAGGCAAAGTTTGGCGAAACTCTCTTCATACCTGCATCAGAGCTAGTAGGCACCAAAAGATCTAAAATCTCATGTATAAACACCGGAAAAAACTCAAGACAAAAGAAAAGGAGAGAAGAGCCATGTGTATATTTAGAGAGAAGTAAAAAATGAGGAAGCACACCCAGAAGGTGAAAGAGCATCTAAGCAGAATATTATTAGTGTGCTAGACCAGTGGCAGCAAGAACAGCAGCAACTCAGACCAAAAGGTTAAGACCGTCGTGCAAATGCTCAGATAGGTGTTGTATAGGCCGGACATTGTCAGTCTGACTTCCTTACCACTGGTAACACCACCATGCGGTTCTTGGGGTGTAGAGTATTAATCCAGAATGAAGGACCCACTTCTGAGAGTATAGTCTATAACGGGTAAAAGTGATATTTCAAGAAAATGTCCCTAAAATATCAGAATACCTGATTCATATAACCGTCCCCCTAAAAGGGTTCTGAGGTACCTTAGATCAATCTGTCATGAACCTTCATTAAATCAGTTCAAGTTAGTATAGTAGCAGGGGTGACATGTCCAAGAGCGTGATCCAATGGAAACATCCCGTGAAAGCTTGTGTAGATGTCAAGAACTCCCTAGAGTCTGAGAGACGTATTTTGTACAGGTCTGAGCAAGAAGGGAACATAAACAGTCCCTACTGAGTTGCACATAAGCATCCATTGGTTAAAGCAGGTTTCAGGAATTAGTATACTGCAACATAGGAACAAATAAACTGTACAAAATAGCACCAATTGCGCCATTAACTACGACCTTCAATGCGAAAAGAGAATCGGCAAAAATAAAACCCCATGTCAGGGTATAAGAAAACCACAAGGACTTTTTCACAAAACACTGCCTAGTGCGAACAAACAGGGGACTTAAGGCACTACTCCCGGGCTAATAGCCCGTCCCATTTAGCACAAAATGAACACGCACACGAAGGCTTTGGGTGTCTTTCGTAGGCCAGTAGCCCAAACCGCTTGACAAAAAAGAAGAAGGCCCACCATCCACTAGCGGATCGGGTCCGAACCCGATTCTGATTACTTTTCCAAACTGTTGGCTAAGTCAAATGAAAATTATGCAAATCCACGAGAAAATCACATCTGGTTAAAACGCCCTATTGGCTTTTTTACCTGTGGGGAATGCAATATCTGTCACTTAGGCCTAAACAGAACACAGGAATTCTCCTACAATAGCAGACACACATACCATATTAGACAATTTCTCAATTGCCAGTCTACTTATGTGATCTATGTTATTATCTGCAACTGCTCTAAGATTTATGTAGGCAGTACTACCAGGCAGCTAAAGGTTCGTAGTCAGGAACATTGTTGAGCCTGCCTAAGGAATGATCAATCATATGCCTTGGGAGCACATATATGTGACTCAGATATCTCTAAAGCCATCTTTAAATTTCATGGTATTGATTCTGTAAATCAAGATGTAAGAGGCGGCAACAGAGAATTGCGCCTGCGACAATTGGAGCCCCAATGGATCTGTAAATTGAGGGCTGTGTCCCTAGGCCTGAATACTGACAATGAAATGCATTTCTTCCTATAACGCACTATGACTCTATGGGTCTTTGAAGAGCATGTGATGATTCATGAGACACCAGTGTTCTTAACATCTCTTATGTTTACATTAGCGTTTGTGTCCGTTTCTCCTGAGTTTGGGATATATACCCTGTTGCTATGATGTGAATGAAATGCTGTAATTTGTTGTAATCTTTGATTATTGCTGTGGGTACTGTGTGTTTTTGGGTGCATTCTCTAAATCCATCATGCACTGAGACATTTTATTGTGATTGTTTACCTTGCCCTGCCTAACGTAAAAGGTAATCTTACTGTCCAGCATCCACTAACATATTTTCTCTGTCACTTGGATGCATACCTGACCTGTCAGGTTTTGAATTGGGTAATGGGGCACTGAATATTCCATTGTAATCAAGTATTGTGAGGTATTTCTCATTTGTTGTTAATATTACTGTCCCTTTTTTTAGGTGGATGGCCAACTCTGTGTCTGTCCCTTTCTAAACATTACGATCAGAAAATTCTGGTAGCTAGGCACTATTCCCTTGGGTAAACAGACATAATATCGAGTTGTAAATGTCGACTTGCACTAATATCGAGTGCAAAATATCGTAATACAAAAATATCGACTGTCAGAATATCGTTGTCAAGAATATCGAGTTTAAGGTAAGTAATGTCGTTTTTAAAAATATCGAAGTCATTAATATTGTTTGCAAAAATATCGTTGTTAAAAATATCGTTGTTTTAGTTAGTGTTATGTATTTTAGTGTGTATTTTAAATGTATGTTCTATTTTTTGTGTAAGTATTGCATTTGTTTTTTAATATGTGTTAAATTTTTAGAAGTTATTATTTTTTTTAAAGTAAATTTTGCGTTTTAGTTCTGTAGCGGGTTGTGGGTTTATAGGGGAATAGGGTGGGAAGTAATTTAATTATAATACATTTATTAATAATTTTTAGAAGTTATGAATTTTTTTTTATTACATTTTGCGTTTTAGTTCCGTAGCGGGTTGTGGGTTGATAGGGGAATAGGGTGGGAAGTAATGTATTTATAATTAATTAATATTTTTTATTAATTCATATTTATGGATTTAATATTTTGTATTGTTAATTGTGGAAATTAATTTATTATTAGTTAGTTATTAGTTGGTTGTTAATTATTAATAATTAATTGTTAATTATGTTAATTGTGTCATTTTTTTAGGAGCGGGTTGTGGGTTTATAGGGGAGTAGGGTGGGAAGTAATTTAATTATAATTAATTAATTAATATTTTTTATATAATATTTATTTAATGTTGGTTTATAGTGTTAATTGTGTAAATTAATTTATTAATAATTGTTTTTAATTTGCTTGTTAATTGTTATTAATTGAGTAATTAATTGATAATTAATTATGTTAATTGTGTCATGCTTTACGACATTGGTGGTGTCATTTATAGGGGAATATGGTGGGAGGTAAATTATTTTGAATTAATTAATTAATTGTTTGTTAATTAATGCTAATTGCTGGAGTGGGAATAGTAAATTATTCCCCTCCGCTATCCAACACTTTCCCTACTGTTGCACTTGCTGGAGCGGAAATAGTAAATTATTCCCCTCCGCTATCCAACACTTTCCCTACTGTTGCACTTGCTGGATTGGGAATAGTAATTTTTACCCCTCCGCTATCCAACACTTTCCCTACAGTTGCACTCCCTGGAGTGGGAATAGTAATTTTATCCCCTCCGCTATCCAACACTTTCCCTACTGTTGCACTCGGTAGAGTGGGAATAGTAAATTATTCCCCTCCGCTATCCAACACTTTCCCTACTGTTGCACTTGCTGGATTGGGAATAGTAATTGTTACCCCTACGCTATCCATCACTTTCCCTACTGTTGCACTCGCTGGAGTGGGAATAGTAATTTTATCCCCTCCGCTATCCAACACTTTCCCTACTGTTGCACTCGCTGGAGTGGCAATAGCAAATTATTCCCCTCCGCTATCCAACACTTTCCCTACTGTTGTACTTGCTGGAGTGGGAATAGTAAATTATTCCCCTCCGCTATCCAACACTTTCCCTACTCTTGCACTCCCTGGAGTGGGAATAGTAATTTTTACTCCTTCGCTATCCAACACTTTCCCTACTGTTGCACTCGCTGGAGTGGGAATAGTAATTTTATCCCCTCCACTATCCAACACTTTCCCTGCTGTTGCACTCTCTGGAGTGGGAATAGTAATTTTTACCCCTACGCTATCCAACACTTTCCCTACTGTTGCTATCCCTGGAGTGGGAATAGTAATTTTTACCCCTACGCTATCCAACACTTTCCCTACTGTTGCACTCCCTGGAGTGGGAATAGTAAATTATTCCCCTCCGCTATCCAACACTTTCCCTACTGTTGTACTTGCTGGAGTGGGAATAGTAAATTATTCCCCTCCGCTATCCAACACTTACCCTACTGTTCTACTTGCTGGAGTGGGAATAGTAAATTATTCCCCTCCGCTATCCAACACTTTCACTACTGTTGCACTCGTTGGAGTGGGAATAGTAAATTATTCCCCTCCGCTATCCTACATTTTCCCTACTGTTGCACTCCTTGGAGTGGGAATAGTAATTTTATCCCCTTCGCTATCCAACAATTTCTCTACTGTTGCAGTTAATGTAGTGTAAAATGTGGTTTAAAAAAAATAAAAATTGTAATTTATTATATATATATTTTATTATTTTTATTTTACAGGTGTATGTATATATATGTATTTATAATTTTTAATATGTTTCTAACATTTTATAATTTATTAAAATACTTATTTATTAATATTATTAAGTAAATATATATATTATATGTTATATATATGTATGTTTAATTTATTTTTACATTATATTAATTACTTACAATTTTAAACATTTTTTAATAATTCTAACTACGTTTTGTTTAAATTATATGTATTATTTAATTTAGTTTACATTATTTTTTAAACATTTTTAAAAAACGATATTTTTAACGATATTTTTTTTCTCAATATTTTTGTACTTACCATTATGTAGATAGGAGGTCGATATTTTTTACAACAATATTTGTGTCATGATATTTTTGTAGGTCGACATTTTTGTTGTCGATATTATGTCAGTGATCCATTTCCTTGGTGTGATAATAGAGTCATCCTTTTGCCTCTCAACTTTACCCATGATGGGGTTTTTATATTTGCTCTCCTCTGTGCCGAATTTTTTTTGGAGACTCACGACCCAACTGGGATATGGAGTCTGTAACACGTCTTTGTAAATATGGGGCTCATTACGATGGCGGGCGGATTTTGTCTGCCCGCCACCCTAGCGGTGATTGGGTCCGACCGCCATGCGTGCAGCAGTCCCACCTATACAATTATGACAGCAGCACCGCCGCGATGATGAAAGGAGCATGTTGTGCATTTCACTGCACTACGTGGCAGGCACTACACTGTGCCTGCCACTTGGTGCAGTGAAATGTAGGAGGGGAACCATGGGTACCCCCCAGTGCACCCACACCTCCCCCCAAAACAAGGGGGGCCCGCAACGGGTCCCTGAAGGCATTCTCCGCCAGCCTTTCAATGGTGGTTCAACCGCCACGGAAAGGCTGGCTTACGCGGCCATCATAATTGTGCCGGCGGAGCCTGCTGGTCTCCGCCGCCATTGTGAGCATGCTGACCGCTCCGCAAGGCAATCGTGACAATTGCTACCGGCGGAAAAGCGGCGGACGGACTTTCCGTCCACCGCGGTACCCACCACCATCATAATATGGCGGTGGGTAAATCTCATGACGATGGCGGGCGGATCGCCACCGCCGGGCCGGCGGTGGCGATCCTCCCGCCATTGTTATGAGCCCCTAAGTTCCAATAGGCTTTTTCCATTTGTGCTCTCTGCTATTGTAAATAACTTGGCATCTTGGCACCTTGTCCGATTGTTAGATCTGACATTCAAGTCGTATTGTGGCTTCTCATGAACTCTACATAATTATTTGCCCTCCACCTTGTCGGGCGGCACTGAGACTTACAGTCCAGATTGTGAATTTAATCTTATTTTCAGGTTGCTGTGATTGCTGAAGTATGGGACGATAGACTGTGTTGTATTTATACTATGCAATCTTGTATTTTTCTAATGAACTTGTTCTTGTCAAATGTGTTATCACATGCACGTATGAACAATAAAGTTAGTTCAAACGTGTGGCATGATGAATCTTTTCCGTTATGGGAGCATGTTAGATAAGTGCTTGGTGCAACTTTAAGGTTTGCTTACTTTTTTCTTTTAAGCCATTGCGTGTACGAGTGATCAATAAAGTTGTTTTCAAACTCAAGTTTTTTTTCCCGCTTAGTTTTCGTACATAATGGCAAATTGGCGTAGTAGGCAAAAAAGTAAGTGGTAGGCCACGCCTATTCATGACGTAGCAGCTCGTCATAGGTCAGCCCTCCCTTTGAAATGAACCTGGCAACTAACAGGAACAGGAAGTCGACTGACGACGCTTCAGTCCGTTCATCTCGGTTTTCGGTGTGAGGTTACAAGAGCTGAACACGGGTAAGTCTTGGCTTTGTGACAGATTGTGGGCAGCTGTTACTGCCAATAGGCAGACGCGATGTGATTTTCTCGCAGACTTGGCCAACAGTTTGGAAAAGTAATCAGAATCGGGTTTGGTCCCGATCCGCTAGTGGATGGTGGGCCTTCTTTTTTGTCAAAAGGTTTGGGCAACTGGCCTACGAATGACACCCAAAGTCTTCGTGTGTGTGTTCATTTTGTGCTAAATGGGACGGGCTACTCGCCCGGGAGTAGTGCCTTAAGTCCCCTTTTTGTTCGCACTAGGCAGTGTTTTGTGAAAAAGTACTTGCGGTTTTCTTATACCCTGACATGGGGTTTTATTTTTGCTGATTCTCTTTCCGCATTGAAGGCCGTAGTTAATGGCGCATTTGGTGCTATTTTGTACAGTTTATTTGTTGCTATGTTGCAGTATACTAATTCCTGAAACCTGCTTTAACCAATGGATGCTTATGTGCAACTCAGTAAGGACTGTTTATGCTCCCTTCTAGCTCAGACCTGTACTAAATACGTCTCTCAGACTTGAGGGAGTTCTTGACATCTACACAAGCATTCACGGGATGTTTCCAATGGATCACGCTCTTGGACACGTCACCCCTGCTACTATACTAACTTGAACCGATTTAATGAAGGTTCATGACAGATTGATCTAAGGTACCTCAGAACCCTTTTGGGGGGAGGGTTATATGAATCTGGTAATCTGATACTTTAGGGACATTTTCTTGAAATGTCTCTTTTCCTCTTTGTATACTATAATCTCAGAAGTGAGTCCTTCATTCTGTATTAATACTCTACACCCAAAAAAACGCGTGGTGGTGTTACCAGTGGTAAGGGAGTCAGACTGACAATGTCCGGCCTATACAACACCTATCTGAGCATTTGCACGACTGTCTTAACCTTTTGGTCTGAGTTGCTGCTGTTCTTGCTGCCACTGGTCTAGCGCACTAATATTATTCTGCTTAACTGCTCTTTCACCTTCTGGGTGTGCTTCCTCTTTTTTTACTTCTCTCTAAATATACACATGGCTCTTCTCTCCTTTTCTTTTGTCTTGAGTTTTTTCCGGTGTTTATACATGAGATTCTAGATCTTTTGGTGACTACTGGCTCTGGTGCAGGTATGAAGAGTGTTTCGCCAAACTTTGCCTGCATATGGATCTATGGTGTTTGTCACTTGGATTGTTTTTTAAATAATGTATATTCACATTGGTAACTGTCTTCTAGTTGACATTGTATGTACAGTACCCTGATGTGAACATGTTGTATTTGCAGCCCTGATGAAGCCCTGTTTAGGGAGAAATTCGTTGGCTGCACGTGTACTTGACTGAAGCTATTAAAGAAGAATTTTGTACATCATCTGAAGACTCAATAACATTTCTATGGTCATTTGACTGTTTATATCTTTTGCCTCTCTTTCTTTTGTGTTTTGTGTAACTGTATCCTGTCACAGGGAGGTGTGACTACCTCCCAGACAGGACTTAGTGTATTGGGTTTGGGTGGGGGCGCTTGCCAGCGCCACATAGTCTGCTGGAAGGGCACATTTGGTGCCCTCCTTGCATACTCGAGTTCAAGCCAGATCAGGGAGCCGTTGGCTCCTTGCTCTGGCGCGAAACTGGACAAAGGACCTGGGAGTATCCTCCCCACTGTCCGACCCCTCCTCTGGGAGGGACTCATGAATCGTCCCATTCCTCACCCTAAGGTACTTAAGGGCTTACCTGTGGGTGGGTCCCTAGATTCGTTGTGGGATTCGATTCAGATCCAACTCCACTTCTTCTTTGACTGTCTGGACATCTTGGCCGAGTCGTGCTGACCGTGCCGAACTGTTTGCATCGCCCTTTGCTTTGGGACCGTGCTTTGGGACCGAGACTGCAACTGAGAAGACTGTCGACTCCAGATCTCGTCGTCCTGCAAGACCGCTGCACCACCAGTGTCCGTGCTCCATACAGGTTCCGTCCCAGGCCTGTGGACATCTAAAGACATCCAAAGGAATCTCCCTTGGAGTGAAGGAGTCACTCCCCTGCATCTGCAGGCACCGTAACACGATCGACTGGTTTGCCGAACCTGGGCTCCCACGGACTCCACAAGGCTCTGCAACACAGGTGGTGGATCGGCGTTCCCTTGAGGCCTGAGCTGTCCTTTCGTTGAGTTGAGGCCAGCTCATTCGTAGAACGCCCTACAACAAAACCCCTGTGTACCGTGTTGATGCATTGCTCCAATCACCCGGTGACCGCAACGGTTACCACGACCGACTCGTGCCAACAGAGTCGGACGCATGGAGAGGTTCTGTCGATGAATCTGTCTGCGCTATAACTGACCTGTGCCGACGCGGTTGGTTGGACGGACTGATTCTGTTGTCCTCAGCATCCCGGCAGCTCGAGCAGAGCTACCGATTCGGTGTACCCAAACTTGAAGCCTCTTCACCTAACTTGTTTTACTTGAACTCAAGAGGCCTTCGTCTTCCGTTCCTCCTGGACGTCCTGGTGTGGCATAGACTCTGTCCCCTCTGCTTTCAGGTACTCTTTGACTCGAACTCACCTCGGGTTCCAACAGACTCTTTCATCCTTCTGTGGTAAGACTGCAACCACGATGTACCCGCTGATCCGTATGGAGTATATGGTTGGGTATCCTCTTCTCACCCGACTGTTGGAGGGGTCCTAGACTCTCACCTGGGGTGCTTCTTTGGGTCCCCGACTCTTCTACGTCTTCTGGGTCCAGTCTCAACTTAGGTCGTGGTTCACTTCCCACTCTTTTGATATGTGGTCTGATCTCCCCCCCTGGGAACCACTGTGTATTAGTGCTACCTTTTGTTCTATGTGCAAAGTATTGTGTGCGTTGTGAGTATATCTCCGGGTAGGAGATATTGTACCATGTTAGTGAGTGATTGTAATAAATATCTATTTTCATAAGTACTCTGCGTGGTTCTTTTTCATTTAGCCTATACTAAAGGATTAGGTACTGGTAAACTGAGCTGCTTTGCACTCCTCCTAGTGGTAGCTGTGGAGAGCAGCCTTCAGGACAGCTACCATTTAGAGAGCTTTCTGTGGTTATCTAAACCCCTAAAATCACCATAAGGGCCGCTTGGGTTAGTGCAGGGTGCTACACTTACATGAGTGAACACCATATACTGACCTGGCTTCTCACACCCTTCATAGAAACTTTAGACAGATTCGATCAGGACCTGTCACAATGACGGTGCCTGAGGGGGGAGGAAGACTGTACCCTTGGAGCAGTTTTAGAGGCAGACTAGAGAGGACCGTATGTGGAGGCTGATGTAGGTGGTCATCCTATTACATTCCTGATTGACACTGGTGCTACCCGTTCTACTGTGAGATCTGCAGTAGTGCCAAACCTACCCCTCTCGGGCCTATCAATCCAAGTTGAAGGAGTTGCCAATAAGAAAATAACAAACCCATTGACAGAAGAAATACCCGTGAAGATAGGAACTTTCAAGATCGACACCAGTTTGTGGTGTGCGATTCGAGTCCAGTCTGTTTGCTAGGGCGTGATCTCTTGTGCAATCTAAACTGTACCATCTATTGTACACCAAAGGGAGTAGAACTACAGACTAATGATGATGATATTGCATTCAAATTGGCGAACCAGAAACATTGTGTAGGCATGTTCCCAGTACTCTCAGTGGGTGACATGCCATGGGATTTGAGAGACACTGTCTCTTCTGTGGTGTGGGATTTCACAAGGGAATAGATAGGACTGATTCGAGGAGTTGAGCCACTTCAGATACAGATCAAGCCAAATGCAGAATTTCCAAGAACGCCCCAATACAACCTGACCCCGAAGAAGGTGGCAGGGATTACACCTGTGATTGATTCCATGATTTTGCAGGGCATCTTCAAGGTGATAATAGGAAGTCCATGCAATTCACCTATAATGGGGTTGCAGAAGCCAAGTGGCAAATATCGCTTAGTTCAGGATTTGAGAAAAATCAATGCGATTGTGATTCCATGTTGTCCCGTGGTACCGAATCCATCTGTGATCCTGCTTCAGACTCCTTGCGAGGCTTAGTGGTTTACTGTGATTTACATTTTTCTCCATTCCACTGCATGGGGAAAGCCAATTTGTATTTGCTTTTCAGTTGGAGAATCGTGTTTTAACATGGCGTTGTATCCCACAAGGGTATACTGAAAGTCAATACATCTTGAACCAGATTTTGAAAAAGAATCTTGAGATCTTGGTGCTGCTCAGAATTCTGTGCTTGTGCAGTATATTGATGACCTCTTGATCGCATCGGAGACAGAAGAGGCTTGTAGGGACGATACAACTGCCTTACTGAACCATTTGGCAGAAAATGGACATGAGGTGTCACCGAGCAAGCTTCAGTACTACTTGGCTGAAGTTCAGTATTTGGGTCATCGCATTGAAAAAGGCAAGAGGGAGGTGTCACCTGACTGCATTGAGGCGATCATGAAAATGAATGCACTTATCATTCAAAAGGAAATCAGGATGTTTTTGGGAATGGTTGGCTACTGCCGGCAGTGGATTCCAAACTTCTCGTTGAAGGCGAAGCCCTTAAAGAGACTGACACACAATAATGTGAGCGATCCGGTACGCTGGGATAACGATTGCTTGGTTGCCTTCTTGGAGCTGAGAGAATGCCTTTGTCGGGCTCCAGTTCTGGGAATGCCTGATTACAACAAATCGTTTTCGCTATTCTGTTGCGAGAGGGAACGTTGTGCTCTATCTGTACTCACCCAGACACACAGGGGTGTCCGTAGACCAGTGACTTACTTCTCAGCTACATTAGATCCTGTAGATGCAGCGTTGTCTGGATGTCTCAGATCCGTTGCTGCAACAGATGTCAGCATTGAAAGGTGTGAAAGTATTGTGATGGGTCATCCTCTTACTGTATATGTTCCACACTCAGTTGAGCTCCTGATGACGAGAGCCAAAACACAGCGTTTGACGAATAATAGATTGACCAGATACAAACAAATCTTGTTGGCCGCCGAGAACATTACCTTGAAGCGGTGTTCTTTGTTAAATCCTGCTACCTTGATGCCTATTCCAAATGTTGATGGGGAAGATTGTGAGGACCATCACTGTCTGGATGTGACTGAACTTTGTACCAAACCGAGACCCGACATTGTTGATGAACCACTACCTGATTCTGATCAAGTCCTTTTTGTTGATTGTTCATGCTTACGAAACAATGAGGGTTACCTGAGGGCAGCTTTTGCTATCTGTACCATTCCTGGAGTGGTGGAAGCTGCTTGTTTACAAGGAGTATACTCCACACAGGTGGATGAAATCATTGCTTTAACCTGTGCATGTCTTGCTTCTGATCAAATCCGAGTCACCATCTATACCGCTCGCCAGTACGGTTTCGGTGTGGTTCATAACTTCGGACAGCTATGGTCACAGAGGGAGTTCTTAAAGTCATCACAATCTCCCATTAGGAATGAGGAGTATGTGAGACAACTGTTGGAGCCTTGCAGTGACCCAAGTAAGTGGCGGTCGTGAAATGTGTTGCCCATGGAAAGGGGTAAGATTTGTGATGGTGGGAAACAGATATGCGGACGCAGTCACCCGCTTTTGTGCAACTCATGCATGCATTTTTAATGGAGAATATTCGGTGAGAGCACAGAAAGAACCAAGCTCAGCATGATGCTAGCCATTGCAGATACCTGGGACGAAGTCAGGCATCTGCAGGGAGAAGAGTCAGACCAAGAACAGGCTGGTTGGATCAGAGCAGGCTGTGAAAAGAGGGAAGATGGCATTTGGGTCTCCATTGATGGTAGAGCAGTGTTGCCAGACTGTTTACTGAGTCCTATGGTAAGACAGATTCATGGAGCAGTTCATATTGGGAGAGATGCAATGGTGCGAGTGTTCAGACAAACGTGGTTTAACCCGAGATTTTGTATGATTGCTGATGCAGTGTGCCATCGATGCGTCACGTGCCAACAGATGAATGCTGGAAAGAAAACTGTGGTTGCCTTGAGGCACACTGGAAGGTTGGGAGGTCCTTTCAACCGAATACAGCTAGATTTCTTAGAGATGCCTAGGTGCAACAGGTTGAGATACATTTTGGTTGTAGTGTGCATCTTTTCACGGTGGGTGGAAGCATATCCGACTAAAAGGTGTGAAAGCCTCACAGTAGCCAAGTTATTGCTAAGAGAGCTTATCCCGTGCTTCGGGTTTCCAACTACATTGGAGTCGGATAGAGGAACTCACTTCCATAGTGAGATCATGAAGCTGTTGTGCACCGTCTTGAATGTCGATCAGAGACTGCATTGCAGCTACAGGCCAGAGGCTTCAGGAATTGTGGAGCAGATAAATGGGACTATAAAGATGAGAATAGCAAAGGTGTGCTCTTTGACGTCTCTGAACTGGCCTGATGCATTGCCTTTGGTGTTGATGAGTTTGTGCAGCATCCAGACAGGAGGACTGGGCTATCGCCTCATGAGATCCTCAAGGCGAGGGTGATGCGCTTGCCTGCAGTGCCATCCACAGTGCTAATTAACATCACCAATGATTTGGTTCTTGACTATTGCCAGGGATTGGCTGATGTGGTTCGTTTTGTGTCTCACCAGGTTGAAGCCTCGACTGCACCGACATCAAAAGACCTTTGCCAATACCTGGGCCCGGGGGACTGGGTCCTGGTCCGAAAACATGTGAGGAAGAATTGTCTTGATGCATGTTGGTGAGATCCATACCAGGTGATTTTGGTGACTAACACTGCTGTGAAGTTTGGAGATTTGCCAAACTGGATACACGCCTCCCACACCCGTAGAGTTTCAGGACCCTCAGAAGAAATAGCTCCTCTCCATGAAGTGACTCCAGCCATGGTTGAAAGACCACCGGAGAGGGCAAGCCAAGCTGTGGGGGTTCTTAAAGTGGCTGGTCACCTACCAAGTTGAGCTGAGGGGGTCACGCTACTCAAGGCCCAGGTATATACTCTGAGGGAGAAGGTAAAGTTGCAAGTGGTATAGAGTTTGACTCAGCTGAAGAGACTGGTGTGGAAAGTGGTCGGGTTCTGCGAAAGAAAACTGAAGTCGCAAGAGAATCATGGCCTGTGAGACAGAAAAGGCAGAACCTGCAACTTGCCCCGGAGAGAGACCTTGCTCCAATATTTGAATCCTCTGAATCTGATCAAAGTGACACAGAACAAGCTCAGGGGAGCATGAGAAGGACGGGGAGAGTAAGATTACCGTGCCAGAGATATGCCTCTCCGGAGTGGACTTACCTTGTTACAAATGTCAGGGAGAGTGAGGTTCGGGACATTAGTGCTGATAATTGAAATTGAACTGCTAATCCCTGGAGTAGAGGCCAATGGAATTTTGACATTGACTGTACCATATTCACCAAGACTGATTGGCTTACGGAGCTTGATCTTAGAAGATCTCACATTTCCAACCTTTGGGAATTAGCCATCCGCTCAAGAGATTGCAGCATTTCGGATTGAACTTTTGCAGTGTGTCATTGAAGAAGTTGGCCTTGATCTCATAAGGGATGTAAAATGAACTTTGAACTGTAATAAAAATCCTTTTGCTCGAAAGAATATAACCTAGGCCTGAGTGGAAGAAGAATAAAAATAGGGACTTTTCCGTAGAAGAAGAAAGAGGGCTGGGGAAGTCTTCTAAGCCGTGTAAATATTGTGCCATAAACTGAGACTGGTTCCACCATTTCTGTCATGTTCCGCTAGGTTAGGACATCTTGTGTGACTGCGGGAGGGTCTGCTGGCTCCGAGACACATGCGGAGATCGGAACACTCGACTTCCGTTCCTTGGAGGTCAGCAGTCTAGCTTCACTCCGGATACCGCCTTTGTTTATCACGCGCTGGAGCGCTATTTTTCTTTATGGTTTGTAAGCGCTGGTGTGCTGCTTTTCCCCTCTAATTGGATTACGCGCTGGAGCGCTGTTTGTCTTATGGTTTGCACGCGCTGGAGCGCTACCTACCTCACTGTTGTCACGCCGCGCTGGAGCGCTTATTCATATGTCATTGGTTGCGCAGGAGCGCCTGTTGTTTGTTTAATCCAGGCTCCACATCTCAGGAGAGCTATCCTCAGTAACTCAACCGTGTGGATTACCTGGCTTCGTGGTGTCTTCCTGACAAGGTAAAGGCCGTTTTCGCATGCGCATATAATGGAGGAGCAGGGGGTATGATTGCGTGTCTGTGTCTTTACTAATAGGGGCTATTCCTTCTCTTTACAGTACCGGTGCTCACGGATAGACCCCAGACAGAGGGAGGTTCCTTAACCGGGCTACTAGAACACCACAGCGTTATCCCTGGCTTCCTTCCCCGTGCCCATCGCCATCCTAGCCTGTTTTTAGTCCAGCTGGGATAAGGTGGGTCCGGTGGTGGTGGCTCATGTCGTCTCTGCGAGGTTGCTTCACAGGTTAAAGGTAGGACTTGTGGGGTACCTGACAGAATCCGAAGCCGAAGTGTTATACCTCGCCCGGGCGACATGAGCAATCCTGATATCACCCTGCAGGACATAGCGGTCTTGCTTGCCGGCATACAGGCTGAGAACCTTAGCCTACATCAGGACATGGCTGCCTTACAAGGGCAGGTGGCTGCTGGCGCTGCGAACCCGTGGGGTGGGCCTCCCCCTTCCAGAGTCAGACAGGAAGGGTTAATCCATCCACCAGTTTTCTCCTTTGGTAGCACTTCTACCCCTCCTAACCCAGATAACACCATACAAGTGATAGCACCACACCCTGTACAGTTAGCACCACCTGAACGCTTTTATGGTGAAAGCACCAAGTACAGTGTCTTCCTTCACCAATGCCACCTGCACTTCATGGCTCGAGCTACTGCCTTTCCGGACGACGCATCCAAGGTAGCCTTTATACTCTCCTATATGGGGGGCGATGCCGCCCAGTGGTCCATTTCGTTGGTTGAAAACGACGATCCTATGCTGTATAACCTACCGGTATTCAAGGAGACTATGAGACGTATGTTTGCTCGTCACACCTTTGTCCAAGCAGCGGACAACAAACTGCTCAATTTGAAACAAGGCAACACAGATCTGCTCCACTACATCACCACCTTCAACAGGCTTGTCATCGAAGCTCATTGGCCCGAGTCCAAGAAGGTGTCCGTGTTCTACAGGGGGTTGCGTGATGAACTGAAGGACTTAATAGCACAAATGCCCGAACCACCAGACGATATCGGACCATTCATCGATCTGGTGGTTAAGGTTAATTATAGATTACAGGAACGGAAGACCGAGAAGACCAAAGGAGGCGTCAACCGGTTCTTGGCGTACAAGGAAAATACCAAAGAAGGACCAGTACCCTCCAATGATGCGCCTGAACCTATGCAAATAGGCGGAGTCCGGGGACCGCTTACCATGGCAGAGAGAGAGAGAAGAAGAAAACAGAACCAATGGTTATACTGTGGTAAGGACGGCCACTTCGTCAGAGAATGCCCAGTAAGACCCGCCAGAGCAAGAGGAAGGAGACCATTCGCACTGCCTGTATCCAGAGGAGACAAGTCGGGAAACGAAGAAACCCAGTAGACAAAGGAGTTCAACTACTGGGTTATTTATCCAACGAGAACGCGACCCCTGCCTTCTTCCGAGGCAATCAGCATTTGGGTGTGGAGGTGGTCTTATGGGCACGGTCTGGCCAGGAATGGCGCGTTACCGTGCTTCTCGATTCAGGAGCAACCGGTAACTTCATCGACACCCAGCATATGAAGAACCTGGGTATGGTTGCCATACAAAAGGCAAAACCAGAAACAGTAAAGGCAGTGGATGGAACGGACCTTACCTCCGGCCTCATCCGGTTCCAAACCGAGGAGGTGTCAATGACGTTTGAAAACCACCACACAGAAACCATCACCTTTGACGTCATCGATGCGCCCCAATTTCGAGTAATATTGGGTCTTCCATGGTTAGTGCACCACAATCCACGGATTGATTGGGCGTCCGGAAGTATGTCCTTGGATTCGGCCGTGTGCACGTCTTCCTGTTATACGCTGCATGAATCATCCGGAAACAGAGCAGTACCGGTCCATGCTCTACCCTTGATCGGAACAGGAACGGTCGCTCACGGAACCGTGCCGGATGAATACCTGGATCTTGCGGCGGTGTTCGATAAGAAAGGAGCCAATGCTCTTCCTCCTAACCGCACCTTTGACTGCAGAATAGACCTGATACCCGGTTCCACGCTTCCGTGCAGTCGGATATATTCCCTCACAGAAAAGGAGAACGAGCACCTCCGCTCCTATTTGGAGGAATACCTGCGTAATGGCTTCATACGCCATTCCAGGTCTCCGGTGTCCTCTCCTCTTTTCTTCGTGGCCAAGAAGGAGGGAGATCTGAGGACCTGCATAGACTTCAGGGCAATGAATGCCATCACAGTAAAAAACAGGTACCCACTACCCTTGATATCCAACCTGCTGGACCAGGTGAAGAACGCCGCCATATACACTAAACTGGACTTACGTGGGGCCTACCATCTTGTCAGAGTCCGGAAGGGTGACGAGTGGAAGACCGCGTTTCGGACCAAGTACGGTCTATTCGAATACCAGGTCATGCCTTTCGGACTCTGCAATGCTCCGGCGGCGTTCCAGTTCTTCATCGATGAAGTACTCAGAGAATACCTCGACATATACTGCATAGTATACATAGACGATATTCTGATCTACTCGCAAACCATAGCCAAACACATCCACCACGTACGGACCATCCTACAACGACTGGAGCAACACAGTTTGTACGTCAAGTTGGAGAAAAGCGTCTTCCATGTTACTGCTGTGGAGTTCTTGGGACATATCATCACCCCTGCAGGCATTCAGATGGACAATAAGAAAGTGGAAGCCATAGTACAATGGCCATCCCCAACTACAGTGAAGCATGTCCAAAGGTTCTTGGGATTTGCTAACTATTACCGTCGTTTTATTACGGGTTTTTCCGGTATAGTAAGTCCCATCACCAGGTTACTACGCAAGGGGGTCCAGTACTGCTGGGATTCCGCGGCAGAACACGCTTTTCAGGACCTGAAAAAGAAGTTCACTACTGCCCCCATCCTGATACATCCTGACTCCGAACAGCCATATGTGGTAGAAGCGGATGCCTCACAAGACGCTCTAGGAGGTGTGTTATCACAGAGAGACGCCAAAACAGGCCTACTGCACCCTGTGGCCTTTTACTCCAGAAAACTACAACCGGCCGAACGACACTACACCGTATCGGACCGGGAACTTCTGGCCATCAAGACAGCATTCGAGGAATGGCGCCACTACCTGAAGGACGCCAAACACCCTGTGACCATTTACACGGACCACAGAAACCTGCAGTTTCTTCGCTCCGCCCGTGCCCTTACATCCAGACAGTTACGTTGGACCCTGTTCTTTAACGAATATGACTTTCTCATCACGTACTGACCTGGCAGGGAGAACGCCAAGGCCGACGCATTATCCCGCCTGGAGGAAACCGAAGACACTATACCAGCTGCGGAGCCGGACCCTATTATTCCCGACCGTTGCTTTCAGGGTGTGGTTTTGTCCTCTACCTTCCTTACCCAATTGCGAGACGATATCAATCAGGCGGATCCTGCTACCCTGATAAAGGCACACGAAGGGATCACTCTACGGAACGGTCTTATGTACAAAGAAGACAGATACTATCTGCCGTGGGCTGCTACTCAACAACAAGCACTGTACATATGTCACGATCATCCACTGTCCAATCATCCAGGGTACCACAAGACCAAGGATCTGTTGCAAAGACACTTTTGGTGGTCAACCATGGAGACAGACGTACAATCATACATAGCCCGTTGTGCGGTCTGCGCACAAGGAAAGAACATGCCGGGATCCTCTGTAGGTCTGCTGCATCCCATTCCCGTTCCTCCCTATCCTTGGCACACCGTCTCCATGGATTTCGTAGTGGAATTGCCTGCCACCAAATCCGGCTATACCACTGTTCTGACCATAGTGGATCACCTTACCAAGATGGCTCACTTTGTACCTCTGAAAAAACTGCCCTCTGCGGCAGGCCTGGCAGTGGTTTTTCTGCATGATGTGGTTCGACTGCACGGCATACCGTCCGTTTTGATCACAGATAGGGGCTCACAGTTCGTATCCCGGTTCTGGAATGAAGTCTGTACAGCTCTGGACATGGACGTCCGCCTGTCGTCTGCTTACCACCCCCAGACCGACGGTCAGGCGGAGAGGACGAATCACACCATGGAACAATACCTCCGCTGCTTGCTGCTAGCGGTGGACAAGGAATGGGCGGAAATACTGTGGATGGTGGAATACTCCTATAACAACAATATGCATTCTGCTATAGGCATGTCTCCTTTCTATTGCCTCCAGGGGAGACATCCACGAACAGTACCCTGGGAGGAGCGTTTGACCTGTTCCTTGCCCTCGGTGCAGAAGTACCACACCATGCTTCGCAATCTGTGGCAGCAAGCCCGTTTTGAGTTGGCAAAGGCCAAAGAGACATACAAACACTATGCAGACAAACACCGGACGCTGGAACCCGCCTACAAGAAAGGGGACAGGGTGTGGCTCTCCTTACGTAACATCAACGTGCATGGTCCCAAGAAGCTGCTGCCCCGCTTCGTGGGTCCTTTTCCTATAGAGAGGGTGATCAATCGTGTTTCCATGAAACTCACTCTACCCCCGCACATGAAAGTGCATCCGGTTTTCCATGTCTCCCTTCTGCGTGCTGTGCACCCAGACTGTATAGTCTCGTCTCCTCCTGCTCCGATTCTGAGGGATGACCATATGGAGTACGAGGTCGGGGCTATTCTCGATTCCCGTCGTACCCGGGTAAACTCTTTACCTGGTGGACTGGAAGGGTTATGGTCCGGAGGAGCGCTCCTGGGAACCCTTGTCCCATGTACGCAATGCTCCCCGTTTGGTTCGTGCATTTCATGTTAGACATCCCCTTCACCCACGCCCTGCCACCCCTGTTTGAGCCTGTTGGTGTTGGGCGGGGGTTCTGTTTTGGTTGGGGGTGCTGTCATGTTCCGCTAGGTTAGGGCATCCTGTGTGACTGCGGGAGGGTCTGCTGGCTCCGAGACACATGCGGAGATCGGAACACTCGACTTCCGTTCCTTGGAGGTCGGCAGTCTAGCTTCACTCCGGATACCGCCTTTGCGGCATCCAGCGCTTCCGGGGGAAACCGCATTTGAACCGCGGTTTCCACCCGATCGGCGCTTTGGATTCAGTGTTTCCTGTTGCCTGCAACTTGCTGGACCAGGTATTTCCCTTAAGCGCTGGAGCGCCCTTCCAGAGCCTTGACAATCTGTATGTAGCTGTGCTGGAGTTCGTTCCTTTGTTTGCCGCTCTGGAGCTCATTTCAGTCCTGCCTGCACTTTTCTTTCCGCGCTGGTGCGCTACACTTAGCTTGGCTCGACTTCCATTGCCACGCTAAAGTGTTTTCCCTCATTTACTTTTCCTTCTTTGCCGCGCTGGAGCGCCGCTTGCCTTATTGTTTATCACGCGCTGGAGCGCTATTTTTCTTTATGGTTTGTAAGCGCTGGTGTGCTGCTTTTCCCCTCTAATTGGATTACGCGCTGGAGCGCTGTTTGTCTTATGGTTTGCACGCGCTGGAGCGCTACCTACCTCACTGTTGTCACGCCGCGCTAGAGCGCTTATTCATATGTCATTGGTTGCGCAGGAGCGCCTGTTGTTTGTTTAATCCAGGCTCCACATCTCAGGAGAGCTATCCTCAGTAACTCAACCGTGTGGATTACCTGGCTTCGTGGTGTCTTCCTGACAAGGTAAAGGCCGTTTTCGAATGTGCATATAATGGAGGAGCAGGGGGTATGATTGCGTGTCTGTGTCTTTACTAATAGGGGCTATTCCTTCTCTTTACAGTACCGGTGCTCACGGATAGACCCCAGACAGAGGGAGGTTCCTTAACCGGGCTACTAGAACACCACAGCGTTATCCCTGGCTTCCTTCCCCGTGCCCATCGCCATCCTAGCCTGTTTTTAGTCCAGCTGGGATAAGGTGGGTCCGGTGGTGGTGGCTCATGTCGTCTCTGCGAGGTTGCTTCACAGGTTAAAGGTAGGACTTGTGGGGTACCTGACAATTTCAAGAAACTGTATATGAACTCTATTGTGCAACAGTGAGAGGCAGAGAAAGAGACTTTGCATTGATCCTCTTACAGCCACAATCCGAAACTCAGTTGAAAATGGAGTCTGGAAACTCGAACTGTCGGCACAAATATATAATAGGTACACTTATTGTATGAGTTATCATAGTAATAGCTGTAGTCATCATTATGTCCACTATAAGTTCACACAAAGCGGAAGTTAAGGGAGTGGGAGTACATAGGACGTCCACACCTATCACTTCTAGCACAAAAGAGGGTACATTAGGAGCTGACAATGCTTTAATAGAGCAGACTAGTCGCTTATTGCATGTAGATTTGTCTACAGGTGGTTATACGTTGAATGCTTATGTGAAGTTGTTGTATGAGTATGTAAATACCATGGATGTGGGAGATTGTTATGTGTATATACAATTGCCTGCCTCTGTCGAAGGGGGTATTAGGTATCATCACCTGCCCTTGACGTATGGCATTAGTTGTAGTTTGTTGCTTAGCATGTTTTATGGAAAAGGTCATTAGAAGTACTATTTTTTTACCTATGATTTGGTGCTTTCGGAAGTTGCAATCTACAAACATCTGAACAAATATGACTATCACAAACAAGAAGAGAGAATGGTAAAGTAGTTTGTACCTACTGTTACGTTAGACACCGCTTAAGCACATAGACACAACTTAACATGTACATTAACTGAGATAAAAAAGAAATTTGTAGATCAAGTAGAAGATAGACATAGAAGATTAACAGTTAAACTTCATAGCAGGGAGGAAGTATTCAAATGGGCCAAGGAAGAGTTAGCTCACAAGGCTAAGGAAAGTTATGGTCCAATAGTTTTAGATTGGGAACAGCAAGGGAAGATTTGCATTCAACAAGTACAGACGTACTGTGATACCATCTTCGTAGGACAGAGTGCATGTGAACACACATTTCTGATCGATGCTTCTTCAAAGAAGTTCTTATAGGATGCAGTGCAAGTGGTGCCAAATGTGTATTTCATGTGTGGAAGAAATGCATATGTCCGACTGCCGAATAATTGGTATGGTACGTGGCTTTTGTGTTTCCTAAGATATACCACGTTGAGGATTTGAAAAGTTTGGAAGGGAAGTCATAACACCGAGAGAAACGTGGTACGAGTGCAGGAGAGATTGTAGGAGATGTGTTTGGAGCAATGATTCCTAGTTTGGGAGTGGTCTTGAATGATGTCAAGATTCGAAGGTTGTCGACTGTAGTATATAAGTTGTCAGTCATTGTTACTCGTGGATGGAGAGATGGTTTCGATAAGAGCTATAGTGATGAAAAACTGTCTTGCTTTAGATGTGTTATTGGTAAAAGAGGGCGGAGTCTGTAAAATGTTGAGGGTTCAACAGTGCTGTACTTATACCCCAGACCATAGTAAGGATCTGAGGAAGTACATAAGTAACATCACTGAGATACATCATGAGATACATGATTGGGCAACTGAGGGAATCTGGGATAAAGTTGGAAAAGGATTTGGAAAGGTTGGAAGTTGGTTTGCAAGCCTTGGAAAAGGGATCATTGGTTATATCTTGAAGCCCACAGTAATAGTTGTGGTTTGCGTCATCTTGTTGATGGGAACAGTGAAGGCTTACAAGTGGCATCAGTGTAAACGAGCTGAAAATTCTCTTAGAGAACGAGAAAGGAGAATGGAAACACTGCGAGACAGTCACTATGAGAATCTTAAGAGCTTAGAGAGGTTTCGACAAGGAAGACTTGCTACAACGTCTGTTTAGGTCAGTTCTTTCTACAGGGAGTTGTAATGTGGGTATGACAACACTTGTCATCCGAGGGGGGACTGTTGGAGCGCAAATTTCGCTTTCATTTGTAGGGGTGCATTATAATCTTGGGTAGTCCGCACCTATACATAATCCTTTATCGTATTAACTTAGGACATTAAAACGTAAACTGTAATAATGTTAAAGGTGACGTATTAGGGATATATTCAATGTAAACGTGAGGAAATTAACGTTGCAACTAGATGTGTTTAACTGAAAACATTAACGTGCAAAATTCCTACATGTCGCTGACAATTACATCTTGGGATACTACCTGTAAGGTTGATGTATCGAGGTAGGGACAGTGTCCAGGAGAACTTCTTTTGCCTTGAGAAAAAGAGCATCTTAGAACGAGCTCTGTAGCTTTACACTACTTGACCCATTTAAATGTGAAGAGACTTCTTATGAAGACTTCACACACTGACACCTTAAGGGATCTTGCCTTGGAAAACGTTAGGTAGGGTTGTCATGCTAGTTGTAGTGTAGGGACAGATTAATGCTTTACACCCACAAGCTTCCAATGAAGGGGAATCTCGATGTCTGTGCTGTAATTTTCTGTATCCTGGTACTCGAACTGATAATTCTGTGCATGTTGCACCGCCTTAACTTCACTCGTAGGTTTGGCTTTGTATTAGTTCCAATATATTTCTACGCCCTCATCTTGAGGTGTCTGTACGTCCAACTGTTCTCGGCTTTGTAATAAACTAAATAACTTAATTGGGAGTCTGTGATTCTTCTGAGTCATAGTTCATTGGAATTACATTGATTGATTGGCTAACGATTTCTCTCCCCTCCATGCTTGCATGCTGACAAAAAGAGCCATTGACCTATGGTTCCAGAGCAGATCTAGAACGTGGAACCTGGCTCCTTCAACAGCCACTTAACTGACTTGCGGTTGTTTCTGATGTTCGGTTGTAATAAGGAAGCACCTCTAGACAGTGTCCGTGTCTCTGAGAGGCTCCTTGATATCGCTAGACATAGAGAGAAGCGATCGCTATCTTCCCTTCTATCTTTTTTAAAGGCAGTTATCCTGCCCCAAGTTGCTACCCTGTAATATATAATCTATCTTTATTTGGGCATTGCTTCTCTTAAACGTATATGGGTTGGGAATATCGGGTTCCATCTTGCCATTACATGCTCTCAGGCTGTGTTCTAATGTCAGATGCCCTAATTGCATGACTGCTACAGTGCATGGTATGAGTGGACAAGCCACTAATGGGGTATGCCTATTGTCATGTCCTCTTGCTCTGAAATCAAGTCTAAGCCACTAATTGGTTCAAACGTGCAATTAAAGTCACCACCTATAATGATCGATTCTTTAGAACCTATGGTGCTGAAAGCACCAGCTAGTATTTCTACTACCTGGGACTCCACATTATTCTTCCTTGGTCTTATATATATGTTAAACAAGTGGACTATAGTTCCATTATAAGTTCTTATGCTTTCTCCCAGAATATCCGTCGAGTCTATACAAAGCTCATCAACTAAAACGTTTAGGGAGATTTCTGCCTATGCAACCAGCCCCCCAGATGGTCTGCCTCTTGAAGAGGAAAGTGCTTTGATATAAAAGGTTTAGTAGCCTAACTTGTATGGTGGCTCCAATAGCAAGGTTTCGTGAAAGAGACAAAGATGGAACTGGTCGATGTACTCTTGCCAGTTTGGATCCATTAACTTATGCCTTAGTCCTACTACATTCCATGAAATCAAATTAATGGATTCTGGCCTTGGGGTTCTCGGGCTATGCAGTACAGGCTCTAGGCCTTTCTCCAATCCAGTATTTGTGTTTGAACACTACTTCCCGCTTTCTCTCCCCTGGAATAACAAGCATGGGGCCCTACTGTGGCAAGCATCTATAGATCCGTTTGACTCTTGACACTGGTCATGTGGTTGTATTATGGTAGGGGTGCTGGGAAGCAGGGTTTCAGTAAGTCAATCTAAGGCTTTGAGGTTTGTCTTGCTTCAGGTATGTGAGGGTTGATTGGCCCATGTCACTGTTCTCCCCAGTATGTGATCTACACCAATAGTCTGTCTATTCAGCTTAAACATTATTGAGCAGTTTAGCAGTGGACTTGATCTTAGGTTCATAGCAATGAGACCATCAACTATGTATTTGCTGCCAACAGTGACGGCAAGATAATAATTGGTTTTGTTTCCACTGGATAGTCGTTCTACCTTAGCTATATACGAACGCACAACCGAGAGGCATTGCCAGTTGTGCCTGATCAGATGGATAACCTTGTTTTTGAGCAAATCCCTGTCCTCCCAGCTATCTTGCCTTAACTTTGGAATGTTTATCATGTATACTCTATGCTCAGAGGCTTTCTTAGGTTGTTCAATGGTATGGTGGATGGAATGGGGACCCCTTCTATACAGGATCGTTTTAAGCAATGATCCCTCAATTAGCTTTTGTTGCATAGGTGTTGCTAGGTGTTGGATATCTGGTGGGGGGGAGTATGTACTGGTGTACAAGCACCCGGTGCCCTGTAGCCGCATGTAATAGTCTTAATAGGATCACTATTGAGAGGTGACAGTTGATAGATTATGGGCCTTGAGTCCGATTAGCCCTCACTCTTTCCTGGGCTTCTGACAGTATTGCCTCTTGGTTCCAAGTTCCCCTCTCGGCACTCCCCTCTTCGGTAAGTTCTGCTCTTAATGCATTGTGATGATCTTTGGGGCCGGGAGATCCTTCCAGAGTGGAAACAAATAATGTTGCATCCTTGCTATAATGGCTCCGTGCAATGCTGCGCTCCAAGTGTGTGGACATACGTGTAGTGACCTGCTGGTCACTGGTCTAGTGTTCTAATGTACCAGCCACTCCCAGAGGGCTGGCTTACAGCCCACCCCACACCCATCCAACACTGGCGTCACAGTACATGTGACCCTGCCAATAAAAGGGGTCGGGCGCACATGCCCTGGGCCAGTTCTACCCAAGTAACTAATGGTGTCTGTGTAGTCATTATGCATGCATGAGGGCCTAGGGCCCTACACCATTACATTGGCGACGAGCGGGACCTGCCCGCGTGTGCAGCTGCCTTGTTTGGTGGGTGAAGGGGGAGAGTGCTGCCCGCGTCAAGGGCACCCCCCTGCAAGCAGTCGCAGGACGTGCCTGATGGCCCGCGGGGCATGTGAAGAGCCGTGGGCGTGAAAGAGGTGATCGGGAGCCCACCCCGCACCTGGGATGCCCGTGAAGACATGGCGGCACCCGACCGCAGTGAGACCTGCATGGGGAAAGCGAGAGCCCCGTGAGGCGAGTGAGAGTGCCTGTGGCATGCCCACACCCAACGGCCTGCTGAGCAGGCAGCGACAGTGGCGGCGACCCGATCGATGGCCTGCAGTGACCCACCGAAAGCGAAGAAGTGGAGACTGCCTGGCGGTAGCCCCAGCCCCACACAGCCCATGAGGTAGGAGAGGCTGCTGTGGATGGGCGGGAGCGCATGACCAGATTCAGAGCGGTGGTCAGCCGCCCAGTAATGATGCCAAGAAAAGTTACGGGAGGAAGAAACTGTGCTAGGCACGCCAGCCCGGGCAGCCCTGAGGGAGCTGAACAGCTGAGGAAGCGGGCTGCCGGCGGGCGAGAGGGCCTCCTGGGGTGTGTGTCGTGGGCAGCCGTCGTCAGCTGTGACCCGCCTGTGGGCAAAGAAACCAGGCCGCGCCCGCATGGTGAGAGATCCCTGTGCAGCCCGTAGGCAACAGAGACTGCTGGTGTCTAAGTGCGGGACAGAAATGGCAAGAAGAAAAAAAACGGGCATGCTGCTCCTTCCGCGGCAGCCAAGCAAAGCATGCCCCCCCTTGAAGCATGGAAAGTGGCTTACTTTCAAGGAAGTGAGAGAGTCAGGACTGTTGTGGAGGGGGAGCCGGTCGCCGCATGTGCACGAGGTGAAGCGAGCCACCCCCCACCAGAGTGAGAAGACAACGGGTGGAGTACCGTGTGTGCGGCCGTAAAGCTGAAGTGAGTGGGAGGGCCGCTGGGAGCATGATGCAGCGAGGGCCCCGCTCACAGTGAAAAAATAAAGAGAGACAGAAAAGACTTACCGCAAAGGAGAGGAGGTCCTGCTGCAGAGCGGGAGTCCCGCGGAGTGTGGTTCAGCGGCTGCCGAAGGGGAGTGTGCCCTGTCCACGAGTCCTGGGGAGGTGCTGCAGCCGAGTGTAGACTTCCTGATGCACCGGCGCGGTAGGGGGCCCCTGCGTAGCGGCAAGAGAGGAGAAGGTGCCACAGGAAACGCATGGAATCCCTACGGCAGCCCTGCTAGAGCCGAGAACCAATGCAACAGTGCCATCTAGTGGCCATGTTGCGCTACCGCAACTAAAAAAACAAAAGAAAGAAAAGCTCAACACAGCAATTCACAAAAATCGAAAGGAATCTTCGGCAAAACGGCCTACGTGTAAAGAACTGCTGTCCTTGGCAGAGGAGCCAGCAGAAGAGAATGGGCAGTATAAGTGCCTTGAATGAGGCCATGGGTGTGTCTATTGCCTGCAATGCCATGTGAACTACACAAGGGTAGAGGAAAAAAAAACACACACTAGCAAAAGTACTGGTGAGAAACAGACTAAGGAAATAAATGCAGCACAGGGGCAGCTGCTGCAGCTCAACGTGGGTGAGGGACAAAGAGCACCTGCATGAAGAGAAGCGGCAGACCCCCCCCCCCCAAGACTGTTGTGTATGGGGTGAAGAAAGGACTACTGCCTCAGTCAGCAAGTGAGCACTGAAGGTATTTTAGGTGGAAAGGCTGCCAGAGCCTGAGAAGGAGAGATGCGGTGACGCCTAGTGGCCACAGGTGGTCACCGCAGGAAGCTGGAAGTTTTGCCACCAGGAGGGAAGGCAGCAAGTCCCTGAACGGCAGAGGAAAGGCGCTGCATGCGCACTCAGTGGCGAAAGGACGCCACCGCAAGTAGATGAGGAAAGAGCGCAAGGAGAAGACGTTGCGCCGAAGATGTACCCCAGACACAGACGGTATGGGTGGATCTCGAAAGTGAGCGCCGTGCAAGGAAGGTGGTCACACGGCGTGACTCATCCTGTGAAGCCGGCCCGAGCGGAGGCTGCAATGAGAAAGCCACGTTGGTGTGGTATTGAGGTGCCTGGAGTGCGCCCTCAAGAGAGATGACCTGCCAGAGGTCAGCAGAGAAGACCTGCAAGAGGTCTGTGAGGGTGACCTGCAAGAGGTCGGCGAAGCAGTGACCTGAGAAGAGGTCAGAGTGACGGTGACCGAAGAAGATGTCAGAGGAGATGACCGAGGAGCGGTCTCACAAGATGACCAAGGAGAGGTCCGTGGAGAGGACCAAAGAAGAGGTTAGAGAAGAAAGACCTGGAATCAAAGAATGAAGACCGAGGATGAGTATTGAAAGGAAGAAGGTCGCGACGACAGGTCTGGTCACCGAAGGAAGAGAATGCATTGTCCTAGGGGTAGGACAGGACCAGGGAGACCCGTGTGAAGTGCACGTCACATGGAGAGGCCGGTCAGTGAAGATGAGCAAGAAGATGGGACTAGACCGCGTCGCGAAGCGAATGAACAAGAAGGAGGAAAGTGTGTTGCATGACGCCACCGTGAAGAAATGCTAAGAAGAAATCTCAAGAAGAAGAAGAGAGGAGTGTGTGATCTGACAACTCGCACACCAGAAGGCAAAGGTGACGAGTGCAAGAACATCTGGCATGGAGCACAGTACCTGGAGAACATCGGTGGCAGTTGGAGAAATTACCCATCCATGAGTTTTCGGAAGACCTGGTGATTGCAGAGGCGAGCAGGCTGGACCATTCGTGACATCCACCTTTGGGGTCACACGGGAGACTGGACGGTGAGGCTGCTCGGACATCCTGAAGAAGAGAATCCGACCACTCCACACCAGACCGTGGTGACCCAGGGGCAAAGGCCTCAGGGACGCCGGTGAGAGCGGGTCCCCCCACAAGAGATGAGTCTACAGCCACCCTTCCGCAGGTCCCAGGAGGACGAAGTTCTTGTGCTAAGTGGCAGGAGTAAACAACTACCCTTCAGGTGGAGCTAGGGACTTGAAGGTGGGACTCGTAGCGCTTCCTCCACACACCTAGAGGGCGGCGTTGGAGCGACACGGCGAAGTACACCCAGCCCAGTGGAAGCCTGGTGAAGAGGGCCTCTGGGAAATCCCGTGAGAGGGGAACACCTGCGAGGGGGGCATCCTGGTGAGAGGGATGTTTTGCAACTACTCCACCATTCCGTAGAGAGAAGCAATGCTGCCTGTGTGGAGATGCCACAACAACCAGGACTGATTGGTGAAAACATGATATCTATCAGATCCACAATCACTCCACCTGCTCTGTCACCAAGAGAGCTATTCTTTATCACAGAAGAGAGTGAGAGAAGCAGCAGAGTTGCAATCTCCCAAGTACTATATTATCACAAAAGGCAACTGCTGTTATCTGTTATCCTACTGGATATACAGACCATTGGACTGGTGAATTCAAGACCGGTGAAACCCCGGAAATGTTTTGTCCTAATACATAACCACTCTAGGTGTTGGAATATCCACAGATATTGGAGAAGACGCCTCACTCACTAATAGTGACATGCTTCATCATTGGCGTCTTTCCACACCCAGGTAAGATGGTACTACCTGGGCGGACTCAACCAAAGATGTTATGGGAGTTCTTATATAAAATACTGACTGGTTATGCAGGGAACCAGATGGGTGCTATTAAAAATACCTACAGGTATGACCACACTCTATGTTTTATTCTTGGGGTACCTGGGGTATCAGATAAAATCGTGAACTCATTAGGGTTCTTTGAATTCAATTCATTCAAATATACCCTATTTTTAAAGTGCCAACATGTTTCGGCCCGCAACGAGAGCCCTTACGGGTCTGGGGCCTTCTTCAGGGCTATAATGTCTACTCCTAGGTGTCCCTGCTCAATGCTACGCGATTCATTGATGCTAAAGAGTGACGCCTATTGCACTCACCTCTGTTTCTTATTGTTCCAGTAGTTTTTCTAAATAGTGGGCAAAAAGTTTTTGGGGGGGATTCTCACATTAAAAAAACTTTTTAAATTATATTATCACCGTGACATATTCGGTACACTTAATCTAAGTGTTTAGGGTGAATGTTATCTACGATCTATTGATCTACACGTGCCACTACCTCGCAAATCTCTGTGTCCCATGGTGCTCTCTACATTTATGTTGAAACAATTCAAACAGACTTGGGTCATTGTGTGTTTGTCACCACATCAATTGAACAAATGACCTCAAAATCTGTTTGTCTACCCGTAATACATATTGCTTTCTTTAAAAATACATGCTCATTGGTGGACCAACTTATAGCTCGTGTGATATATATCCAGAAAATCTAAGTTTAGGTGTTGTCATGCAAAATCCTATATCGTATTACTATCATTGATATTTCTCACCTACTGAATGGTACTGACTTGTACCATACGGGTTGGTGGACTATGGTGCCGTCTTGTAGTCACACACTGGAAAAGACATTGGTGTCAACTTCCATGCCCAGAGTCGAAAGAGGACCGGATCCGCAGGGCACCAATGAACTGTGCCAAATAGAACTAGTGGTCCTAGCTGCTGTCGTACCATCGTCTTTGCTTTGCAGGCAGCTAAAGAGACTCAGCGGAAGTTTCTGTTATTTTGTTTTATTCTTTCCCACAGGTTGAACTTTATTGTTTCCAGTTTGAATAAAGTTTGGGAGGGATATAGTGACCTGCTGGTCACTGGTCTAGTGTTCTGATGTACCAGCCACTCCCAGAGGGCTGGCTTACACCCCACCCCACACCCATCCAACACAGGTGTCACAGGATATGTGACCCTGCCAATAAAAGGGGCCAGGCGCACGTGCCCTGGGCCAGTTCTACCAAGTAACTAATGGTGTCTGTGTAGTCATTATGCATGCATGAGGGCCTAGGGCCCTACACCATTACAATACAAGGCCCCAATCCCCAACAGCATCCTTATACTAGTTATCGATAAGTAGGTACTGAAAGACAGCAATTAGTAAATTTTGGGCCGAAATGAAAGAAGGTGCTAAGTTTAAAGTGTCACTCACAGGTTCCCAATTTGCCCGTGCTCTGTCCTGAACTTCTGACAGTCTCGCCTCTCAGTTCCAGGGAGTCACCCCACACAGAATGGAGCGGGTTAGAGCTGACAACAAGTTAACCCTCAGAATGTTAAATGCTCATATCAGGGATGGTGGTGTATCTCCAACAGTAGAGCCAAGTTGGGTGGCCTTGCCCTGACAGGCGCAGGATGGGCCCTCCCTTGGCCCGGCCCGTCCTGTGCTGCGGTAAGTGGATGTGTGCTTTATAGCACATGGCGCGGGGTACTCGGGTGAGGCCCCTTCGTCTTCCCAGACGACAACGCAGGGCAGTATGGGACAACTTGTCCCCAGCACAGACGAGGAAACATCGGCTCCCTGAATTTCCCTTGATGTAGTTGCAAAGTTGAACAAATCATTCAATTTCTCCTAAAGTTTCACGTATGTGTGCTGATTGTTATAAAAATTGTCTAGGCATAGGATTATTATTTTTTTTGCAGATTTATATAGCGCGAACTCGACCCAAAGGTATTGGAGCGCTTTATATGAGCACCAGTTACGTTACACAAGGACACAGTTGTGTTTCCGCTGCCTCCTGCTCCGTTGCTTGTATACAAAGCGGTCTCGAACGTAGATATTGTCCTGTTACTTACTGGTAATCTTCATTACCCCGATTAGGGTCCTCCTCGTCCCAGTCCTAACATAGTGAGGCAATCCTGCCTCCCGACAGCCAATCAGAATGCTTATAATATTTTCAAAGGATATATAAGCCCCTCCCACCGACCGCCATGCCTGTTATCAACAAGTCCTGACACAAACCCAGTGGGAGGGAGGGAACAGGACTGGGACGAGGAGGACCCTAATCGGGTTAATGAAGATTACCGGTAAGTAACAAGACATTACCCCCTCATGGGTCCTCCTCGTCCCAGTCCTAACATAGTGAGGAACTCACAAGCAGAGACCCAAGAAGAAAAAACGCAGGACACCAGGGATCCTTGCAAAAGTACAAAACATAATCAAACAAAGGATTAAGGAACAGCAGCGGACAAAACGCCAACAGCAAAACAGGCCACAGAGGCAGGGAAAACAGCAAAGCGATAATGCCGAACAAATGTGTGAAGGGACAGCCAAGTGGCCGCTCCACAAAACACCCGGACAGAGACCCCCGCCTCCTCAGCCCAGGAAGCGGACACAGAACGTGTCGAACGACCCAGCACCAGAGACGGAGGAGGCAGACCCACAGACCCACAGGATAGTCAGACCGCCAAACGCACATAGCGAGTGAAGGTGGAAGGAGAAACCAACCATCCCTGAGCCACACCCCCACATGAGAAAAACAGGGCAGGGGAAAGACGAAACCCCAAGGTACGGAGGAAGAAAAAACGAAGGGTGCGAACAACCAAGGATGAAGGAACAAAGGAATCCCCATCCCCAGGCAAAATAGGAAGGAATCACCTCCAGCAGCAAATGGAACCCGGAGAAAGCTCAGGGAAAAAAACCGGGCCCAGCCGCAAAACAACCCCAACCTGCACAAAATGCAAATAAGGGAAGGAGAGAAGCAAAGCACCCAACTCACCCAACAGCCGCCCGGAGGAGACGGATAACAAAAAATGCACAGTTGCGGACAACCACAACAAACAACCTCCAAAAAAGGCACAAAAGGGTGCAACTGCAGACCCCGCAAAACAGTAGGCAAACCCAAGGTGGCACAATCACAGAAGAGATCGGATGTGGAAGCCGAAAACAACACAGAATCCGACTCACCCAAGGAGCAACAACCTCCAAAGAGGCCCCGAGACCCCGACAAGCCTGAACCACAGCCCAATGAGCAGACTAGGCAGAAGGGGAAAGGTCCATCAAAAACCTATCTCGGAGAAAGACAAGAATAGAAGCCGGACCACCAACCATGGATCCAGACCAAGAGAAGAGCACCAAGAGACAAAAGAGCTGCAACGCGCACCCCAGTCCTTAAGTGTTGAAGGCCGACGCGACAACGGAATTTCACAGGCCACCACAGAAGAACAGCCCAAAGATGCCAACGACAGCCGCTCAAGAGCCAGGCCGACAGATGCAGGCGACAAAGATAGGGCAAAGATGGGTGCGGACACAGAAGCGGAGCCGGAGTCAAGGAAAGCTGGCCAAACCCACCCCCCTCCAGCAGCAGCAGGTGCGGAAACCAAAGGCAGCAAGGTCAAAAAGGAGCAACCAACAGCACAGACACCTTCACTCCCCCGAATCCTCTGCAGCACCCCCGGGAAGAGGTAAATAGGAGGGAAGGCATACAGAAAGGCCGAAGGCCAAGGAAACGAGAGAGCAACCCCCAAGCCTGAGGACAGACCATCTCGGAACAAAACCGGGGGAGAAGAGCGTCGCGAGGGGAAGCAAAAAGTCCAGAGAGTTCGGATCCGGAGACAAAGGTCCCGGAACAGAGGAACAGACAGACGGCACAAAACAGAGGATGGGAGGAAGCGGCCCAAGCAGTCCTCACGAAATTCAGAAGCCTCTGAACGTAAATAGCCTTCAATGCCAACAGACGAGATTCCACCCAGACACAAATCACGGAAGGCAGCAGGTACAGAGACACGCACCAGGACCCCCCAAGAAGGAACAAGTAACAACAAGCCACCTGATTGTCGGGACGAACCAACAGACTCGTCATCCACCAAGGACCCCAACGCGGCCCCCCAACCCAAAGGACAGGCGTCCGAGGTCAACAAGAGGAGAGAAGGAAGCAGAAAAGGCACCCCCACACCAGGGTGGGAGAGCAAAGCCACCATACCAAATTAGGAACCAGAACAGGGGAGAGAGGAACCAGAGCCACGCAACCTGTATTGGAAGGGTCCCAACGAGCCAACAGAAGAATCACCAAGGACCTGAGGCGCAGGCGAGCTCTAGGAACCACAGCCGTGGAGGCAGCCACCAACCCCCGGACCTGCAACCAACCCCGAGCCGGGACAGAAGGGCGACCCAGCAGAACCCGCAGAAGAGTCAAAAGGGCAGAGAACCGAGCCGGAGGGAGAAAACAGCACCCTGCAAAGCATCGAACAGGCCTCCGAGAAACTGAAGTCCCAGAACAGGAACCAGATGAGAAAAGGCCAGATCCAACATGAACCCCAGATCCTGGAACAAGGCCATCAACGCCACCACCGCCAGAAGAGCCACAAGGAGGGTGGAAGCAGAAACCAGACAAAAGCAACATAGGGAAACACAGGGAAACCCAGACTCAGCAAAACCCCCACAGCAGGAGCCAATACCGCGGAAAAACCCGGGAAGCAGTAGAGATGGCCAAAAGGCAACACCTGAAACTGGTAATGGAACCCGTCCACCGCAAACTGCAGGAACCGCTGACCTGCCGGATAGACGGGAATGGGAAAACAGGCGACTTCCAAACCTAGGGAAGCCAAAAAATCACCCACCAGGACGAGGGGAACGACGGACAGCAAGGGGATCATCAAAAAATGACCCAGCCGCACCAAACTGTACAAAGCCCGGGGATGCAGAAACTGAGCGGAAGGAACCAGCGGGCGCCGGGACCAGGAACAGAGAAAAATAGAACTCCAGGCCCCGTCCCGACACCAGAACCAGCACAACAGTGCCACAAGACAAAAACAGGCCGACGCCAGAGAAGATGGCAAAGCGCATCATGGGGCCAATGGACAACGGGGTAACCCGGAAAACAGTCCAAAAAGGGGGGCGGCCACGGAACAGAATCCGGTAACCAAGATCGATGACCGACAGGCGGAAATCAGACCAGACCAACGATCCAGGAACAACCGAGCTGAGTCCCCAAAATTGCAACATCGCCAACAATGTAGACAGGGAACTCACAACCAGCGAAACACCAAAAGTTGAACACATAACCTTCGGAGGAAGAGACCGCAACCGGAACCACCATGCCACGGTGACTCCTCCTGGGCATAACAATATCTGACCAACACCCAGGGGCAGCAGCAGGCGCTGCAGAGGCCGGGAACCAAATGGAATGCAGCCCCCCGACCACGGGCGGGCAGAGAAGAAGACAGAGAATCCGGAAACTCCAGAAGAGGGAAAAAAGACAAGCCCCTCCGCACAGACTGCCTTTGGAGTAAGCCAAAAATCCTGAGAACCACAAAAGGCAGGCAACGGACCAAGGCGGAAGCGCAGCCTCAAGGCACCAAAGCGCGGTCCAGAAAGACCTCCTACCAGCCACCGCCACCCCAGCAGCCGAGGAGAGGGCCCTCAGGACAACAAAACACAGCAGACAGAAACTGAGCCAAGACCTCCATCTGTGCCAAGATAGGAGTGAGATCCCCCCGATCCGGAAGACAGACAAACAGGTACCCAAACCACTAGAATGGACCTGCAAAGCAGAGGCTGAGGAAGTGCAAGCACGAACCCCAAAACGAGAAGCAGCATAAGAACGCATGAGAGCAGACTCCTCCGAAGACAAAGATGAGGGAAAAGATTTGGAGGTCAAAATAGATAGACCCCAGGAACCAGAGGAAAATGAGTATCAAACACCGTCAGGTGACACCGCTTCCCCAGAAAACGAGGAATCCCCCACATGTCGACCTCAAGCCATGCGACAGCCAGAACCTCCAAAACGACATAAAGGAAAGGCAGGTCATGCACCACCGAGGAACAATACAGGGAGTCACCTCTCCGCAGACAATGAAGCAGGCGTAAAGCCGAGAACCTCACGAAATGGACCAACATGACCGGAAAAAAAACTTTCACTGGACATACCCCCAGCAGGGAAAATGACCACGAACTCCCACCCTCCGGAGAGGAGGAAGCAGAAGGCTCAAGCAGCGCAGCCGGCATGGGAAGGCATCTCAGCAGAATGAACCAAATCCCGCAGGCTAGACCCGGAAATCTGCAACAGGTCAACCACCTGCAGCTCCCAAAACATGATGATGCAGAAACAGAGATCCTGCAGGCACTGGAGCGGAAACCTCAACATCCCGGGCCACACGCAGCAGCATCAGGAAGCCACAGCACACACCAGGAAGGGCCCAGCAACTCCCCTAAAAAACCGTCCCCAAACAACCAAGTCATAGCAACACGATACCTGGGAAAGAAAAAGGGACAGCCCCGCAGTCTCCCCCACAGCCACAGAACAAACATTATGGCCGCGGAAGCCGGATGCCGCTAGAAGACCCCAGCACCGGAGCGACCCGAGGCCAGAACGCAAGAGTAAGCTCCCCGCCCCAGCCCAGCACATGCGCGGGGAGCGCCTTCCGGCCAAGGAGCAGGAACGCAGCCGACCGGAACACGGGTGCGGCCGCGCGCAACAAAAGAAGTAAAACAAACACTTCAACAGAACAGAAAAGAAAAAACTCACAGCACCGCAAACCCAGCCCTTCAAACTCGGGAACCGGCAAGCAGGAAACACGGAGCACACCAGCGTTCCGACCGACGTCGGACAGCAACAAAAACAGGCATGGCGGTGGGTGGGAGGGGCTTATATATCCTTTGAAAATATTATAAGCGTTCTGATTGGCTGTCGGGAGGCAGGATTGCCTCACTATATTAGGACTGGGACGAGGAGGACCCATGAGGGGGTAATGGAGCGCTTTACTCGTATTTTTGGTAGGCTCGGGGAGATTAAGGGGCATATTATCAAGCGGCAGCGATAATTATCGCTGGCCGCGCTTAGCGTGAGATTTGTTATCGCCGGCTATCGCTGGAAATTATCGCCATGCTAGCGCTGTATTAACAACGCTTAGTGCAATGGCGATAATTATTCCAGCGATAGCGGTGTTTTCCATGGAACATCGCTGGTTTTCCAGCGATGTTCCATGGAAAACGGCGATATCCTTGATGATAGGGCCTGTGGTCTTAGCCACACAATCCACCCCCCATGTTAGGTATGCCTTAGTCTGGAATTTAACAGACGTAAAATTCCAGCGTTAAGGCATAGTTAACGCGATTTCAAATATCGCTACCCCTCGTTGATGATATCGCGAAGCTGGGTTAGCGATATTTTCCCATGGAGTTTTGTCAGGCACGCCTCCTTTGCATCTCATTAACGATGCGATGCGATGCGAGGCGTGCTGACAACGGGCGCTAAGGCAAGGAAACACGCGCTAGCGTGTCCTTGTTAATAAAGCGATAATATCGCCGCTTTTCGCCCGAAAACGGGCGCTAAAGCGGCGATAATGTTATCGCCAGCCCTTGATAATATGCCCCCAAGTGATTTACTAGAATCCCAGGATGTAGAGCCGATGCCGCGACTCTAACCTGGTTTCCCAGCTCCCGAGTCGGCAGCTATGGCCATAGCTCCACATCCCCACCCCTTCATGTCTGTTTCTTCCCCACCCACTTGACAAACGCGGTGTCATAATTATTCACGAACTACGGCTCATTTGAGGTTTTTTCTCTCCTTTGATGTTTTTTTTTCGCTCCGCCTAAAACTCTTTTTCACAAAAATGTCTCCAACATATCCACTTCACACCAAGCCGAAGGTGTGAACGCTGGCCAATTACAAGGGTGTGAACACTGGCCAATTACAGAGAGGATCTTCACTCTTGACTTACATACCCAATCACAGCGTAGCTTTCCTGGCCTCCATCCAATCACAGCTCCAACGCCCTTCTTCTCTGCGTCAGGTCACGTAGATTAGGAAGCTGCCATTTACTGTTTACTGTGGTGGTAGTTATGTTACCTGTCTGGCAACGGGAACCTTGGTGGCGGACATTTGTACGTTTCTTCACATTTACATCTTTCATGAATTATTTCAGCCGCATCACCGAAGGTACCTGCCTCATGTGTCCGCAAGGCGTTCTGCAGGAATGGGTTATTAACCTCGGATTATCGCTAAACCCTTTCATATAATTGTTACGTCCAGGGCTGGTATCCTTGTGTGTGTGCGGGACTGTCTTAACAATCAGTGTTAAGGGGGGGCGTTTCGACGCACCCGGGAGATTGATGTCTTCAATTATTGGTGCTTGAGGTTAGAGCATGGGAAGCCACTGGAAAGCTCGGTTTCTGTCTCGAGTTTTCCATAGCTCCCGCCACCTCTTCTGAAGAAAATTGCACAGGATGTTCCACACTTAACAGAGTTCTTGTAAAGAGGCACCTATGACCGCGCACACATGCAGCAGCGATAAAGCGCCTGGTTTACAGAGTAGCTCTAATAAGTGATAGTAACGCCCCCTCTGATAACTTTGTCTGATGTCGATTCTCACATGCCATGCCATCGTGCCTACAAACGAGTCCTAAGTTTTCCCCCTCAATCTGATGTCACATTCCTCAACGACTCTTCTAAACGGCCCCTGGAAATCTGCCCGGCCCTAAGCGCGCTCTTGCATAAGAGCTGCATTTAATGTAATTTATGGAGCTAATACAATTTCGTCGCATTCTTGTTTAGCACTGGTCTTATCTCTCTTTTCCGTCTATCTCCCCTTCACCCTTCCTCTCTCCCTCCAACCCCCCCCCCTCTTAAAAACCCATAACACGCTGCAGTTTACTTTGTCTTGCATATGTTTTCTTTCCTTATTATTTCTTAGGATCCCTGCCAGTGCTTAATTGCGAACTTGTACATAAAGGCACATTTCATGTCTGTGGGGAGGGTATCGTCTTAAAAAGAACACACTAAAACCATTATGTGCACCTTAATTAGTGAAACCAACAAACAGATTATTAGGTACTCGCCGAGGCTTACATGTCATTATGCATTCCTGCTTTGCAGGCTGCATGTCAAGAGACTCGACTTGCTTAAAATAAATTTGTGAAAAACATAAAAACTGGTGAGAGTACCTTCTCAACCTTTACATGTGCCGAGATCAAACTATACAAAACATTTCTAAAAACAGTAGGCTTGTTGTCCCACTATGGGGAGAGTTTGGGGAGGGGTGCAAGAGAGGGTTTTCGTATCGGTGCAGCTAGGGACTAGCTGAGGGGGCCACTACATGTCTGAGAAAACGTCGTCCTAATTAAAGCTCATGTTAGAACCAGCAGCTTTACTAAGAGGTTTACCTTGAACATAAGGGGTAGTAACAGCATTGATACAATAAATGACCTGAAAATGAGAAACCCACTGAGCTTCTGTGATTTGAGTGCTTATGGTTAAAACGCAATGAGAAACCCACTGAGCTTCTGTGATTTGAGTGCTTATTATGATTAAAGCACTATCACTTTTGGATTGCGCCTCTGAAGCCTACAATAAACGATCCAAATGCTAATGCTTAAGCTCTGTTTTGGTCATTTTGAGGGCAAGTTTATAACGTGCTCAACCAGATTTAATCGCATCCATATTTCTAGGTTTTTTAAATGGTGCCTCCCACAAACGCCTTCTGGCGAGGCATCAAACAGTAACTTAAGTCTGTAAAAGAATTCATGATTTGCACAGAGCTTATGTTTCAGATAAACAAGTCATAAAAAAATAACACCCAGCATCTGTACTGCACTAACTGAAAACAGTTGATTTGTCACACTAACATAAAACAGGCACACAAACAGTCAAAACACCGGCCCTTTCATTGACCTCACAAAGTAGCCCACCTGGCACTGGCTATTTGCCTTATAGGCAGGGCCACTGGAATTATGCGGCAGGAAAGGGCCAAATTATGCGGCAGGATTGAGAAATTATGTAAGAAAAGGTAAATGATGCAGCTCAATGCTGCACATTTTGTAATAGTATTACTTCATCAGGTCGAAAACTAAGATTAAGGTGTAGGAAGCTGGCTCTGTATAAAGTATACCAAAATGAGGTATAGTGTGCACAGAGTTCAGTGGAACCCCAAAGGTAGGCAGAGGTAAAAGTAGATAGCACCTTACTCTCTATTTGTGGTAGTGTGGGAGAGCAGTAAGGCTTTATCAGAAGGTAGTGTTAAGCATTTGTTGTACACACTCAGGCAGCAAATAATGTCACAAACTCAAAAACTGAACTCAGACCAATTTGTTTGTATAAAAACATATTATTTAGTTATATTGATTTTCTAGAACCAAGCAAGCCTGGTACAGGTAAGTGTAAATGGTACTTATCAAGGCAGGTTGAACAATACAAGCAAGCTAAATGAAAATGTCTTTGTTACAGGTTTGTAAATCTTTTCAATACAGTGGAAATTACTGTAAGATTACTTTTGATTACTTTTCAGATTACTTTATGGATTACTTTTTCTACACAGTGTGATATGCCTAGATATCACACTGGGACATTTCCTAGAGAAAAGGTAAGTAAAGCAGTTTTTAGTTATTTGCAGTTTTTCAAGTTCTTAAACAAAACCAACTCTCCCCATGCAACAATTTTCAAGGAAAAACAATCAATGTATTCCTATGGAGAAAATATGGTTATTGGTTTACAGGTAATTACTTGGTTGTGGGAGTTGGTATTCTGGGGTTAGAACCAGGGTTCCCCCAGAGTCAAGGATGCACTCTCAAAGCACCCTCAGCGGCACTAGGGCGGCCGGGTGCAGAGTGTTGAAGCCCAATGTTATCCAATGGGGGATAGGGGGCCTCCGGTTGGTGGCTGCTCACGAGCAGGCCACAAGGTTGTGGGAGCAAAGCTCCTAGTGTTAGGTTCAGGGCAAAGGGGGATCCGAGTTAGCACCCAAAGTACACCCGCAGGGGCGGCTAGGTGCAGGGTGCTGTTTTGGTGTTGGGTGCCCTGTTTCGGTGTTGGGTGCCCTGTTTCAATGGGGATTCTCCGGTTGCTACAAAGACTGAAGGCTCGGGGACGAAGATCTTCTGGAGGTGACCACCGGTTGGAGAGGTAAGTTGATTTTCCTGGGGATGCTGGGACACTGTGGGTTGGGCCACCCAAGGCCGTGGGACTTTGGGTGCAGGGGTGTCTTTAGGCGTCGGGTTTTTCTTACCAGCTCCGGTCGCGGGGATCCTCCAGAATGAAGCAGCCGGCTTCGCTTGGAGATTCGAGGCTAGTTTGAGATCACCAGATCTCAGGTCAGGATCGCCGGGGACACCTCCTCGTGGTGTTGGGCCACTCGAATTCGGGCCGTAGGCATCGGGTGCAGATTTGGGACTTGGCCGGAGCCAGAGTCTGTGGGTGAGCAAATCCAGTGCTCACGGGAAACAAAGTCTTTGACTTGGAAGGCAGGGCAGGTCCTTGGGGTTCTTGAGGTCGCTGGCTGCAGGACACACCGGGATTTCGCTGAAGCAGGTTCGAGGTGGGGACAGGCCAGTACGGCTGGGGCCAAGTCAGTGGGCATCCTCTTCTCATTCAGCACTGGTTCTTCAGTCCTTCTTCTTCTCTTCTTGTCGATTCTTGTCTGAGGAGGCAAGGTTCAGGGTTGCCCCTAACTACTAGATTTAGGGGTGTTACAGGTAGGTAAAGGTTGGGACCAATGGGTCCCTTCCTTGCGGTGCCTCACTCTAGTTGGCTGGGTCCCCCATCTGCAAGATGGTGGGGACTGAGAGTTGTGCTTCACCTCACCTCCCCCACCTGAGGGGTAGGGTTGGAAAAGGTGGGCACACCTCCCTTCCTCACTTGGTTGTCCAGCCAATTCTCCCGCCCAAAGTGGGGGTCAGAATCGGTGGGGGCCAGTTGCTGGAAGCAGCAAAGGCCTGGGGTAGCTCACAAAGGCGGCAAGCCTTTGAAGCTGCCCCATCGTGGACCCTGCCCATCCTGGGGGAGGAGGCTTGGCACCTCGTCCCAGGATGTGCATTGTTTCAGACCCCCAAGAGCAGAAGGCTCTCCACCCAGGGGTCCCGAAACATGTCTGGTGGTGGTAGCTGGCGAGCAGCCACTCAACCTGGACACTAGTATTAGGTCGTTTTTCAGGGAGCATCTCTAAGATGCCCTCTGTGTGCATTTCTCATTAAATCCCACACTGGCATCAGTGTGGGTTTAATGTGCTGAGAAGTTTGATACCAAACTTCCCAGTTTTCAGTAAAACCATTATGATGCTGTGGAGTTCGTAATGGCAAACTCCCAGCACCATATACTCTTAATGGCATTACTGCACTTACAATGTCTAAGAATTGGCTTAGACACTGTAGGGGTACAGGGCTCATGCACCTGTACCCTCACCACTGGTATAGTGCACCCAGCTAGAGGGTTTGGCTGACCTATGTCAGGGCAGTGGGTTGTAGGCATGGCACACAGGGATGTGTGCCATGACGACTCTTCACTTTGTTCTGCACCAAAACACGCAGCCTGCAATGGCAGTGTGTGTGTGTGTGTGTGTGTGTGTGTGTGTGTGTGTGTATAAAAGTACAGGGCCTCTAAGGGTGGCACAAAAAGTGCCGCAGCCCTTAGAGGCCTTCCCTGGCCACAGTGCCCTTTGGTACCTGTGCTACCATTTACAAGGGACTGACCTGTGGCCAAAGAGTGCCAATTGGGTTTTGTTTTTAATGCTGTTTTATGGAAAGAACATAGGCCCTGGGTACCTGTTTGGCAGGAACCCAGGGCACACTCAGTCAAACTACATCAGCAGTTTAGCAAAACGTGGGGGCAACCATGTAAAAAGAGGGCACTTTCTTACATAAGGCCACTATATTACATTTGTTAACGCTTAAACAACACTTTTAAGTACAACTCCATTTCGCGCAAGCCCTGTATTTACAGAAAGCCCGTACGTTTTCATACCCAGAAACTGCTGTCTCATAAGCTATAAGAAAACAAGAGCCTATGGTACTGCACCCCTTCCTTGCTTCTTGGATTTTCTTCTATTAGTTGTGCTACTGCTGGGATGTATTTTACAAAAAAACATAACGAAGAAAATTGTTATTTGCAACCCCAATAGATTTAACTGTCACTAATACGAGACCAATTGCATTACAAATGCTTGTTAGTAAATGTGGCTGCGCACTGCTTCCGCCCTCTTGCGAAGCACAGCGCAACATCTTGGGCTGCTGCGCTGTACTGCTCTAACATTTAGTGAATCTGCCCCATTATTTCACCACTCTTTTCATGCTATCCTTCCCAAAATACTAACCACCCTGGCCCATTTTTTAGATTACCAGAACACTCTATCTTTGTCCTCAGCAGCCAGTGCCCATGCATTCTTTTAGAGTTTTGAAGTGGACTCAGAATGAAATAAGCAGTTTATAAGCAAACAGTGGCATGATTTGGGACTCATATGGCTGTTCCACTTTAATGAGGGCGGCTCATAAAGACAAAGAGGTGCCAGCAATGACACTGGGCAACTGGCAAGGGGGCACCAACCTTGTCACTCGTCACTCTCATAGGAGCACCGACATTAACAAAGTGGTTTTTGACTGACAGCGACAGAAGTAGACTGACACTAGGACAGTAAAAAGGGGACACTAACACAGGGCATTGGCAAATAGGTACTGTCCAAGGTACAATGACACAGGCAAATCAACTCTGACACTAGGTCACTGGCACAGAGGACACTGAAACATTGTTCTTGTGTTACTATATCCATATTAATGCTCTTGTGTCAGTGCCCCTGTATCAGTATGCCTGTTTCAGAGTTCAACTCCCATCAGAATTGCAAGTGTTGGTGCCCTAATGTGTCTCTTCCCTGGTAGTTTCCCTGTGTCACCACTCTGTGCCTTCTTTGTGTATTACATGCCGCTATTTGCTTTGTCAAATGCTTCTTTTCATCACACCACCTCCTTTTGCAGCTGCAGGGGGCATCTTGTTACACTGTCCAGAGCTTCACTGACTAGTGATCCCCATCTCCGAGGCCCAAGCCATGCCTCAGTGGATTTTTTAATACTTCTTCATGGTGTCCAACAATGTTAACCTTGAGCATAGGAAACTTTGCCATGACCATTAGTGCCCAAGGCGTTTCTGGGCAGCCTCAGGCAACTGTGTGCTTATTCCAATACATGTGCACTTTTGTAAGGTATTTTCCAAGGCAGTGTTTGTGTGGGATGGATACCTGCACATTGCTTTTTTTGCTCATGATAGTTTTTCAGTTGTTGCAGTCCTGCTTATGGCAAGTATCAATCTGATGGTAAACCAGTGTCATTTTATGGTTTTGCGTGGGAAGGGATTTTTAGTGTTCATGAGGGGTATTTTCAGGATGTGTCCTGTCTACCATATTTTTTTGTATTTTGCTGTCAGTGCTCTGTCTTTTTCAGTAGTTCAGAAAGACTTTGATGTTGTTGCCTCCACAATTACCATAGAAAAATGTTTTATTTTTTACTGAGATTTGTCAATAAACATTTTTGTAATTTCACCATCTCTTTAGTCGCAATTCCACAATTTGCCATCAGACACATATAGCCCAGTAGGAAATCTAACTTTATTTTAAATCTAAATATCTACAAGTATTTGATACAACATTCTTTGATTTTCAGATTTTTTTCTAGCATATTTGAAATGACTTAGCACTGGGTCCATTGTCTAATTGTCTTTATAGGGTTTGACAATGGCATTGTCTTTTCAGTTTTTGAGGGAAATGTGTCATTTTTTTGAGAGCACAGACAGTATAGTGGAAGTGTTGCAGTACAAAGAACATTGTAACTTTCTGAGTAACAGGGCTCGGGCGAGCCGATGTTTATTTTAGATGTTGTGGACAACTGGTTGGGTATGTTGTTATCTAATACAGGGAGTGTTTCATGGAGATACATGTGTTACTGCATGAAATTTTATCTGAGCGATTGAATTTATAGTCAAGCTAAGGTCCTGAGGACCATTCGCAACACTCTGACCGGACTTGAATGAGACATTCGAGATTTAAAACAGCAATATTTTCAATCTAATGACACAGCTGTTCTAGCACACATCCGGGACAAACTCAGAATTTCACGAGGAGGCTGGCCGTGAAACCTGATTCCAACACCGTCCTGCCCAGGCCAGAAGATATGGCAAGGGTGACCGCCCGGGCAAGACACTTGCCAGTATGTTACGCACTCCTCGAACCTCTACATATATCACCAAACTCCTCAGTACTGAGGACCAATCTGTGTCTTACGCAAATTAACTTGTCAAAGTCATGACCACATATTATGCTAGGTTATACTTTGCTACCCCTACTCTGGGCCCAGCTGCACTGTCCGATTATTTTGATACCATCCAACAGCTTTGGCTAGATCATGCACATAGGGCCTATCTAGAGTCTCCCATTACAACCGAAGAAATTGAACAAGTTATCAGGAGCCTTCTTGGCGATAGGGCGCCTGGCCTCGACAGGCTCACTACTTCCTTTTATAAAGAATATGCGTCTATTCTAGAGCCGCATCTATTAGCCATGTTTGAAGACTCCTTGAAAACTGGGGCATTGCCACCCTCCCTGAGGGAGGCGATGATTATCACATTACTTAAACCCAGAAAGCCGGACAATCTTTGTGATTCTTATCACCCCCAAATTTATTGCCAACATTTTCCAGCCGCTTATTTCATTGATTGTCCTACCGGATCAATCTGGCTTTATCCCTAGTTTCTCCACATCTCACAATCTCCGTACGATCTTTGCAGTAATGCACCATCTTGATCCTCAGGTCGCAGCAGTGGCCGCTCTACTTGATGCAACAAAAGCATTTGATTATTTAGAACGGTCATTCCTCTTTCCCCAACTTTCTCGACTCGGCCTCAGCCTGGTCTTCATTAAACTAGCGCAACTTCTTTACACTCTCTCGATGGTGCGTGTGTGCTTAAATGGACAAATATCAGACTCCATTTCGATTACCCGTGGCACTAGACAAGGTTGCCCTCTTGTCACCACTTCTTATTGCCATTGCCATGGAACCATTGGCGGCGCGTCTACGACAACACCACGTGAATAGAGGACTTGGATTTACAACTGGGGTCTTGCGGTCTCCATATAGGCGAACGATATTACACTCTATGCTTACGACCCCGCTGAAAACCCGACTTCCTTGATGCAGGAGGTGATCTGCTTTGGAGGCCACTCAGGCATTCAAATCAACTGGGCCAAATCCGCACTTTTTTTTTTCTTACAGAAGGCACAGTCCAATTCTCAACTGAATACCCTCTACAATGGGCCATTGATCCAGTCCGCTAATTAGGTATTTGGCTCAGCCATGATACTGACTAGTTATGGAGATCCAACTATGTCTGTGCAATGGGTTGGTTGGAAGACAGAGTACCTATATGGTCTAAATTTCCCCTGTCCTTGACAGGTCGTATTGCAATTGCTAAAGATGATCATTCTTCCAAAGTTTTTGGATCTCTTCGCTAATATTCCCCTCCTTCTCATGTCACAATTCTTCTCTCGCTTAAATTCCCACCTGATTACTCTAATATGGGCGGGTAAACAACCAAGGGTATCCTTGGATCTACTAACATTGCCGCTTACACAGGGTGACTTGGGAGCACCAGACATGACATTATATGCTTACTGCGCCCAGGCTTGATATTTGCATAGCTGGCTCTACCCTACTCCTTTCCAACCACATGTGGCTATTGAGACAGATTGTGCGATCTCCTTCCGCTGTCGACGGTACTTTATAGTCACTATAGAGCGCCTAGAAAATAAATCAACACTGTCGAATGTGTCAGTTTGGCATGGGAGAGATTCTGTAAAAGAGACAAATTACGGCTTTTCTATTACCCTTCTATGCCGCTGATTAATAAGCTCCAGTTACCACCGCTACTGGATTAAGGGGCGGCGATACGTACTCACAAATACAAACTTCGTACATTTTCTGACCTTTACCCTGACAAGAATTTCCTCGCACCCTTCTCACCTGACACTCCACCTCCCCTTACACCCCTTGACACTCTCCTTTACTACCAACCGAAAACCACATGTACGTACACTGCATGAATGAAACCTTTCCTGCCCCACCCGACACTCCCAGCACTGGAACACATACTTACAGCCCCTTCCCCTCGAACTAGTAATACGCCTTTACAATAACATGCAAAGTTTTTCGCTGATCGTTATTCCTGGAGCCAGACTGCAGTGGGTTTCTGGCACGGACCCTGCCATTACCGAAGCACAATGGGCCTATTGCTGTGGACAACTGACATTTCTCTCTTCAAACTATCGATTGCGTTTAATTCACTTTAAATTCTTAGATAGTATATATACTGAAACCCCCAACAGTTATGCAGAATGGGCCTGGTTTCTGACCCTCATTATATGCGCTGCAACACACCACAAGCTTCTTTTCTTCACCTTGCATGGCAGTGCCCAGCTGTGTCTACCTTCTGGAGAGAGTTGATAACCAATATCCAATTGATTACAGGTCATATACTCCCCTATTCTCCACTGATAGGACTGTTAGATTAAGTCAAAGATGTACCTCCCACACATAGACAACTCATTGCCATGCTACTATTTATTTGAAAAGTATTATAAAGCGCGAACATGACCCTTGCGGGTATCAGAGCGCTGTACAAAGTGGCGAAATTATGAATAAAACCAGCAGAGTGGAACAAATGACGTAGATAAGTCAACACGCTGTCAAACAAAAGGGGGTAAATAATCAAGGTCCGGGTCCGAGTAGTCGGCCCAGCTAGTACAGTTTCAGACGGGCCCTTGAGCGAAATAATTTAACAGACAAGCATAAAATAAACCTCAACACCATAGAAAAAAGTATCAAATCTGTAAACAGGGGGGCTTGAGAAGGAGTACAGGTTGATGCTGTTAATTTTCATTCAGGAATATCCATTTGGCATGTTTCTTGAAAGATTCAGTGGAAGGATTGGCTCTGATCTTGGGAGGAAGAGCGTTCCAAATTCTAGGAGCAAGACCGGAGAAGGCACGATTGTAAGTTCTTTTCTTTTTGAATTTGGGAGGTTTCAAAAGTAGGGTGGATGTACTTTTTAAGTCCTGACAAGAGCCAGAAAGTACAAGCTTGTTCGCCAAATAAGACAGAGTGTTGTAATGTAAGGCTTTATGCATTAGGCAGGCTATCTTAAAACGTATCCTAGCTTCAATAGACAGCCAATTGAGTTGCATTCAGGTCAGGGGTAATGTGATCGTGTTTTTTGGAGCCTGTGATGAGCCTGGCCGATGCGTTGAGAGTGGCTCTGAGCGGGGCCAAGCTCGCTTTAGGAAGACCAGCAAGGGTCACTAAACCACATTTCAGTCGCAAGATAACCAGGGATTGTACTGTTGTATTCCGCTTTAGGTGTCCGTATATAGGCTTTCCTGAATCATGTCCTTATGTAGGCACAATTCGCCATGCCCTTATATAGGCATAAAATCCCTGTCCTTATTTAGGCATTAACCGTGCACTCCAAATACAGGCATGGTCACCGACATCCGTCCACCCTAACGTCACAACGAGTTCTTAGAAACCAGACCCTTAAGCTTCGGGAGTTCCCCTAGCACAGGACTATTGATTTCTCCAAGAACTTATCTATTATGTATGAACCGTTATACCTTAAGGGTTCATTCCTGACGTCTTCCTCTGTCTGACCTCACGTCAATGCTAACATTCCTCGACACCTACCAGGTATAAATATACCTTCCCTTGCCCAAGCAAGTTAGAGGAGACCTCGACTTCAGAGGAGCCCGTATCCCGGCCTGACGCACTGAGAAGACGCTGTCATTCCTGCACGCAGACGAATCCAGCTTCCAGTGTTCTGACTCCCTTCGCGGGGTGTTAGAGTTCCAAGATCTGGCAGGAGATTCCCACCTCTCTCATTCTCAAGGTATGGAGCTGACTAGATCCTAGAGGGACTCTTGGCATACTAGACTTAACATACTCTTAGTCTACCATACTAGAGAATACTCCACCTACTTCTACTCTTTCCTACACCTAGACTAGGTTAGGTACACTGGGGTAGAACCAGCTTAGAAACGCATCGTATGAGTACTCGCATTTTTAGCTCATGTTGTTTATGTACGTGAATATATGCTAAAAGATAATGCTAGCGCAGTATTATTTATTTCTACTGCTTACGCTGTACATTATTTATCTTGTATACTGTCTTGTGATCGTAACAGCACATATCTCTTACACGAGAAACAAGACTGTTCAATAAAACCTTTTTATTGAAACGCCCGTCTTTCCTTTCTGTGTAACTCTGTAGAAACTAAGCATGCACGATTGAATGAGTGAAACTGTTATCTATTGTTTCCACGATTCTGAGACATGTTCCGCTTCTAAAGGGAAACAAAGTTGTCATGTTTTTCAGTTGCCAGAAACTACTCCCTTCTTGTTCTCAAGGAGTTTCTAGTGGCCTCTGAGCTAGCTGGCACAGGTAATTAAGTTTAATATAATCGATAGGGACATACCGACCTTAGTCCTATGTCAAACCTATAGGTTATATTATTCCAATGCGCAGAGCCTATTAGGGAAATAGGAACTACACTACATGGCGCCCAACGGTTTGGTAAGGCAGTAATTTAACGCTAGATACTGAGTAACTCATTTGTGCTTTTCTCAGAGACCCCTACTCACATACTCCATAAGACGTCCGGAGTGGGTAGGGTTAAATATCCGTCATAACTAAATAGGGAAGCACCCTATATATTAGTTGTTTGGTTTGTTCAACGTTGAAGGATACAGTGTTCCAAAATATTGTGCACCTTATCTTTTGTTTCCTTGAAACTTGTTCTACATTTTTCAAAAAACAAATGTCCATACACTGGGACGAAGCGGCTGACCCAGTCGTAACAGCTTTTAACTTTACAGGTTTAAATGAAACCGAGGAGGGTGTTATAGACATCGCTCCAAACTTAAGAAGAGCCATCACTCTAAAACTTATAAAACACGGCCTACCACCAAGAGGCGGTAGAGCAGTTTTCGTGATAGAGGCACACGAATCCTTTCAGACAGAGGTATTCTATTCATGGGTAATATTTCCTGAATCAAATTCAGTAACAAGAATGTTTCACTTCTACAAAGAAGATGATCCACCAGAGGAATATATTCCTTTCGAGGATATTGAAATTCCACTAACATACCAGGAGCATCAGCTCTGGTTTAAAGGCGCCCTAAAAATCACAAAAACATTACCAGGCTCGGTCCACTAGGTAGACCAGGAGCAACATGGCCGATTTTAGCCGGCTACACTCCTCATCCTGACCTCGATATAATGTCAGACGAGGAACTACTTACTCAACTTACAGAGTTAATAAAAATCTACAGACAATTAGTCCAATATGTCATGCAGACTTTTACAGTCCAACCACCATTGACACTTCCAAATCAAACTCCTCAACAGGGGAATACACTAAAAATTACACCAAGACTCTATACGCAGTCATGGGTAAAATGCACACAAAACGTGAGCAAATTCCATTCTGGATACCTCAAAAAATGACTCAAATCGAAGCAGTATTTCCGAATACTAGCCCGTATGAGAAACACAGAATCCTAACAATCTGTTTACCAATGGGGATCACACCACAACTGGAAGACTGCACCACTTGGGGCTCAGTCTTTGCTGCCATCTATACTAAAACACATGGTATTCCATCAATTGCAGTAATACCAGATGTCCTGAAACAAATTCAAAACGAATACGGGGCAGAGCCTGCTCTAAATTTAGGTATGAAATTACTGAAAAATTTCGACCAGGTCTCAACAATAATATTATCTAATATTAAAGGGGAGGCAGCAGCAGTGGCGATCCGCCAACGATTAAGGGAATTTGATGTTACAGAACACCAAACTGAGCTACCCAGAATAATAGAACAATCTTATGCAGAATTAGGCAGAGATAGTTTGGGTGGAAGACCATTGAAGCCGAAACTATCTGAAAGTCCTGAGAAGGACTCTATTAAACAAAATCCTACATCTTCTAAAAAGAAGTGGGAAACTAATAAACAAAATTCAAACGAGAAACGTTCTCAATCCCAAGGTAGGTCTCCTCAAAAGGAGCCCTCTGAAAGGAGGTATAACCTCAGGAATAGGGATAATTTGAAAAAGCCTGACGGGTATCAAGATACTGATACACGTTCCTCTCGTACCTTTCAGATCTCGTCACAGACATCGGAAAGAAGAGGACGGTCAGAACATAGAGAAGAACGCGTGAAATCGAAAGACGACAAACACGTTCCGAAAAATAAATCTAAACTTCAATTCTCAAAGAAGAAGGTAGCAGGTCTGAAGGTCAGACATGCCGAGGATACTGAGAACACAACTCAAAAACAGAGAATGGGCTCAGACAATGCTGGACAGTGCAGCAGAAGTCACAATAGCTCGCCAGAACCTGAAGGAACTTCTGGAGATAGTGGACCTGAATGAGTACATTACAGTTGAGACTGTAGACACCAGGGTTAGTACTCCACAAAAGTTATATGAAATAACACTCCGGATGGAGGGAGACATACCTAGACAGGTGAAAGCACTTTTTTGGGAAAAACTTTCAAGGGGCTATGACATACTTCTAGCAGAAAAAGACTGGCCACCACAATTTGTCTGGGAGTGCCCACATGGCGAGGACATTATTATGCCTGCCTTCTCTAACCATATTCCAATTCATCTAAAATATACTTATGCCAGGAAATGGGCAGTTGCCCAGGCCCCAGCATTATACAAAAATCATGCAGGATGGGATGAGGATTCACCTCATCAAAAAATACATCTGAAAAATGAACCTACTGCACAAAGGCAGTACCCAATAAAGCAAGAAGCTAAAAAACAGGTCAGGGAGATCTTAGATCAACTTGAATACCAAGGGGTGATTGAAACATGCACCTCCTCAATGAACAATCCTTTGTTTCCTGTCTCCAAACCAGACAATTCATATCGTCTAGTTTTGGACTACAGACACTTAAACACTTGTTCTAAAACATTTGCAGTGCAAAATGCACATAGTACAGCATTAATGAATAACATTGTGCGTAAAAAATATAAAACCACATTAGACATCTCAAATGGTTTCTTTTGTCAAAACATAGCACCTGAAAGCAGGTACTTAACAGCTTTCTCAATAATGGGGACTCAGCGTCAATTTTGTCGACTCCCACAAGGGTTCAAGAACAGCCCGGGGTTATTCTCAGCGAGAGTAACGGAGTTACTACAAATTTATGATAATGAGGCATTGTCATATGTCGATGACATCTATCTGACAGACGATGACCTGGAGAAACACTTGAATAGGGTGAGCACCATTATATTGGGCTTCGCCTCTGAGGGCTACAAATTCAACTTCAAAAAGTCCAGAATTGCCCATCTCAATGTCCTGTTTCTAGGATATGAGCTTTCAAGTGAAGGCAAGAGCTTGGCAGCCAACTTTTTAGAAAGGTGTGCGCTGCTCCAACCTCCTAAAAGTCTGAAAAATTTACAATCCATCCTGGGTTTCCTCAATTTTGGAAGAACTTACATTCTAAATTACGCGGAAAGGGTTAAACCTCTCTACGCATCAATCAAACCTGATTTTTCAATCAAAAACTGGACACAGGAACACACAGAGATCCTGCGTTCACTTCAACCTAACATGTTAGCAACAAAACACTTACAAACACGCGTAAGTCAACGCAACTTAGTGATCCGAATAATTTCGGGTCAATGCGGATTCACCTACTTAACATTTAATGAGGGTGAAAAAATACCAATTGCATACAAATCACACTTGTATACACGAGCAGAAATGCGCTTCACTTCAACAGAAACAATTCTGACAGCAGTTCAAACCGCTGTAGCAAAAGAAAGAGCTCTAGTCCCAAGGGAAACGCATTATTGTCGTAACCCCAGTTCTGGCCTTAGAGGCGGTAACAAAAGCGAGCATTCCAAATGCTAAAGCATTACATCCAAGATGGATACAATGGGTTAATTCTCTTGCTGCAACAGATGTTGAATATGTTTTTGATCCTGATCTAAAAACACAAGCATTCCTGCAATATGAACATGAATGTCCTCTGCCTACTGAGATTCTGCCTCTCGATCAGTATGAATTCATAATTTACACTGACGGATCCGCACAACCCGCTACAGGGAGTAAGCAAGCTTACAGTGCAGCGTGTGCAATCGTTAAAGGTCGCATGCGCGATGGCAACTTCAGACCTATGGTCACAAAAACCCAGTCTCTAGGAGATTGCACAGCTCAGCGAGCTGAACTACAAGCATTCAAACTGGCACTTGAAAGTACAGATCGAGAATTCCCCACACTCATAGTGTGCGATTCTTTCTACTGTGTGCAGTCGTATAATGAATATATACAAACTTGGCTTGAAAATGGGTTCAAGGATGCAAAAGGTGGCACAATAAAGCATAAAACGCTTTGGGAACAAGTAGTTCAGTTAAAAAGCGAACTACCAAAGGCTCACTTGATCCATACACTGAGTCATCAACGTGATGGCGTTCACGTTGCAAGGAATTCATTGGCTGACGAAGCCGCAAAGGGGGCTGTTCAGACGGCTTCCGTAGCTGCGATCACTCGTTCAAAAACGAAAATAGACGGTGAGATAATGTTGGCTGTCAATGCTTCAAGCAAGGGCAGTAGTGCAGCGTTACCAAAAAAGTTTCCACTCAAGTACTCTTATGTAATTGATGCGTACAACGTTCCTTTTGCTCGAATCCCTGGAGTGGGGGATAGGGTAATTCCAAACAAGGAACGCAGATTAGGACTAATCCTAGCAGCACACGAAGGGATAGCCTCTGCCCATGCAGGCATTTCTGCAACAGTATCTTTACTAACACAAAGATATTGGTGGCCTGGCATTAGGAAGCAGACCAAGAACTATGTTCTGGAATGTGAAATATGCCAACAGATGAAAGTCTCCACAGTGAAACGTCCTGCGCAGACACCCCTGTTAATTTCAGACAAACCATTAGCTTGTGTTTACCTGGACCACTGCGGTCCCCTGCAAAGGGACGGTAACTATAAATATATCATGGTCGCAGTAGATTCTTGCTCTAGGTTCCTATGGATATGGCCTCAGCGCTCGGCTGACGCTCTAACTGTTATAAAAGATTTGCGAGTCTTTATCGGCACATACGCAATAGGCACGCTACATTCTGACCAGGGCCCTGCGTTTAGCTCTCAGGCTTACAAAGACTCCATGGCCAGTCTGGGCGTTGCATTGCGGTACTCCTCTCCATTTCATCCTGAGGGAAATTCTGTTGTGGAAAGGAAAAACCGGGACATAAAGCAGTCTATAACAGCTAGGGTATTAGGTTCGGGTGATGGGTGGGTCAAACATCTTTATGGGGTCCAACGCTCATTAAACAATTTGCCAAGAAGTTCTCTAGGGTGGGTCACTCCATATGAGGTCCTATTTGGGACAAGAATGTGGGTGCCTGATCTGGAATGCAGAGGCACAGTGGTGGAAAATAAACCCTTTGATATTAAAGATCGTTTGGCTGTTTTACAGGACTTAAATGAACTAAGAACGAAACAAAGCAACGTATTCCTGCAGCCAACCACCACTGGGGAAAAACCGGCGGTCCCATCAAGGCCTGTCTGGATTCCAAAAGTTGGGGATCTAGTCAGAGAGAAAATTGCGGACAAGAAGGAATTTGGACCTTCTTACAGACGACCAGTACCTGTCCTGGCCATCCACGGAACAAGAACAGTACTTCTGCCGCCCCTTGCTGGAAAAAAGGAGAAAAGATTTGTGTCCATCGACCTCATCAAACCACAGTATGTGGCCAATACTAAGTAGTAGGCCTCGTGGACTCCGACCTAGTAGCAGACACACTCCTCTCGCTACTATCCAAGAGGTTCGGACTGAAAGACTGATAACCATCGAGAATTCAGCAGTAACAGATTAAGGACTATGCAACAATGCTATGGAACTCATCCCTCTTGAAACACAAGTAACAGTTCGTCCAAATACACCTGTCTACACCAATGTAACAAGTGATCAACTGGTTCCATCGATTTCAACAAATCCTGATGCAATTCCAACAATTGACAGAACTGCTTCTGGCTACTTCATTAACTTTGATACGTTTTCTGAGGATCCAAGTGAGCCCGAGACGTTGCCAGCATCAAAAACTATTAAGCAGCAAGTACAAGACTTTTTACATTTTTTGAATAAGACTTATCTAGTTTCACCATGGATTGAACTTTGGGTTATTTCTGGGCTATTTTTCTTCCTGCTTTGGCTAGCTTTGGTTATGACTATGAGCGTGCTTATAAATGGCAGATACATCCATTTGGACATTGAAAGAAAAGAAGTGAACTTACTTTTGAAACCTCACAAATCATCCCATCGTGAAACAAGAGACTTGTCTGCAGTGAACATCACAGCCGTTCCTATACAGGATGGTATAGTGTGGGACAAAACTGATTTCGATATCTTTGGCCCGACGGAACATTTGAACATTCCACATTTATTTAAGATCTCACTAAGTGATTTTGTTTCATCTAGTACCTATTCTGATGATTGGGACTTTGAAACTGTAAATGACATAATGTTTGACCTAGAAAAGACTGCTGCATTTTCTAATAATGAATATTTAGAGGGTTCATCAGACTATGAAAAGCTGTATTGCTATAACCACTATGGTCATCATTTTTTGCATAAATCTGCAACACCTAGAAATGTGTTTATGTTTAACCAATGGGAGCATTGTCCTACACCACCAATAGGTAGTTCAAAAACATTTGCTAAAAAGTTTCCATATTTTTCAGGATACAATACATCCAATCCAGAAACATTCTACTATAGAAATGTAAACAAAACAGGACTGAAAATTATGTTAACAAATACAAAACAGATTTACTCTGCAGCATTTATTGCCCAACTGTCTAGACAGGGTTTCGACTTATGGAAAGACACAATAGACACAAAATCTGTCTGGGGTACTAAAGATTGGCAAGTCCAGGGGATAGAAGCTTTATTTAGAGCCTGTATCGTCCCTCAACAAATAATGTTTTTGAATGACATGGTCCAACAAATGTCTTACCTTGGGTTAGCCAAGATCAAAGACATGAAAAATCCTTCTGTACCAACACCTGCATGTGATAACAATACACAGGCAGCGGTTACAGTTGACACCATACTACAACTCAACAGAACAAATCCTGATTGGAGAAAATGGTTGATCTGGCCCACAGACACAAATAACTGTCAAGATAGATTCTTGAATAAAACACGGGGGTTTACTATTCATAGGCCAGACCCAAGATACGTCCAAAGACAGCATCCGGGGGTAGTAACAACATACAGTGTAGGAAAATTATGCCTCGATTGGCTGCAAAAATCTACACTTAAGGATGTGAAACAACACTTATCTTTACTTCAAGAAGACGCAGACCTTAGGGAATTCTTGCTTGGACCAAGAAAACCGCGTCAAAAACGTTTCATATATGCCGGCATCTATGCTGCTTATAATGAAGCATGGAAGGTGTCACAGATGGAGGCCGCAGAACGAATACGTGAACTTGATCGTATTAATTTAGAGAAAACTCTCTCTGTGGTCGACAATGGGTTAACAACTTTGTCCTCCAGAATTTATTCATTGGACAGTATTGTATCCTCTGCTATCGACATACTGGAGCAAGATTTAGCCATGTTACAGCAAGGCCAGTCTCAGTTACGTTCTATTATGTTATTAAGCTGGGCGCTGCAATCTTTGCGTGCGGGCTATGTGCCTTGGCGTTTTATCAACACGACGGCTCTGTTTGCAGAATACAATCTAACTGATAAACAGATCGAACTGGCACAAAGGGGAGCAAAGTATACAGTACTGAGCATTGAAAAACTTGGAAAATTACCATTCACAGTGGCAGAAAAACCAGCTACAGAATGGCTTATTCATGGCAAAATTAGTCTACCTGTGACTACTTTTCAGTTTCAGTATTGCCTTAAATAGATGCAAGCAGGCAAATATGAAAGGTTGGGTAAAGAATACATTAAGACATCCTGGAATTTACCTTACTCATATAGATGTTGGAGTGGGGATCGTGAAGTGTTTATAAGCGGTACACACACTGAAAGTGCACTAAGCGGTTCACTAATTTGTCAGGACATATCTTTACACGGGGCTTGTAATGGTTCTGTGGCAAATTTGTCCTGCCACCAGCAAGGTACACCAGCTGCTGTGATTAATCCAACGTTTGGACAACTTTCTAATGGGAGTTACCTCATGTTGAATGATCAGAGTTGCTGTGGCATGTTGCCAGGCATCCCATATCTAGTAACAGTCAACTCCAGGGTCACTTGCTGTATGCAAGTATTGTTTGCCCCAATAGACACAGTCAGGGAGTCGCCTCTATGGCCTTCGTTGAATGTCTCTTTTATACGATTTGATACTTTAAGCAGAATGAAAGCCATGCTTATACAACAATCAGTGCCTTTGACCTCGGCCAAAGAAACCTATGATCTACAAGTAGCAAGGACTTCGGCTGAGATACAAGCTTTAATTCGTACAAACTGTCCTATACATTTCGTAGAAATGATAGGACGTATCTTTAACATGTCAGATACAAGCGGAATTGTACATGTATTTAAGACCATCTGTTCTGGACTATTAGCACCTTTCCAGGCTGTCCTCGGAATCATCCCAAACTTTGCACATTCGGTGTTTGGTGGTGTGCCGTTAATTCTAGCACTTGTTGCAGGAATTCTGTTTCTATTCCTCCTACTACGCTATGGCAAGCCTCTTCGCCAACATCACTCCGAGCGATGTGGAGAGAGCCCGCCTTGAACGGAAATGCCGTGAGCGAATAGTACAGCTTTTGGGCATGCCTCGTCTACGGGAACTTAATACAACTTGGTTCCTGTCATTCAGACCAATCTGGCAAGATTGCAACTTACCTGTTCTACGCTGCCTGTTTTGCGGTGAAGAATGCGTGCTAGACATCTGTCTAACACTCCCATCAGTCGTGCCAACGGATATCGATACTCTGCTGGACCCGATAACGGCCCATGCTGTGTGTTGTCCCCAGAGGCTTCCAATTCTGATGGCGGCATTCATTGAGATCTCACAGACGCTTCCGGCTGCTGCTGAGGTACGAGATGGATCAACGGGCACACAGGTAACAACGGACGCGGACATTGCTGTGGCATCCAATGTTGACGGCGATGCTTCACATCTTTGTGCAATTAATCTTCTACACGAAGTGTTCCAACTGTCACCAACTTCGGTGGACGATATTTTGGCTACGGACATAGATGATCTAATGTTTACGCCAGACCCATACACTGACTTTGATTCGGCTCACAGTGTACCAGGGCAACAATGAAAATTTGGCCTTCATATTTTCAAAACTTGGAACTTTTCCCAGAAATTGAACTTTTTCTTTTTAAACTTTGAAATGGCATGGCAAAAGAACAATCTGCTTACAGTAGAACTAGTCTTATAAAACGGACTTCTTTGAATACTTCCAGGGACACATTGTCACCTTACTTGTCTAAAAGTTTTGTTTTAAGATTCCATGATATGCAATGGCTTGATTTTACGAACTTATCGACCCTTTCGTCATATGTATATATTTCTGTTTCATTCACGTTGCGTTTTTCCGTTATCTGCTTAGAATGAAAACTATGCTTTAAATGTACAGTACCTATTGCATTTCAACAGTTTTGAGCTTCTTTTAAAATGCTTTTAGAAATGTTTTTAGCAACATGTGTTACTCAATTTTATGTTTAGCATTTACAATGTTTAGCATTTAGTATTATCGTTCATTCGAAGATGGAGTGGGTGTTGTATTCCGCTTTAGGTGTCCGTATATAGGCTTTCCTGAATCATGTCCTTATATAGGCACAATTCGCCATGCCCTTATATAGGCATAAAATCCCTGTCCTTATTTAGGCATTAACCGTGCACTCCAAATACAGGCATGGTCACCGACATCCATCCACCCTAACATCACAACGAGTTCTTAGAAACCAGACCCTTAAGCTTCGGGAGTTCCCCTAGCACAGGACTATTGATTTCTCCAAGAACTCATCTATTATGTATGAACCGTTATACCTTAAGGGTTCATTCCTGAGGTCTTCCTCTGTCCGACCTCAGGTCAATGCTAACATTCCTCGACACCTACCAGGTATAAATATACCTTCCCTTGCCCAAGCAAGTTAGAGGAGACCTCGACTTCAGAGGAGCCCGTATCCCGGCCTGACGCACTGAGAAGACGCTGTCATTCCTGCACGCAGACGAATCCAGCTTCCAGTGTTCTGACTCCCTTCGCGGGGTGTTAGAGTTCCAAGATCTGGCAGGAGATTCCCACCTCTCTCATTCTCAAGGTATGGAGCTGACTAGACTTAACATACTCTTAGTCTACCATACTAGAGAATACTCCACCTACTTCTACTCTTTCCTACACCAGGTTAGGTACACTGGGGTAGAACTAGCTTAGAATCGCATCGTTTGAGTACTCGCATTTTTAGCTCATGTTGTTTATGTACGTGAATATATGCTAAAAGATAATGCTAGCGCAGTATTATTTATTTCTACTGCTTACGCTGTACATTATTTATCTTGCATACTGTCTTGTGATCGTAACAGCACATATCTCTTACACGAGAAACAAGACTGTTCAATAAAACCTTTTTATTGAAACGCCTGTCTTTCCTTTCTGTGTAACTCTGTAGAAACTAAGCATGCACGATTGAATGAGTGAAACTGTTATCTATTGTTTCCACGATTCTGAGACATGTTCCGCTTCTAAAGGGAAACAAAGTTGTCATGTTTTTCAGTTGGCAGAAACTACTCCCTTCTTGTTCTCAAGGAGTTTCTAGTGGCCTCTGAGCTAGCTGGCACAGGTAATTAAGTTTAATATAATCGATAGGGACATACCGACCTCAGTCCTATGTCAAACCTATAGGTTATATTATTCAAATGCGCAGAGCCTATTAGGGAAATAGGAACTACACTACATGGCACCCAACGGTTTGGTAAGGCAGTAATTTAACGCTAGATACTGAGTAACTCATTTGTGCTTTTCTCAGAGACCCCTACTCACATACTCCATAAGACGTCCGGAGTGGGTAGGGTTAAATATCCGCCATAACTAAATAGGGAAGCACCCTATATATTAGTTGTTTGGTTTGTTGAAGGATACAGTGTTCCAAAATATTGTGCACCTTATCTTTTGTTTCCTTGAAACTTGTTCTACATTTTTCAAAAAACAAATGTCCATACACGAGGACGATGCGGCTGACCCAGTCGTAACAGCTTTTAACTTTACAGGTTTAAATGAAACCGAGGAGGGTGTTATAGACATCGCTCCAAACTTAAGAAGAGCCATCACTCTAAAACTTATAAAACACGGCCTACCACCAAGAGGCGGTAGAACAGTTTTCGTGATAGAGGCACACGAATCCTTTCAGATAGAGGTATTCTATTCATGGGTAATATTTCCTGAATCAAATTCAGTAACAAGAATGTTTCACTTCTACAAAGAAGATGATCCACCAGAGGAATATATTCCTTTCGAGGATATTGAAATTCCACTAACATACCAGGAGCATCAGCTCTGGTTTAAAGGCGCCCTAAAACATCACAAAAACATTACCAGGCTCGGTCCACTAGGTAGACCAGGAGCAATATGGCCGATTTTAGCCGGCTACACTCCTCATCCTGACCTCGATATAATGTCAGACGAGGAACTACTTACTCAACTTACAGAGTTAATAAAAATCTACAGACAATTAGTCCAATATGTCATGCGGACTTTTACAGTCCAACCACCATTGACACTTCCAAATCAAACTCCTCAACAGGGGAATACACTAAAAATTACACCAAGACTCTATACGCAGTCATGGGTAAAATGCACACAAAACGTGAGCAAATTCCATTCTGGATAGCTCAAAAAATTACTCAAATTGAAGCAGTATTTCCGAATACTAGCCCGTATGAGAAACACAGAATCCTAACAATCTGTTTACCAATGGGGATCACACCACAACTGGAAGACTGCACCACTTGGGGCTCAGTCTTTGCTGCCGTCTATACTAAAACACATGGTATTCCATCAATTGCAGTAATACCAGATGTCCTGAAACAAATTCAAAACGAATACGGGGCAGAGCCTGCTCTAAATTTAGGTATGAAATTACTGAAAAATTTCGACCAGGTCTCAACAATAATATTATCTAATATTAAAGGGGAGGCAGCAGCAGTGGCGATCCGCCAACGATTAAGGGAATTTGATGTTACAGAACACCAAACTGAGCTACCCAGAATAATAGAACAATCTTATGCAGAATTAGGCATAGATAGTTTGGGTGGAAGACCATTGAAGCCGAAACTATCTGAAAGTCCTGAGAAGGACTCTATTAAACAAAATCCTACATCTTCTAAAAAGAAGTGGGAAACTAATAAACAAAATTCAAACGAGAAACGTTCTCAATCCCAAGGTAGGTCTCCTCAAAAGGAGCCCTCTGAAAGGAGGTATAACCTCAGGAATAGGGATAATTTGAAAAAGCCTGACGGGTATCAAGATACTGATACACGTTCCTCTCGTACCTTTCAGATCTCGTCACAGACATCGGAAAGAAGAGGACGGTCAGAACATAGAGAAGAACGCGTGAAATCGAAAGACGACAAACACGTTCCGAAAAATAAATCTAAACCTCAATTCTCAAAGAAGAAGGTAGCAGGTCTGAAGGTCAGACATGCCGAGGATACTGAGAACACAACTCAAAAACAGAGAATGGGCTCAGACAATGCTGGACAGTGCAGCAGAAGTCACAATAGCTCGCCAGAACCTGAAGGAACTTCTGGAGATAGTGGACCTGAATGAGTACATTACAGTTGAGACTGTAGACACCAGGGTTAGTACTCCACAAAAGTTATATAAAATAACACTCCGGATGGAGGGAGACATACCTAGACAGGTGAAAGCACTTTTTTGGGAAAAACTTTCAAGGGGCTATGACATACTTCTAGCAGAAAAAGACTGGCCACCACAATTTGTCTGGGAGTGCCCACATGGCGAGGACATTATTATGCCTGCCTTCTCTAACCATATTCCAATTCATCTAAAATATACTTATGCCAGGAAATGGGCAGTTGCCCAGGCCCCAGCATTATACAAAAATCATGTAGGATGGGATGAGGATTCACCTCATCATAAAATACATCTGAAAAATGAACCTACTGCACAAAGGCAGTACCCAATAAAGCAAGAAGCTAAAAAACAGGTCAGGGAGATCTTAGATCAACTTGAATACCAAGGGGTGATTGAAACATGCACCTCCTCAATGAACAATCCTTTGTTTCTTGTCTCCAAACCAGACAATTCATATCGTCTAGTTTTGGACTACAGACACTTAAACACTTGTTCTAAAACATTTGCAGTGCAAAATGCACATAGTACAGCATTAATGAATAACATTGTGCGTAAAAAATATAAAACCACATTAGACATCTCAAATGGTTTCTTTTGTCAAAACTTAGCACCTGAAAGCAGGTACTTAACAGCTTTCTCAATAATTGGGACCCAGCGTCAATTTTGTCGACTCCCACAAGGGTTCAAGAACAGCCCGGGGTTATTCTCAGCGAGAGTAACGGAGTTACTCCAAATTTATGATAATGAGGCATTGTCATATGTCGATGACATCTATCTGACAGACGATGACCTGGAGAAACACTTGAATAGGGTGAGCACCATTATATTGGGCTTCGCCTCTGAGGGCTACAAATTCAACTTCAAAAAGTCCAGAATTGCCCATCTCAATGTCCTGTTTCTAGGATATGAGCTTTCAAGTGAAGGCAAGAGCTTGGCAGCCAACTTTTTAGAAAGGTGTGCGCTGCTCCAACCTCCTAAAAGTCTGAAAAATTTACAATCCATCCTGGGTTTCCTCAATTTTGGAAGAACTTACATTCTAAATTACGCGGAAAGGGTTAAACCTCTCTACGCATCAATCAAACCTGATTTTTCAATCAAAAACTGGACACAGGCACACACAGAGATCCTGCATTCACTTCAACCTAACATGTTAGCAACAAAACACTTACAAACACGCGTAAGTCAACGCAACTTAGTGATCCGAATAATTTCGGGTCAATGCGGATTCACCTACTTAACATTTAATGAGGGTGAAAAAATACCAATTGCATACAAATCACACTTGTATACACAAGCAGAAATGCGCTTCACTTTAACAGAAAAAATTCTGACAGCAGTTCAAACCGCTGTAGCAAAAGAAAGAGCTCTAGCCCAAGGGAAACGCATTATTGTCGTAACCCCAGTTCCGGCCTTAGAGGCGGTAACAAAAGCGAGCATTCCAAATGCTAAAGCATTACATCCAAGATGGATACAATGGGTTAATTCTCTTGCTGCAACAGATGTTGAATATGTTTTTGATCCTGATCTAAAAACACAAGCATTCCTGCAATATGAACATGAATGTCCTCTGCCTACTGAGATTCTGCCTCTCGATCAGTATGAATTCATAATTTACACTGACGGATCCGCACAACCCGCTACAGGGAGTAAGCAAGCTTACAGTGCAGCGTGTGCAATCGTTAAAGGTCGCATGCGCGATGGCAACTTCAGACCTATGGTCACAAAAACCCAGTCTCTAGGAGATTGCACAGCTCAGCGAGCTGAACTACAAGCATTCAAACTGGCACTTGAAAGTACAGATCGAGAATTCCCCACACTCATAGTGTGCGATTCTTTCTACTGTGTGCAGTCGTATAATGAATATATACAAACTTGGCTTGAAAATGGGTTCAAGGATGCAAAAGGTGGCACAATAAAGCATAAAACGCTTTGGGAACAAGTAGTTCAGTTAAAAAGCGAACTACCAAAGGCTCACGTGATCCATACACTGAGTCATCAACGTGATGGCGTTCACGTTGCAAGGAATTCATTGGCTGACGAAGCCGCAAAGGGGGCTGTTCAGACGGCTTCCGTAGCTGCGATCACTCGTTCAAAAACTAAAATAGACGGTGAGATAATGTTGGCTGTCAATGCTTCAAGCAAGGGCAGTAGTGCAGCGTTACCAAAAAGTTTCCACTCAAGTACTCTTATGTAATTGATGCGAACAACGTTCCTTTTGCTCGAATCCCTGGAGTGGGGGATAGGGTAATTCCAAACAAGGAACGCAGATTAGGACTAATCCTAGCAGCACACGAAGGGATAGCCTCTGCCCATGCAGGCATTTCTGCAACAGTATCTTTACTAACACAAAGATATTGGTGGCCTGGCATTAGGAAGCAGACCAAGAACTATGTTCTGGAATGTGAAATATGCCAACAGATGAAAGTCTCCACAGTGAAACGTCCTGCGCAGACACCCCTGTTAATTTCAGACAAACCATTAGCTTGTGTTTACCTGGACCACTGCGGTCCCCTGCAAAGGGACGGTAACTATAAATATATCATGGTCGCAGTGGATTCTTGCTCTAGGTTCCTATGGATATGGCCTCAGCGCTCGGCTGACGCTCGAACTGTTATAAAAGATTTGCGAGTCTTTATCGGCACATACACAATAGGCACGCTACATTCTGACCAGGGCCCTGCGTTTAGCTCTCAGGCTTACAAAGACGCCATGGCCAGTCTGGGCGTTGCATTGCGGTACTCCTCTCCATTTCATCCTGAGGGAAATTCTGTTGTGGAAAGGAAAAACCGGGACATAAAGCAGTCTATAACAGCTAGGGTATTAGGTTCGGGTGATGGGTGGGTCAAACATCTTTATGGGGTCCAACGCTCATTAAACAATTTGCCAAGAAGTTCTCTAGGGGGGGTCACTCCATATGAGGTCCTATATCTGGGACAAGAATGTGGGTTCCTGATCTGGAATGCAGAGGCACAGTGGTGGAAAATAAACCCTTTGATATCAAAGATCGTTTGGCTGTTTTACAGGACTTAAATGAACTAAGAACGAAACAAAGCAACGTATTCCTGCAGCCAACCACCACTGGGGAAAAACCGGCGGTCCCATCAAGGCCTGTCTGGATTCCAAAAGTTGGGGATCTAGTCAGAGAGAAAATTGCGGACAAGAAGGAATTTGGACCTTCTTACAGACAACCAGTACCTGTCCTGGCCATCCACGGAACAAGAACAGTACTTCTGCCACCCCTTGCTGGAAAAAAGGAGAAAAGATTTGTGTCCATTGACCTCATCAAACCACAGTATGTGGCCAATACTAAGTAGTAGGCCTCGTGGACTCCGACCTAGTAGCAGACACACTCCTCTCGCTACTATCCAAGAGGTTCGGACTAAAAGACTGATAACCATCGAGAATTCAGCAGTAACAGATTAAGGACTATGCAACAATGCTATGGAACTCATCCCTCTTGAAACACAAGTAACAGTTCGTCCAAATACACCTGTCTACACCAATGTAACAAGTGATCAACTGGTTCCATCGATTTCAACAAATCCTGATGCAATTCCAACAATTGACAGAACTGCTTCTGGCTACTTCATTAACTTTGATACGTTTTCTGAGGATCCAAGTGAGCCCGAGACGTTGCCAGCATCAAAAACTATTAAGCAGCAAGTACAAGACTTTTTACATTTTTGGAATAAGACTTATCTAGTTTCACCATGGATTGAACTTTGGGTTATTTCTGGGCTATTTTTCTTCCTGCTTTGGCTAGCTTTGGTTATGACTATGAGCGTGCTTATAAATGGCAGATACATCCATTTGGACATTGAAAGAAAAGAAGTGAACTTACTTTTGAAACCTCACAAATCATCCCATCGTGAAACAAGAGACTTGTCTGCAGTGAACATCACAGCCGTTCCTATACAGGATGGTATAATGTGGGACAAAACTGATTTCGATATCTTTGGCCCGACGGAACATTTGAACATTCCACATTTATTTAAGATCTCACTAAGTGATTTTGTTTCATCTAGTACCTATTCTGATGATTGGGACTTTGAAACTGTAAATGACATAATGTTTGACCTAGAAAAGACTGCCGCATTTTCTAATAATGAATATTTAGAGGGTTCATCAGACTATGAAAAGCTGTATTGCTATAACCACTATGGTCATCATTTTTTGCATAAATCTGCAACACCTAGAAATGTGTTTATGTTTAACCAATGGGAGCATTGTCCTACACCACCAATAGGTAGTTCAAAAACATTTGCTAAAAAGTTTCCATATTTTTCAGGATACAATACATCCAATCCAGAAACATTCTACTATAGAAATGTAAACAAAACAGGACTGAAAATGATGTTAACAAATACAAAACAGATTTACTCTGCAGCATTTATTGCCCAACTGTCTAGACAGGGTTTCGACTTATGGAAAGACACAATAGACACAAAATCTGTCTGGGGTACTAAAGATTGGCAAGTCCAGGGGATAGAAGCTTTATTTAGAGCCTGTATCGTCCCTCAACAAATAATGTTTTTGAATGACACGGTCCAACAAACGTCTTGCCTTGGGTTAGCCAAGATCAAAGACATGAAAAATCCTTCTGTACCAACACCTGCAAGTGATAACAATACACAGGCAGCGGTTACAGTTGACACCATACTACAACTCAACAGAACAAATCCTGATTGGAGAAAATGGTTGATCTGGCCCACAGACACAAACAACTGTCAAGATAGATTCCTGAATAAAACACGGGGGTTTACTATTCATAGGCCAGACCCACGATACGTCCAAAGACAGCATCCGGGGGTAGTAACAACATACAGTGTAGGAAAATTATGCCTCGATTGGCTGCAAAAATCTACACTTAAGGATGTGAAACAACACTTATCTTTACTTCAAGAAGACGCAGACCTTAGGGAATTCTTGCTTGGACCAAGAAAACCGCGTCAAAAACGTTTCATATATGCCGGCATCTATGCTGCTTATAATGAAGCATGGAAGGTGTCACAGATGGAGGCCGCAGAACGAATACGTGAACTTGATCATATTAATTTAGAGAAAACTCTCTCTGTGGTCGACAATGGGTTAACAACTTTGTCCTCCAGAATTTATTCATTGGACAGTATTGTATCCTCTATCGACATACTGGATCAAGATTTAGCCATGTTACAGCAAGGCCAGTCTCAGTTACGTTCTATTATGTTATTAAGCTGGACGCTGCAAACTTTGCGTGCGGGCTATGTGCCTTGGCGTTTTATCAACACGACGGCTCTGTTTGCAGATTACAATCTAACTGATAAACAGATCGAACTGGCACAAAGGGGAGCAAAGTATACAGTACTGAGCATTGAAAAACTTGGAAAATTACCATTCACAGTGGCAGAAAAACCAGCTACAGAATGGCTTATTCATGGCAAAATTAGTCTACCTGTGACTACTTTTCAGTTTCAGTATTGCCTTAAATAGATGCAAGCAGGCAAATATGAAAGGTTGGGTAAAGAATACATTAAGACATCCTGGAATTTACCTTACTCATATAGATGTTGGAGTGGGGATCGTGAAGTGTTTATAAGCGGTACACACACTGAAAGTGCACTAAGCGGTTCACTAATTTGTCAGGACATATCTTTACACGGGGCTTGTAATGGTTCTGTGGCAAATTTGTCCTGCCACCAGCAAGGTACACCAGCTGCTGTGATTAATCCAACGTTTGGACAACTTTCTAATGGGAGTTACCTCATGTTGAATGATCAGAGTTGCTGTGGCATGTTGCCAGGCATCCCATATCTAGTAACAGTCAACTCCAGGGTCACTTGCTGTATGCAAGTATTGTTTGCCCCAATAGACACAGTCAGGGAGTCGCCTCTATGGCCTTCGTTGAATGTCTCTTTTATACGATTTGATACTTTAAGCAGAATGAAAGCCATGCTTATACAACAATCAGTGCCTTTGACCTCGGCCAAAGAAACCTATGATCTACAAGTAGCAAGGACTTCGGCTGAGATACAAGCTTTAATTCGTACAAACTGTCCTATACATTTCGTAGAAATGATAGGACGTATCTTTAACATGTCAGATACAAGCGGAATTGTACATGTATTTAAGACCATCTGTTCCGGACTATTAGCACCTTTCCAGGCTGTCCTCGGAATCATCCCAAACTTTGCACATTCGGTGTTTGGTGGTGTGCCGTTAATTCTAGCACTTGTTGCAGGAATTCTGTTTCTATTCCTCCTACTACGCTATGGCAAGCCTCTTCGCCAACATCACTCCGAGCGATGTGGAGAGAGCCCGCCTTGAACGGAAATGCCGTGAGCGAATAGTACAGCTTTTGCGCATGCCTCGTCTACGGGAACTTAATACAACTTGGTTCCTGTCATTCAGACCAATCTGGCAAGATTGCAACTTACCTGTTCTACGCTGCCTGTTTTGCGGTGAAGAATGCGTGCTAGACATCTGTCTAACACTCCCATCAGTCGTGCCAACGGATATCGATACTCTGCTGGACCCGATAACGGCCCATGCTGTGTGTTGTCCCCAGAGGCTTCCAATCCTGATGGCGGCATTCATTGAGATCTCACAGACGCTTCCGGCTGCTGCTGAGGTACGAGATGGATCAACGGGCACACAGGTAACAACGGACGCGGACATTGCTGTGGCATCCAATGTTGACGGCGATGCTTCACATCTTTGTGCAATTAATCTTCTACACGAAGTGTTCCAACTGTCACCAACTTCGGTGGACGATATTTTGGCTACGGACATAGATGATCTAATGTTTACGCCAGACCCATACACTGACTTTGATTCGGCTCACAGTGTACCAGGGCAACAATGAAAATTTGGCCTTCATATTTTCAAAACTTGGAACTTTTCCCAGAAATTGAACTTTTTCTTTTTATACTTTGAAATGACATGGCAAAAGAACAATCTGCTTACAGTAGAACTAGTCTTATAAAACAGACTTCTTTGAATACTTCCAGGGACACATTGTCACCTTACTTGTCTAAAAGTTTCGTTTTAAGATTCCATGATATGCAATGGCTTGATTTTACGAACTTATCGACCATTTCGTCATATGTATATATTTCTGTTTCATTCACGTTGCGTTTTTCCGTTATCTGCTTAGAATGAAAACTATGCTTTAAATGTACAGTACCTATTGCATTTCAACAGTTTTGAGCTTCTTTTAAAATGCTTTTAGAAATGTTTTTAGCAACATGTGGTACTCAATTTTATGTTTAGCATTTACAATGTTTAGCATTTAGTATTATCGTTCATTCGAAGATGGAGTGGGTGTTGTATTCCGCTTTAGGTGTCCGTATATAGGCTTTCCTGAATCATGTCCTTATATAGGCACAATTCGCCATGCCCTTATATAGGCATAAAATCCCTGTCCTTATTTAGGCATTAACCGTGCACTCCAAATACAGGCATGGTCACCGACATCCGTCCACCCTAACGTCACAACGAGTTCTTAGAAACCCTGACCCTTAAGCTTCGGGAGTTCCCCTAGCACAGGACTATTGAGTTCTCCAAGAACTCATCTATTATGTATGATCCGTTATACCTTAAGGGTTCATTCCTGAGGTCTTCCTCTGTCCGACCTCACGTCAATGCTAACATTCCTCGACACCTACTAGGTATAAATATACCTTCCCTTGCCCAAGCAAGTTAGAGGAGACCTCGACTTCAGAGGAGCCCGTATCCCGGCCTGACGCACTGAGAAGACGCTGTCATTCCTGCACGCAGACGAATCCAGCTTCCAGTGTTCTGACTCCCTTCGCGGGGTGTTAGAGTTCCAAGATCTGGCAGGAGATTCCCACCTCTCTCATTCTCAAGGTATGGAGCTGACTAGATCCTAGAGGGACTCTTGGCATACTAGACTTAACATACTCTTAGTCTACCATACTAGAGAATACTCCACCTACTTCTACTCTTTCCTACACCTAGACTAGGTTAGGTACAGTGGGGTAGAACTAGCTTAGAATCGCATCGTATGAGTACTTGCATTTTTAGCTCATGTTGTTTATGTACGTGAATATATGCTAAAAGATAATGCTAGCGCAGTATTATTTATTTCTACTGCTTACGCTGTACATTATTTATCTTGCATACTGTCTTGTGATCGTAACAGCACATATCTCTTACACGAGAAACAAGACTGTTCAATAAAACCTTTTTATTGAAACGCCTGTCTTTCCTTTCTGTGTAACTCTGTAGAAACTAAGCATGCACGATTGAATGAGTGAAACTGTTATCTATTGTTTCCACGATTCTGAGACATGTTCCGCTTCTAAAGGGAAACAAAGTTGTCATGTTTTTCGGTTGCCAGAAACTACTCCCTTCTTGTTCTCAAGGAGTTTCTAGTGGCCTCTGAGCTAGCTGGCACAGAAGTTTAATATAATCGATAGGGACATACCGACCTTAGTCCTATGTCAAACCTATAGGTTATATTATTCCAATGCGCAGAGCCTATTAGGGAAATAGGAACTACACTACAGTACTGCAGGCCGGATGTCTTCAGGGGGAAAGAAAGGCTTGATTTTCTTAAGGGTGTTAAGTTGAAAGTTGATTCCCCTACTAGTAGCACTGATGTGAGCTTGCGTGTTTAGATATTTGTCCAAGATAATGCCTAGCGATTTAGGGGAGACAACCACATGAGGGGTGCAGTTAAGAGCTGTGAGTTGTTTAAGCCAGTCCAGGGTAGGTGCAGAGTGGTTGTGGGGGGCAATCAGAAGGAATTCAGTTTTGAGAGTATTTAACCAAAGATGGTTCTGGGCTAACCATTGTTGAGTTTGTGAGAGCACATCATTTAAGGTTTTGATGTCACCTGGAGAGGAGATCTTCAGGTACATTTGCGTGTCATCCGTGTACATGTGGTAATGAATGTTAGAATGGTTCAGAATGACGGTAAGTGGTTCCATAAAAAGGTTCAAGAGAGTGGGCAGAGTGGGGATCCTTGAGGCACTCCAATCCTGACAGGGATACTGGTTGTAAGGGAATGGTTAACTTTGATTCTTTGTGTGCGGGTATGTATGAAAGAGGCAAACCACTTTAGTACCGGGCCTGAGAGACCCATCCTATGTTGAAGAAGAGTAATCAAGTTTTCATGTTTGATGGTGTCAAATGCTGAGGACAGGTCAAGAAGGATCAGAAGACAAGGGACGTTTTGATCAAGGGATCTCCGAGTGTCATCAACAATGTGAGTAAGTGCTGATTCAGTACTGTGCCCTGCTCTGAAACCCGACTGGTAGAGGTCAAGGAGTTGAAATGTCTCTATATGGTTGCAGAGCTGCTTGTGGACGCATTTCTCAAGCAATTTAGCTAGAGTCATGATGCTGGTGATAGGCCGGAAGTTGTTAGGATCAGATAAATCAGTGTTGGGCTTCTTAGGGATGGGAGTGACTTGCCCAATTTTGAGGCAATCAGGGATCCTCCCCTGCAGGAGAGATTCATGAATGATCCGGGACCAAAAAGGTAGAATGGCCGAATTGAGATCTTTAAAAAAACTTAGCAGGAAGTGGATCCCTGAAATGATTGGATAGTTTTAGGGATGCCATATCGTGGAGCAGCTCCGTGAAATCTGGAAGGTGAAAGGAATTCCAAGAGGTGTTGTTTTTGGGAGAACAACCAATGTGTAAATACACTGCCGAGGGTTCCGCAAGCTCCGCTGATGATGCAGTGCAGTTCAGAGGCTGCAAAATGGGAGTGACAGGTTGCAGCTCCAGTTCAATTTTTCTAGTTTTTTCAGAGAAGTGCACTGAGAAGTCCTCGCCACTAGGAAGCGAAGTCAAGGGAGTTGCGGTAGGGCTGGAAGAGTGGTTCGCTTGCTGTTTGATGATTTCAATGAGCTTCTTGGGTCTATTTTTAGCGCCGTCCAGCTGAGCCTTGAAATGGTCAGTTTTAGCCATGCGGATGTGTTTGTTGTAGGTACTTCTCATCTTCCTTAGTTGAGAGAGGTTTGTGGTGGAGGGCGCGTTTCTCCAGAGCCTCTCTGCAAGCCTAAGTTTACGACGATCATCATTTAGGGCACCATTAAACCAATGTTTGGATTGTTTGACTGAAATCCTTTTGAGTTGCTTCAGCGCAATAGTGTCAAAAATATTAGCCAAAGTGCTAATGTTGTGATCGTCAAGGTTGGTTATGATAGGGGGAGGCTGAAGCCTATTCTTGGTGATAGAAGTTAGAGCATTGATGTTGATGTCTCTCAGGTTGCGAGTCAGTTGTTTAGCTTTAAGCGGTTGTCCCTGTCTGCACGTGATCTTTTCCAGGATGTGCAAGGAAATTTGATGATGATCCGACCAGCCACATGGTAGAATGTCACCCAGTTGTATGATATTGTCTTTAGCAATGATAAGGTCGAGGATGGCGCCTTTTTTGTGGGTTAGATCCCTTACAGACCTTTGAGAAGTTGAGATTGGAGAGGAAAGCCTTAAAGGAGCAGACTAAAAGGTCATTCGTGTCATTCCAATGGAGATTAAAGTCTCCGAAGAAGATATGGTATAGTTGGTCCGAAAACTAGCTAATGACCTCCATGATTTGCTCTGTGAAGAGCAGATTATCACCCGGTGGATGATAAATCGTGTGTAGCACACAGACAATCTTGCCCTTATTCCAAATTTCGGTGACTAGTTGTTCACAAGAAGATAGCAGAGCATTATGTTATGTTATGTTATGTTAATATGAACTTTTATAGCGCTCGTTCACCAACAGTTTCTTGGCGCTGACGGAGTTGCCTTCCTGAAGCAGTTACTAGTACGGATGAACCTGGTCTAACTATAAGCTTGGGTGAAGAGCCAGGTCTTCAACGTCTTCCTAAAATGAGAGAGATCTGACTCAAGTCTCAATGAGGGCGGAAGGGCATTCCAGAATTTGGGTCCTAATATTGAGAAACGTGAGCCTCCTGTTCTTTTTCGTCTAAAAACTGGGACCTCTAGATAGTTCATATGCATAGATCTTAAAGTACGGTGGGGGCTATACTTGTGAATTTTTGATGAAATGTACTTAGGGCCGGTCCCGTGCAAGGCTTTAAAAAGAATACAACCGGCTTTAAACTTGGAGCGTTGCTCCACTGGAAGCCAGTGTAATTCTTTTAGCAGCGGCTTGATGTGACAACGTCTGTCTTGTTGGAATATAATTCTGGCTGCCTGATTTTGTATTAGCTGCAGACGATGTATCTGATTGCGCTGAAGACCTAGGTATATAGAGTTAGCATAATCAATTCTTGACATAATCAAAGAGATGACAATTTGGATACATGCCTCTCTACTGAAAAATCTTCTGATTTTCCTCAGTTTACGCAGTTGGAGGAAGCAAGCGGAGGTAACCGCTCCAATCTGCGTATTCATGTTTAGGTCTGAGTCAATGTGTATGCCTAGGCTTTTTATCGAGTTTTTTAATGCCGGAGGCGGGCCTAACTCCGAGGGCCAGTGGGCGGGGGTCCAGAGCTGGAGTTTATTGTGGGGGATGATGATTTCTGTTTTTTCGGCATTAAGTTTTAATTGATTTTTGTTCATCCATTTCATGATGAACAGCATGGATTTTTAAGAAATTCCTCAGACTCTATAGATTCATTGATGGGGAAGACTAGCTGCATATCATCAGCATAGTTGTAGATTTGCACTCCCATCTGTCGTAACGCAACGATAAGAGGACGGATATAGATATTAAAAAGATGAGGAGATAGGGATGAGCCCTGTGGCACTCCACACTTCAGATTTACTGTGTCCGATTTGTACGGAGAGAGCCAAACTGACTGTTTTCTATCTGTAAGAAATGATTGAAACCATTTCAGGGCCATACCACTGAGACCTGCTGCAGCCAGACGGTCCACCAAGATGTTGTGGTTGACAGTATCAAAGGCTGCAGACAGGTCCAGGAGAATCAGTGCTTGAGTGCTGTCGACATCTGCCTTCCCCTTTAGGTCATCTATTACAGACAGAATAATGGACTCCGTGGAGTGCGCTGCCCGGAAACCAGCCTGATGAGGATCTAGGAAGTTTGTTTTTTCAATGAAGGAGCTAAGAGTCTTTGCTATATGTTTCTCCAACACCTTAGCCGAAAAGGGGAGGAGAGATATTGGCCTATAATTGTCCAGCCTCTGGGGATCAACTCCCTGCTTTTTCTGAAGTGGAATAATCACTGCTTCCTTGAAAGCTTGTGGGACTGTCCCTTGTGTTAAGGATAGATTCAAAAGAGAGAGAGTAATCTTAGGGAATGCTTTGAAAATGGATTTTTGTACTTCAGGTGGACAGACATCATTTGGGGAGCCCGATTTTATTATGTTTAGATACTCCAAGAAAAGATCTTGGTCTATGCATGGAAAAGTGGTCAGGATATCAGTGTTGGTATTTACAACCCAATTTTCCATCTCCTGATGTTTGGTATCTATGGATTCCTGAATTTTCTCTATTTTTTCAATGAAGAAATTACTTAGGTCATTGCAAAGTTTCTGAGTAGCAGGAATTGGTGGAGTTACACGATCAGGGTTTGATAATTCCCTTACTGTGTTAAAAATATCTTTAGTTTTATTAATTGAATTCAACACCTTATTAGAGAAGAATTGTTTTTTTGCCTCCATTATGGCGTGTTTATATTTCCTGAAATTAGTTTTATAATGTTCTTTAGATTCAGGTGAATAGGAGTTGCGCCATTTCCGCTCTGCCTGGCGAGTTTGGAGTTTGGCTAATCTTAAGTCTTCCGTAAACCATTTGGGTGCTTCATGTTCCCTAATGCGTGAGATTTGAGATTTTAGGGAGCATGAGAATTAATGGCTTTTCTTTGCCAGTCTGCAATTTCTCGCTCCAGATTATTTACATTATCCTTAATTTTAGGAGGTTTCTGTTTTAAGGTGTCACATAATGCTTCTAAGTTAATGTGGTGCCAGTTTCTTGATAGGGTCTTTTGAGAAGATGTTGTTCTGGACATGTAGATATTGCCTATTACAAACCTAATTATATAATGGTCAGACCATATACATGGTTGTATTTCCAAATTATGGAGGGTCAGATTGATTGACCATACTTGGTCAAGAATGTGACCTTTATTGTGTGTTGGCGCTTGAATATGTTGTGAGAGATTCAGGCTTTGTAGGGCGTCGGTCAATTCCCTGGCACTTTTTCCCCTGTTACTTCATTTACCCAGTAATTAAGATCACCAATGACCAAGACTTTGGAGAAGTCAATTGTCAGGGATGCGATACAATTTGCAAACATTATTGGGAAGTTAGGCATAGAAATTGGAGGTCTATACACAAGTACACATATCATGGTACTGTTGTTAAGGTCTAATTTGAAGACTAGGCTATCCACTAATTCTATCTCCAATGGCGAGACGTTAATGGCGGATAATCCTTTTTTATAGCAGCTGCCACTCCCCCCTTTTTTTCCTGTTCTATTTGCGGAGAGCAGGTAGTAATTGTCTGGCAGTGCAGCTAAAATATCAGGCGTGGCTTCTTCCGTCAGCCATGTTTCTGACAAGAACAATATATCGGGTGAATCAGTGTCAAGTAGGTTAAACAATTCTAACTTATGCTTTACTGCAGACCGGGTATTTAAGTACATTATGCTCAGTTCTTTTACCGAGCGTGCTGTGCTTTGGCTATTTGGTGCAGTAATCTGACTAGCGCTTTGACCAGAATCTCTATTTTTGCCAAGCTCAGATGACTGACCAGATTGAAGGAGGCCAAGTTCATCTAGTAGTTGTTGGCTGTCCAAATTTAGAGGTAGCATATTCCCTGAGGCTAAGGATTTAAGCTCTGTTATGGTGTATATAATTTTTGGGGCATAGTAACTGGCCCCTGGTCCCGGACGGCCGCGGACGGGCGCAGACGGGCTTGCCTTAGGCGCGCCTTTGGCGCGCCAGCGGCGCGTTCGCGCTGCAGCCATTCTTTTGTGTGCACCGGAGTTGGAGCTAACTCCGCCCCCACCCCACCTAATTGGCTGATTGCAGGTCTAGGTAGCCAATGGGAGTGCGGCTGTTCCCTGAGGCCAACGGCGGGAAAACAGGTCACAGGTAACAGACTGGCTAAATTTTCAATTTCAACAGTGTAATACGAGTTAAAAGGAAGATTCTGCCCCTTCTAAAAAACGGTGCAAGTTACAACTAACAGCTCAATGAAATCGGACAAGGTCTCTGATTATTCCAAATTCCAACAATATAATACAATTTTAAAAACGAAATTCTATTGATGCTGACAATATAGCGCAAGTTAAAAATTTCAGCTTTCAGGCAAGGTCTCTATCCAGCTAGTGCCTTCAGTAAAATGACTCCTAATCGCGCGATCGCGCTGCAGCCATTCTTTTGTGTGCACCGGAGTTGGAGCTAACTCCGCCCCCACCCCACCTAATTGGCTGATTGCAGGTCTAGGTAGCCAATGGGAGTGCGGCTGTTCCCTGAGGCCAACGGCGGGAAAACAGGTCACAGGTAACAGACTGGCTAAATTTTCAATTTCAACAGTGTAATACGAGTTAAAAGGAAGATTCTGCCCCTTCTAAAAAACGGTGCAAGTTACAACTAACAGCTCAATGAAATCGGACAAGGTCTCTGATTATTCCAAATTCCAACAATATAATACAATTTTAAAAACGAAATTCTATTGATGCTGACAATATAGCGCAAGTTAAAATTTTCAGCTTTCAGGCAAGGTCTCTATCCAGCTAGTGCCTTCAGTAAAATGACTCCTAATCGCGCGATCGCGCTGCAGCCATTCTTTTGTGTGCACCGGAGTTGGAGCTAACTCCGCCCCCACCCCACCTAATTGGCTGATTGCAGGTCTAGGTAGCCAATGGGAGTGCGGCTGTTCCCTGAGGCCAACGGCGGGAAAACAGGTCACAGGTAACAGACTGGCTAAATTTTCAATTTCAACAGTGTAATACGAGTTAAAAGGAAGATTCTGCCCCTTCTAAAAACGGTGCAAGTTACAACTAACAGCTCAATGAAATCGGACAAGGTCTCTGATTATTCCAAATTCCAACAATATAATACAATTTTAAAAACGAAATTCTATTGATGCTGACAATATAGCGCAAGTAAAAAATTTCAGCTTTCAGGCAAGGTCTCTATCCAGCTAGTGCCTTCAGTAAAATGACTCCTAATGAGACTCTAATTATGAGATTACTTTATAGTTAGGCTGCAGCGATGAATGCAAGCTAGAACTCCAACTGGAACTAAGAGGGTAGCGGATAAAGGACAGTTCGTCCCCACCGCAGAAGACTCTTGGTGGATTGTGTTGATCGAATCCCGGTGAGGGGTGTTTATTCCAGATCCTCTCCATCTTCATGGAGAACTGTAAAAGGGTATGCATGATCTCTTTGACAGCAAGGAGATCCTGCTTGAGGTCAGCAATCTTCTACTCAAGGTAAGGGCCGTTAATGCACTCCTCAGCAGCCCCTGAATGAAACAAAGGGTATGACCCAGTTGTGATGGGGGTATTGGATAGTATAGTAAGTCCCGTACCACAGTTACAGGGGGAGATAGAGTCACGATTGAGAGTGAACTTGCCATCAACCAAGGGAGGAGGATTGGCCTGAAGTGGAGTAAGATTCGGTGCCAGGAGGTGCTGCGCCGATCCTAGCGTTGGCTTAGTAGCGGGCAAGGTGGTTTTAATACAGGCGATAGGGGACGCGCAGGAGGAAGAGGTAGGAGGGTATGAGTTACGAGGAGAAGTATTGGGGACAGCAGCTAGGTCCAAAGCCCCTGAGGAGGTAATACCTGAATCTAGGGGTGGGTTAACAGGGTTAACATGGTTAGTTGTGCTGGGGGTGTGATGCTAATCTCTCAGATTGTTGGAGCTAACAGAACGGAAAGTGGGTAAAGAGGGTGACATGAGATTAGACGGTAGGAGTGGGAAAGGAGGAGAAGTACTGGGGGCAGCTACTAGGTGGAGGGACATCGGATCGGTACAAATGAAGCCCAAGGGAGGAATACCGGTATGTCCGTGCTAGTAGTGAGGGTGATATACATATCCTCCGTGTTGTTGGAGATAGCAGAGCGCTACATAGGTAAAGATGTGGACGCGGAATTGGGGGAAGAAGAGGCGAAAGGCACACAGGGTGCAGATATTGTGGGTAGGCATATAGGTAAGGATGTGGGCGCGGAATTGGAGGAAGAAGAGGCGTAAGGCACAGAGGGTGAAGATATTGAGGGGAGACTGTTATGTTGGATAGTAGCCTTACTATTGCTGGTGCTGGCTAGACGCAGGGTAGCAATCCACTGGGGCAGGAAACCCACCCCTACCATGAAAGCATAGTTACATGACACCACATATTGCCTATAGAAATTGGATATCTATTGGGGCCTTATGCTTTCCCGATCCCGTTCCAAAGACATCTGGGAGCCATTCACTGCCTGGATTTGGCAGAGAGTCTCAGATCCTCCCACACCTGCTTCAATAACATGACAGCCCGATCTGCATGGGGGCTGTGCGCCCCACCCCCACCTCCTTTGAGGTCGAAGTGATGTGGGTGGGGCAGCTGGAGTCTTTCGCGCATTGATGCCCAGTTAGCTCGCAATGTGTTGCCTGTTATACTATTGCCTGTATTCTATCCACACCCTCCAGGATTTCCGGATTTCGCGATTTGCAAAAAACGTGCGAAATCTGCAGTTTTGTGAAAAGGCTGTGATTTTTACAAAACTGCCCGTGAAATTTGGAGAATATACAATCTGATATTGTTTGTTGTCGACGAGGCTGACAAAGGCTCACAAAAACATAATTAACAAATATTTTCGTCCTTCATATTCCCAACTTTTGTGAAACAAGGCCATCTTGTGGGTAAACACCCACACAAGCCGAGGCTGGGCACGTGGTTTGCAATGCTGTTACAGGTCGCGAGGCCCTGGGCCTAGAGGACTAGCTGGGGGTCGAGCAGTGAGACTTAAAAGATGAGAAGGAGAGAAGTGGTAGTCTTAGAATGGGACAATAATGAACGTCCCTTGTAGCTACATCACACAACATTGGTTTCTTAACAGCACATCAGGAAAATTGGGCCCCTTCATGTTTTCAGTTCAATGCTATTAAAAACCAAGTACCCACTCCATCGCTCTTCCATCCTCCAAAGGGGGCACATGTTTCAAACATAATATCATAATACATCAGTCACCCTATTAGTATCTGATGCATATTCCATAATTGATAGTTATTTAAGTTGCAAACAGCAGGCAGGCGGATCAAAAGCAAGAAGGATAATATATTTTTCTAAATAAGAAAGACCCTAATGCGGGTTGGGTGGATTCCGACTTGCCACCAGTTGTATTGATCGGTGCTCGACGACCTCTACTTTTCTACTGTGATCTATCAAGCTTGGGGATTGGAAAAAAGAAATCATACATTTATTCCATATCATTTGGAGTTATAGATATATCAAGCAAGAGTGTAAGTATTTTGTTAATCATCAGATCTATCAGAGTGAACCTTTGAGAAAGTGACTCCAGACTATAACAAAGAATGACCATCCAGTTAAGTTTATAAGTACAGCGTTCACTTTCTGCAGTAACCAGCATTTATTTAAACCAGTCTGAATGTGTTGCCACTGAGTTTTCCAAAGTCTCAGAATGCAAGGTTTTGCAAAACCCAATGTTGTAGTAAACCAGCTCAACCTATGAGTGGCCGCACCAGTCAATGAGCATAAACTGCTCAATTATCAAGGAGACCTTGATCTGGAAATGAAACCTGCAAGACTGTCTTGTCATGGACCATATCTATGACCAGTAACACATCAATGCATGGCAATGGCAAAATAAGTGTCCTTTATTGCACTTTATCAGGTAACATCTCCAACAACAGCAATTGGTGCTAAGATTGGAAGACTTGAGTCTATATAGTGTCCAGTGCCATTTATGTAACATCATAAAATACCTGTATTTTAATCGCGCCTCTCTGAGTCCTTTATTATGAAAACTCGTAAGGGTAGAACAATCTTTATTGGTCAATTGAACTGAAAGTTTTTCTTGCCAACACTACCCGAGTACAGCTGCGGTAGTTGTTGAGAAAAGGGAATCAATCGTTGTGTCATACAGACCAGACACATTTCTTCTGAGTTGTCCCCATATTCATAAATATATGCGAATGGGGGAAGATTTGCAAAGAGATTGTTGCTGAGTCTCACATTAATATTATACAGTGTGGGAATAGTTTGTATTTCCACCATTAAGAGTTGTTTAGGCCATATTCACAATTTATTTTCCAGAAGGATATCAAATTGTCATTCGTCAAAAGGTCCCTGATAATGGTTATTCCTCTTCTCCGCCGATCCTCTAACTTAATATTGAACCCCATCAACATCTTTTCTTTATTCCATATAAGCGCTTTGCTATATGATTGTATTCCTTAAGTTGTTTGTGGGCAGTGCACCAGGCCTGTTTATGGTTTAAATCTTTTTATTGAAATTTATCAACAAACAACATGCCTGGCAATTCAGAGTGCGTAGCATAATGTGGCCACGAGGCCACAGTCTGATTAAATACATAGGCAACAAACACAGCGCCTACGAAAGATGCCTAGGCATAAAATGAAACTTATTCGAATCCCCCGCCCCCCTCCCCTCCCTCCCCAACCCTCGTCCACCGGGAAAACGAAAAAGGGGGGGGGAAATGAGAACACCACACGGGATTTGAAATATGAGTGGCGCTTTAAGCCGCTTCCAGATGTGGGGCAGAAAGTCGCAGAAGACGCAAGTATCTGGGGCAAGTGACCTCTCGGAACTCAGTAGCCAAGATGGACAGGAACGGCTGCCAGAGCTCGACAAATGTAGAGCCCTTCCCCGCCAGTGTGAGGGTCAGCTTCTCCATCCCCAGAACATGCCACAAGCGATACAACCAAGCTGTGAAAGTAGGGACCCGGGGAGTACGCCAGTGTGTTAATATGTTTTGGACCGCCGAACCTAGGGCAATGGCTATCGGGCGGCCTCTGCGAGATTTAAGCGGGTACATCAGTGGATTTGGGAGGCCCAGCAGAATGTATGCGGGGAACCGTGGCAGTTGGGTGTCCAAGTGTGCATCCACCTCATCAAGTATCTGAGTCCAGTAGTCCTGTATGTGTGTGCAATCCCAGAGAAGGTGTACCAGGGTGCCCACGCTCCCACATCCCCTCCAGCATTCAGCGCTCTGTCTTGGGTCTGCACGATGTAGGCGCTCAGGCGTGTAGTACCAATAGGTAACCAGCTTAGTAAACGTTTCCGTCAGTCCCATGTGATAGGCAGAGTGTCGAGCCCTATAATACACCCCCTCCCATTCCTTATTACTAAGTGTCCTGCCCAGGTCCCGCTCCCACCGGGCCCGGCCGGCGCTGTACTCATGTGTGTTCCTAGCTAACAGCATCCTATATAGGTCCGAAATAAGCTTTTTGTCGGATGTGCGGGTGAGGAGCCATTTCTCATACACAGAGAGACGTCTTTCAGCCGACGGCCGCACCTGAGAGTGTAGCGCCCAGTGTCGAATCTGCAGATAGCGCAGCCTTTCAGATTCGGGGATCCCGTAGTCCAATCTAAGCTGTGGGAACGGTATGATCCCGTCTACATTGAAGAGGTGCCCCAAAGAGCGGCACTCCGATGAGCGCCACCTCGAAAAATCTGCACTGTCCATGCCTGGCCGAAAGTCTGGGTTGTCGAGTATCGGGGTGAGCGGGGAAGGGAAGGAGGTCAAGCCGTGTTTAATATTGGTGCGGTCCCAGGTCTCCAAGGTGACGCGGGTAATATGTGACGCGTAAACATTGGGCGGTCGATGCGCCCTGCGAAGGAAAGGGACCCTCTGTAAGGGTGTAGCCGCGACTGCTTGGTCCTGAAAAAGCCAATGTTTCTCTGATTCCAACCTGTTCCACTCAACCAGGTGGCGTAGCTGTGTCGCCTGGAAGTATAACTGGAGATCGGGGACGCCAAGGCCGCCTTCCTCCGGTGGGAGAACCGTCAAAGTACGCTTCATCCTGGGTTTACGGCCATTCCATATGAACTGTGCGAGATCAGACTGGGTTTGCTGAATCCATCCCGGAGGGGGGTTGAGGGGCAGGGTCTGAAACAGGTGCAGGACCTGTGGCAATATGGTCATTTTTATGGCCGCCACTCTGCCGAGCCAAGAAAGCGGGTAGTGCTTCCATTGACCCAGTTCTCTGCGTATTTTCGCTCGCAGCCGAGTGTAGTTGACAGTGGCCGTGTCTAGGACAGAGGGTGCAAGTTGGATCCCCAGGTAGGAGACAGTGCCAGACGCCCACTGGATAGGGTGTCGCTCCCGTAGCCACGCCCGGGTGGACGGAGACAGGGAGAGATCAAGCGCGACAGACTTATCCATGTTAGCCCTAAACCCCGAGGCTTGTGCAAAGGCATCAAGTTCTAGAAAACAGGCCTGCAGAGCGGGTATCGGGTTAGATAGGGAGATCAATACATCATCCGCGTATAAGCTGATGGTGTGGGTATCCCTCCGAATTTGATTCCTGTGATCTCCGGATTGCGTCGGGAAGCGTTGAGCCAGGGGCTCCATATATAGCGCAAAAAGGAGGGGTGAGAGAGGGCACCCTTGTCTGGTCCCCTGGCCTATAGGAAACCGGGGAGATGTGTGGCCATTCACCCGACTGTTGCAGTGGGGAAGCGATAACAGTTCAGTATGTGTGTTCGGAGCTTCTCCCCCATCCCGGCCCGCTCGAGGACCTGCTCTAAGTATGGCCAATGGACCCTGTCAAAGGCCTTCTCAGCGTCGATGGTAAGCAACATATATTCTCCCGCAGTCCGGGAAGCCTTCTCGATAAGGTGGAGGGCCCGTTTGGTGTTGTCGCTCGTTTGGCGCTGGGGGATAAAACCAGCTTGATCCGGGTCTATAAGCCCTGGCATGTAGGGACCCAGGCGTGCAGCTAGGATACTGGTGTAGAGTTTAAGGTCGACATTAAGGAGGGAAATGGGGCGGTAAGCTCCGCAGGCCGCTCTGTCACGCCCGGCTTCGGGATAACCACTATGGATGCTGCAAGCATCTCCCCGAGATCGCACCTTGTGTACCAAAGGAGTTAAAAAGGCCGGTCAGGACTGGGGCCACAAGCGGGCAGAATGTTTTGTAAAAAGCAGCGGAGTATCCATCGGGTCCTGGGGCCTTGGCCTGTTTAAGGCGCGAGATGGCTGCAATAACCTCCTCTACTCGTATTTCTCTCTCCAGGTGATCGGCCTGAGCCTTGGTTAGGGTAGGGAGATCAGTCTCCGCGAGGTATGCAGCACCATCCGCTATGTTCAGGGATTGACTAGAGTATAGACGGGCGTAGAAATCCCGAAAAGCCTCAGCAATCTCGGAGTCCTCCGTGACCCGCCGACCGTCCCCCCTCCGGATCTCTTGGACCCCTTGTTTCTGCCTAGCCTCGCGTAGTTTGTGGGCGAGGAGTCGACCACACCTGTCGCCGCCCGTGTAATAAGAGTGTCGCAGCCGAAGAGCAGCATACTCCGCCCTGTCTTGATCTAACGCGGCGAGTTGCTGTCGCACAGCCTTCAATTGTCGCCACACCCGTGGGGCCCCTGTGCGTTGATGCATCTGCTCTAGTTCTCTCGTCCTCTGGGAGAGGTCCTCCCTCTTGCGTCTGCGTTCCGCATTGTCTGCTGTGGAAATGGCCACAAACTCCCCGCGTATGACCGCTTTAAGTGCCGCCCATTGTGTAGAAAGAGATGTGTCTTGGTTTGCATTGTGTAAGAGATAGTCTTTAATAGCGCGTTGTATCTGCTCCACGGTCGCTGTGCGGTGCAAAAGGGTGTCGCGGAGACGCCAGTGGCGGTTAGGAGACGGCAAAGGGGGGAGCGCGAAGGTTGCAACCACCGGGGCATGGTCAGAGAGCGAAGCAACTCCTATCTCCACCCCAGTCGCGTGCGCGTGCATAGCTGAGGAACCTAAGATATAGTCGAGTCGAACATATGTTTTGTGGGTACTGGAATGGTAGGAATACTCGCGCTCAACGGGATGGAAACAGCGCCATAAGTCCTTAAAACCCAAGTCCTGCAGCCGGGCAAGGCCGGTTGCCGAAATTGCACCCGCCTGGCTCGTGCGCTGACATGACCGGTCTATAATGTTGTCAAACACCAGGTTCAAGTCACCCCCCAGTAGGATCCTGCGTTCTGTCGTCGATGTAGCCTCCGTGAGTGCGCTGTGCAAGAACTTCTCCTGACCCTCATTAGGCGCATACACCGACCCAATCGTGAAAGTCAAACCCCCCAGGATAAAGCGGTAGGTAAGAAGGCGCCCCTTGATCTCTGCCTCTCTCTGAAGAACCCTCCCCGGAATGTGCTGGACACCAAGATAGCGACTCCAGCGGTTTTAGTGGGCCCGGATGAAAACAGCTGAATCGGAAACGCGCGGGACCTGAGGCGGTGACAATCCTTAGTCAGGAGATGCGTCTCCTGCAGGAGGCATATGTCAGCTTTGGCATTTTCTAAGCAGGAGAGAACAGCCTTTTGTTTGATAGGGTTATTAAGTCCCCTCACATTAAGGGAAAGGACTGTAAGCGTAGTTGGAGGCATCTATCCTATGGAGAGGTGGTGGGGTGCAATACTGCGGGGCAAGGGCCGCCGCTCCCGTAGCGGGTAGCGTGTGATAACAATGGAGGGGTTCTCCCCTTGGGACGCCCTGTGTGGGTGCGAAGAGAGGGTGGACGAGGGACCCCAAAACCCAAAAAATAACCCCAAACAAAAAAACCAAATCAAACTTTCCACATAAGGCGGATTCAAATAAAAACAAAATTCAAAATTGCATGATAGTCCATCATCCATAGACGATCGGTGAAGGTCTTCGTGGGGATCGTGTCGTGGCCAGGGGCGCGTCCCCTCCCCCCCGTCGGCCTCTCATCAAGAGGAATGACATCGGAAATGCGTTTCTTGAGTAGGTGCCCGTCAGGCGGGCTGCGATGTGGCCAGCGCCGCAGGCATGGCGTCCAAGGCTGCTTTCTGTCCTTGTGCTATCGTTGCGGGATCTGGTCTCCGAGGGCGGCGCCGACGTCCTTGTTGTCTCCAGCGTGGTCTGTCGTCCTCTGCTCCGCGACCGGCGCCACCCCCGCCATCCTCCTCCTCCGGGATGTCAACCCCCAGCAGGCGGCCCGCCTCTGAGAGTGAGCGGAGTTGGTAGAGTTTGCCCTCCATGCGGAATATAAGCCGGAATGGGTGCCCCCAGCTATAGGTGATGTTGCGCTGGCGCAAGTGCGTGGTGATGGGACGGAAGGTTTTCCGTTTTTGCAGGGTGAGTGCTGCTAGGTCTTGGTACAGGACGGGTTGCTGGTCCCGGAATGTAATCGGCTGCATCATTCTGGCCTTCCGGAGAATCTCCTCTTTGGTACGAAAGTCCTGGACGCAGACCAGATGTCAGCTGGTGGGGCCGTGTCAGATCTTGGAAGGCCCACCCTGTCTGCTCTGTCTAGAGTGAGTGCTGTATCGGGGGGGTTACCTAGTACGTGGTTGAAAAGTTCCCTGACGTACTTGAAAATGTCACCCGCTTCCTCGTTGGCCTTTACCCCCCGAATTCTAACGTTATGACGGCGGGACCGATTCTCCAGGTCCTCGAGATGGGTCTGAAGGTCCACTTGTTGGTCGTGTATCCGGATGACCTCCTGCTGGAGGGTCGACAGCTCCGTGTCCCTCGTGTCGCTCTTTTCCTCCAGTGCAGCAACTCTCTCGCCAACACTGTCCACGTCTCTGCGTACCTCCTTAATTTCGGCGGTGAGGTCGCGCTTGAGCGTCTGCAAGTCATCCCGCAAGGCCAGGAAGAGGGACTCGAGAAAGGCCCTGGTGACCGGTTCCGCTCCGTCACCGCCCGTCTGTGAGGAAGACTCGTCACCTGGGGGAACAGAACCCGTCTGGCTCCCGCTTTGGGTGCGCGCAAAGAGTTCCTTCAAAGTTTTGTCCTTCTTCCCACGTGTGGAGGACATGGCTCGATTCTCCCTTGTGTGCCCGGGTGTGTCGGGGCAGGCCGAACTGGTGGGCGTCTTAGTTTTCCGGGTCCGGCGCCCGCGCCGCGGGTCTATGGGGGGGCCCCTCTGCTGGCGCTATGTATCGTAGATGCGTCTTCTCCCCCACGGTGCTCTCGGCGTACGCTCAAAGGTGCGGGAAGGCCAACACTGGTCACTCGTGGGCCACCGGGTGCCGTGGTGTCACACTGCCTCCAGCCTCGGTCGTTGGCAGGAAAGGCGGACCCCGGCTCCACTCTACGGTCCGGGCCCAGTGTAAGCGCCCAGTCTAGCGCGAGGCTCCTGCTGCGCAAACGTCCCAGGGGCACTCAGGCCCTCCCTCCAGGCCGGTGCAATCGGGGGTGGACGCAGTCCCCACCGGATCCCTCCGGGCACCCCCAGCCCAAGCGGCGCGCGGCGTCTGCCGTATGCGTTTCTGAGCTTCAGGCCCTCAATGAGCATCCGACTCTGTGCCCCCCAGGTAAACGGATAGGTGGCATCCGGGTTTGTCCCAGAGGCCGCAGCGGTGTGGTGCGGCAAGGCCTCTAGGGAGTGTCACTAGGCCCGGTCTCAGCACAGGGGGAGGCCGCGCCTCAGGCCTCTCAGCAGCCCACGGGACCCCGGGGCCACCCCAGCTCTTCGCCCAGTGCCGATCACGCACTGCGAGTTTCCCTCGGGGGGTGCTCACCTTACTCTTCTTTTGCCAGGTTCACAGTCCGTCCTCCGGACGCTCGGGAGTCAGTCCGCCCCCAGGCACGGGTCCACCAGTGGGACTCCTCGTCCTCGGTCGCGGCTCCGGCAGCTCCCTGCTACTGGTGGGTCGCAGGAGACACACAATTTGGGTCGGCCTCGTGGGGATCAGCAACGGGCCTCGTCGCTATGCGCTAGTCGATGCCGGAGCCGCCGCCACTCGAGCTCCGCGGCCGCTGCGGTAGGCGATGCGGCGCAGGCCCAGATCCAGACCTCGCGCTCTCACTGACACGGAGGGCCAGGCTCGTCGTCGCGGTCCGCTGGCTTCCTGACGGAGCCCAGAGCTTCCCGCAACCCTCGGGAGTCAGTGTGCCAGATTCCGATGTCTAAGGTGGCGAACAAGCCAGTGCTTTACTGGGCCGCCGACGGGAGAGACGGAGCAACGCGTCCTATCTCGCCGCCATCTTGGCCACGCCCCACGCACCAGGCCTGTTTAGTAGAATGATTGATGGGGCTGTATCCATCATCCGGTTCTGTGTACCTACTGTACACAAACGACAGCAGTTTTCGCTCGTTGCAAACTTATCCAGGTTTATAAACACATCAGCATCAGCCTTATTAGAAATGCTGGTTCGTGGGCATCAGACCCAATTTGGGGGGGCACAGAGCAGAGGTGGGCCCCAATTGTGATGCTTAGGGTCATTTGCTTTTAGTGTCCTGAAATCCATCCTAGTATGGCTTTGCAAACTGGGACAAGAACAACCATTTTGGTTCTTGACTCTCAAGGTAGGCTCAAAAGCCCAAGGCTTGTCATGAAGGTAGTGCAGAGGGCAAGAGTTGAGATCTCAACAGTCAGTGAACAGACACAATAAGACATTTACAAAAACCCGTGGGCTGGTATCAGCACATGATCAAGCCATTGACTGAAGGTGGGACCTGCAAATATAAGCCAATGGCTCAAGGGAGCTATCCCAAAGCACATCTCTGCAAATTATATAATGAACGTTGTGTGTGGTGTTGACATGACCTCTGGCAGTCAGCTAAAGATATCGTTAGCATACATAAGTTTTTTCTAATTTCTTTTTACAACCTGTTTTCTAGTTCTTTTTTGATAAGCGAATAGAGAAATGTTTGTTTGTAGAGGCAGCTTCTCCAAAAGAGCAGGGCTCCCAATCCACACTCATAATGTAGATAACATCATTTCACATATGTATAGTAACGGGACTAGGGTAATCTCTGCCCTCATGGGACCCGGAAAACAATCCAGGAGACCACCATGAGGGACGGCAAAACTCCCATTAAGGATTAATTTCTCAGCTACTTAACTGAAAATAAATATATATTTGGATGCGTGAGAGTTTCCTTTCAGGGATATCATTATGCATTCCTTTATGATGACTGGGGCAGAGTTGTGATTTCTGGTCAGAACATCGCTAAGTAATATTTGTATAAGATTTACCTTATGCCTACGTGACTGTAGAAAACGTACTCCACCACCACAAGTTTCGCAACCCACTACAATCCTGTGTCTAGGGTGCCTGAGGAGGAGGTGTCATGCCTCACGGATCTAGGAGGTAGTGGTTCCCGGCAGGGGTGCATACATGGATGCTAGAACATCCCAGTGAGAAATACGACCCCCTCCCACAAGGTTAGGATTGGAGCTGTGCTTCTGTAAAGCAGCAGAAACTTTAAACATGCCTATTTCATAGTGGAATACTCTACTAAAACAGGTTCTATTTATTTAAGGCTGAAAAGGAATGATTCTAAGTAAAATAAAGTGCCACAATAATGCCGCAAAATTCAAATTTTTGTGCCGCTAAATTTAAATTTTTGTGCCGTTAAATTTGCAAATCTATGCTGCAATATCCTGGGGGGTCTGCCTATCTGTACCTATTACTAGGTTTAACAATGTGCACTGTAGAAATTGACTATCAACTGCTTAATTTGGGATTTTTTATGGTGGCACTATCCTTAGACCCTGCACCCGACATTCAATACTTCCCCACTTTCCCACCTTCCCTCCTCCCTGTTTCTCCCCCTTCTGATACAGACATTGTTATTGTGTTGTACTGTTTATAAGTTAAATGCCAATAAAGAGCATTATAAAAAAAAAAAAATTTTAAATTGTAGGTAGGTCAAATAAGAGCAAAGTCCTCCTCAGATTCCTTAAAAATATCAGCAAAGGAATTGTATATGAGGAGTAATCCGTGCTGATAGCTTCACTCTTTCTCAACTTCACTTGTGCAGTAAGGGAACCCACTAAATTGTTATCCATGCAGATTTTGAGAAATAACATGAATAGGAGGACTGCATTCGAGAACAGTCCCAATTCTAAAATGCTCCTGCAAAGGGTTTTCCCGGTGTCCTTTACAAACTAAAAAAAAAAAAAGGGGTGGTGAAATATGCTTTTAATTTGCAATATCATTGCTTACGATACCTTTCTCTTTCAGAAACATGCTGCGAGGTTGTCCAAATTATGACATTTGTGCTGATCAGCATTGGTGAAATAGTCATTGGTAAGAAAAAAAAAATAAGCTGAACTTTCTGATTCACTTCTCTCTCAAGTATACTTTTTCATCATTCCTTTCCTGACTCATTCCATTTGGGGCTGCTGGGCTAACTTTCAGTGCTCCTTGTTTCTCCATTCAGAATGACCCTTTTCTCCCCTGCTTTCCCTTCAAATATCTCCTATCTCCATTTTGCACATTTCATCTTTGGTGCACAACACCCCTTGTTCCTCTCTTCTAGGTTTATTGCTCTGCCCCTCTTCTCATGTACATGTTCTCTATTTTAATGCCTCAGTTAATTGAGTATATCAATAAAACAGTCATTATAGATCAGCTAAAGCAAGAAGAAAAGACTTCACCAGTCTCATTCTCGTGTAAAAGATTTGCTAATGCAAGAGAAGAAGAAACTTCTCCAGAATTCCTTTGGTGCAATCTCAGGGTGCCTACATTACAAGCTGGCAAGGTGCCTTAGTGGATTAATTGTTCACTGTTAACATCTGCGATTTGCAGGTTTGAGTTTGTTGCATTCCGGAAAAGCTGGCTTTGCTCCCCATGCTACTGTAAATGAGTGCCATAAATTCTGTGACATAACACCCCCTATTTCTGAAACTCACTTCTGCCTGCAGGTTCCTAACCTGTTGAATAGCCCCAGGATCCAGACTGGATCTGAAAAATTTCCATAGCTCATTGGCACCGGTAGGGGAGCACTGGCTCTTCTCAAAGCTGGAAGCAGTGTCACATCAACGTCACTGGAACCATAAAGTGCACACCGACGTTAGTTCCTATTTTCCTATGCCTTTTGATGCAGATCTGGAGCTCCCATCTCTTAAGAGATTTCCCAAGAGGCTCTCCTCACAGAAATGTTGCTAAAAACACAATGCGGGTTTAGGGAATATGTCAAGTCCTAAGAGATCAAGTTTTAAACCTTTTTTAACCTTCTAAAAGCAAATGTCTATAACTGATCCTCACGAGGAGTGTGTCTGATGATTGGCTCCAGCCATGATCCCCACTCTTGCTCACAGTGCCACAGTATGATGCTCAAGGCCACAAAAGAACAAGAAGCCAAGTTGTTTATGACCAAGGCCCAGGATGATCTACAATCCTGTTGTCACTTTTGTTCCAGGACTTGATCCCGCTCCAGGTCTCACTCTTCACCCTCCTTCAAGTTGTACTGGGAGAAAAGATGACAAAAGAAAAAGAAGCACTCAGGTTCCCAAAACACTCTTGATCCCGAGGTAAGCCACCACATCCACAGGAGGCCCATACATCAGAGCCAGAATTGGTGGTAGTTCCTCCTCCACAGAATACCCCACAATCTCTGTCGGCGCAGCATCCGGCTCCTCTGGGTCTGCAGCCATTTTCCACTGCCTCGACGCCGGCTTACCGCGAGTTTCTTGTGTTGATCCCACTTCTTTTCTGCAGACTATCTGGGACGTATTTCAACAATCATCGATTCCACTCTGGGGCAACTTCTGGCCTGAAGAGACCATGTTGAGCTGCTCTTGGCTTACAGGTTGCGGTGTATCTTCCCAGGCCCAGGTCACAACATGCCTCACCTGGGACCTGCTGACATCATCCTACTTCTGAACTCTCACCGACGATTCTGTGGTCACCACTAGAACCAACTCTGTTAGCTTCATTGGCACTGCCTCTTCCACTCACTTTGGTACCTGATTCTCCAGCTGTCCCAGTGAAAACTCAACATTCCAGGCGGGGCGCTCAAAGACTTATTGAAGAGAGCTTTTAGACTGGCTCAGAATTACAACAGGCTTATATCCAGAGGACTGATTCGGATCCAGTCCCTGTGGGAGATGACCGTCTTACTTATACAAATGATGCTGAAGATGTCATGCATCTTTTCCACCCCACGGCCCAAACTGTGTATGTGGCAGATCTCTTGCTGCTCCAGAATGCTAGTGGATTGGACAAGTCCTTCTAGAGTTATTTCTGCCATCTGTGAAATCTTAATCAAATATACTGACCAAAGTCCCCCAATCAACAACTGTTTCAGCAGAGCCACTCCTGCCTTCCATTGAGGTTTTCTTGAACCCTATTAGAGAGGCCTGGTCCAAACAAACATCAGCTCCTGCCATTAACAGGGCTTGAGCTCAGGGATACTGGTATGCTGAAGAGGATCAGTCATTCCTATCGCTTCATCCCTCCCCTGAGAGTCTGGTGATGCAAACATCGTCTTATGGGAAACAAAACCCAACACACCCACTGGACAGAGTCAAAAATGCTTGAAGCCCTTGGAAAGAAGACCTTCTCAGCTGGAAGCTTGGCCTTAAGATCTGTGGATATTGCCAGTCTTTTGCCCAGTACATGCATACCTTGTGGGTAATGGAGGCCCAGGTGTCACCTAATTTACAGGTTCACCTGCAAGATAATTTCTCAGAAGTTTTCAAGAATACCCAGGACTCCTGGTGACACATAATAAAAGGCTGGTCTTAAGAAAGCAGACTTGGTCACCAGAGCCATGTTCAGACAATGCAGATCCTAAAACAGCTAAATTCTCTGATCAGGCAAAACAGTTGCAGTGGAAAACGTTGAGGCCATCAGTGAGAGCATCTCTCGTAAACCTCTTCATCTTTATCTCCTGCACCTCCTGGGAAGTCCCTTTATCGTATCCTTGGAGGAGAAGGGATCTCTCTAATTCTACCACCCTAGAAAGGCTGAACATTGGACCAGTGGATCCTTCAAGTGGTAGAAGAGGGGTATTCCCTGCCCTTTGAGAGGCCCCAGTCCACATTCCCCCAGCAGTCCTCCTGCTTTGCAGGATATTTGTGCATTCATCAGCAGGAGATGTCAGTCCTGTTGCAGAAAGGAACTGGGGAGCTGCTGCTAGAGCAAGAAATTTGGCAAGGGTGCTACTCTCTGTACTTCCTGTGTTCCGAGAAGGACAGTGGTCTTGAAAGCCTCATTGCTTCTCTGCAGCTCCCAGCTGTTGATATGCCAAATCGTAGTTGTATTATCCATCAAGATCTGGACACACTGACTGAATGGAAGTGAGGAAAGCCTTGAGCACCTACTGAATCTCCCTTAGCTCAAGTAGGTTGATGTGAAACATTCACTCTTCAGGAGGCCAAAGGCCTCTGATCTCTAGCTTCTCCAGATGAGCACTATTCCTGAGGGTGGATGTATCCGTCACCACCATGGCCACAGCTGGCGAAGGGCTGAAGTACATCCTCCTGTGACATGTGCTCCTCCACCGCTTTTTAGCTTCCACAGTAAGCAGGCGACAGGATCCTTTCTGTTTGTCATCATTCCACAAAGTCAGTCTATTCTTGGAATAGAAAAGGTTTTTCGCATGGTGTATGGAGCAGAATGTGGACCCTTTAAAAGTCTTTCTTTCTGATACCCTTCGATTTGCGGACTTGTCAGCAAATCAAGGCTGTAGAGTTGGCACTGTTAAGGGTTATCTGGCAACATTTCCGTCTTTCCCCTGCCTTGAAAATCAGCCACCCCTGTTTAAATCACCGATAGTAATTAGTTTTCTTAAAGGATTAACATTTTTTTTTCTCCCACATGTTTTGTCATACCTCATTGGTATCTAAAATTTGTGTTGTCCTTTTTAATGGGGCTCCTTTTGAGCCTTTTCACAATTTTTAGTTACGTATTTTGACCTGTAAGACTGTCTTTCTGATTGGAATTTTTTCGTGAGATGCCTCAGTGAGTTGCAAGCGCTGGGGATACCTGCACCATTCACATTCTTGTTCCCGGACAAGCTGGTTCTTCGTACAAGAGCTGCTTTTCTTCCCGAGGTGGTATCTCCTTTCCATGTGGGACCGGCCATAACTCTTTCTACCTTCTACCCTCAACCTCATCCCACCAAAGACAAGAAGAGACTGCATTGATTTGATCCCTGATGTGCTGTCAGTTTCAGAGCAGATGGTCATCTCTTTGTGGGCTATACTGTTTGTAAGAAAGGGAAAGCTGTATAAAAGATGACGTTATCCCATTGGATAATTCTTTGCATTAAGATCGGTTATGCCCAAAGCTAAGCAAGAACCACCAAAAGGTCTACGGCTTCTACCTCTGCCCTGGCCAGGGATTGACTTTTTGCTGACATCTGTCGAGAAGAGACATGGGCTTCTGTTCACACCTTCAGCAAGCATTATTGCCAGGATTCAAAGTTTAGAAGGGATGTCCATTTCGTATGTTTAGTGCTGAAAGGTTTCTTGGTTCCACCAATCCTTCAGACCCTCCGTCCAGGGGAAGTACTGCTTTTGAATCTGTTCAACAGGTGAGGAGCCTGCAGATAAGTGTCCATCAGAAGAAGCAGTTTCTTAACTTCAGTAACAATTATTCTGGTGGATACTCTGTCTGCAGATTCCTCACCAACCTTACCCTCCTCGTTTTGAAAGATGATCAAATATTGCTGTAGATAATAACAATAATAATAATAAGATGGCAAGTTGGATATCTCTTCACTGTGTTCAGTTGATGTTAATGCATGTCTAAGCCTGGAAAACCACAGAAAAAAGGAAAAGAGAATTGGTTTTGGCGTGCCGGGATGGACGCTTTAAAAATAAATGTGTAACATTATTTACAATACTATTTAACATAAAAATATTTGTAGTAACTTTTTCCAAGTTTAATAAACTTTTTTTTACTTTTCGCTATACTTAATGCCCCAAATCTTCCTATGGTAGCATATAGGTAAAAAAATATGCAACTTTGAGAAAGTTACTAAAATATTTTATATTACATATTACTGTAAATGATTTTATATATTTATATTAAATGTAAAACAAATTTTAAAAAAATGCTTTGATGAGGCCAACTCCCCTGCCTAGCACTTAAAAGAAAGTAGAGCTACTGTGCTCTTCCTTAGTCCTTCCATGCCCACAAAACAGCTTCCTCAATAATTTCGCCCCATTTGCAGCATCGCTAAGGGCTTTGCCTCCAAGGCCCACCACCTAAACAACAGGCATCCTAGTCCTTTCGGTTCAGGGTACGGGATAAGGCAGACAAGGTATAGGCCAGCAGGGACAACAAACTTCTCAGTCCCCAGTCCTCCGGCAACAGCCTGTAAGGCATTTTAGTCTGTACTTAACAGCACACGACCACCCAGTGGAAAGCAGGATCACTCATTTTCTCCATGGGTGGCAAGCCATAACCTCTGACAGGTGGGTCCTGTCATAGTCCAACAGAGCTACACCCTATTATTCCTTTACACCCGTGTCCTATTCCACCCACATCAGAGCAGTTTTCAGAGAAACGTTTGTCCATTTTGCGGCAGGAAGTTGCTCTCATTTGGAGAAAAGAGCCATAGAGAGCGTCCCAGCCTCAGCGATTGGAACTGGATGTTAGTCCAGTTATTTCCTAGTGCTGAAAAAGTGTGGCATCCTTCGCCATATTTTAGATTTTCGACCCCTCAGCTTGTTCCTGTGGAAGGACAAATTCAAGATGCTTACCCTGGCCCAAGTGATATCTGCCCTGGATCTAGGAGATTAGATGGTGGATTTGAACTTGCAGGATGCCTATATGCGTATCCTCATCTGCAGGCCCACAGGCACTACCTGCTGTTCAAGGTGGGCCACGAGCATTTGCAGATTGTTGTGCCCCCTTTTGGCCCCCCCAGTGCCCTCAGATGTTCTCGAAGGTGATGGCGGTGTCCTTGAGATTGCAACCTTAGAGGTCAGAGATATCAGTCTTCCCCCTACCTCAACAACTAGCTGTTGGAGGCAGGCTGGCCACAGCCAGTCACGGAAAACCTCTACAAAGATTCGAACTTCCTACCATCAATGAGGTTCACTATCAACATTCCAGAGTCACACCTTACCCCTTCTCAGAGGCTTCCTTTCATTGTAGCCATCTTGGATATGGTAAACTTTTGGGACTTTCCCCTGGAACAAGTCCAGGACATTTGCGCTATGATTCCAGTGTTTCAGCCTCAGTCCTTCGTCTCAGTGAGGATGGCTCCTAGGCTTCTTGGCCTATTGGCCTCCTGCATCGTGGTTGTCAATAACCAGGTGGCACATGTGGGCTTGCAGTGGGGTCGGAAATCTCAGTGGGCCAAGTACCAGGGAACCTGTCAGACTCCATCCAGGTTTCAGATAAAACTGCAAAAGATCTGGTGGTGTCTGCTGAACTTGAATTGGACCTGCGGCAGACCCCTCTCTCTACCCCATGCAGAATTAACAGTGATGACATATGCATTACTGTTGCACTGGGGAGGTTATCGGAGAGAGTTGGAGATCAGAGGACTCTGTCTCCAGTGGGGACATGCCTCCACATCAACCTGATGTAGTTGCAGGCATTTTGCTTGGTGTTAAAAGCCTCCCTGCCATTAATCAAGGTGAGGATGGTCCATGTCCTCACTGACGCCACCACCATGTGGTATTGTAACCAGCAGGGGAGTGGGTTCCTGTGCTCTGTTGCAGGGGGCCATTCACCTCTTGACTTGGTGAATCGTCACCATCTAGCTGGATATTTGAACGCTGGACAGGCAAGCTCAGCAGGCAGCGCCTAGCATATCACGAATGGCAGCTACATCCTGAGGTGACGCAGGGCGTCTTAAAGCAATGGGAAAACGCCTGGTTTGATTTCTCAACTTATAGCTTCCACAGTTTTGTATATTGGAGTTCCCAATAAATCTATTTCTTGGACAGACATTTCTCAAAGAGTGGAGCACAGGACTCCCACTGCTACCTCTCCTGCTGTGAGTTCTGAAGAAGATCAAGAACGACCATGCCCAAGCCATCCTAATGACCACGGATTAGGCCAGGACAGTGTGATACCCATAACTTCTGGGCAGGAGCATCTGTCTTCTGTCGCAGCTGCAGGACAGGGTCTTGCACACAGGCCTGCGCAATCTACACCTCCATGTATGGCGATTGAACAGCGGCAGTTGACTGCATTTGATCTACCTCCCGAATTAGTGGATGTAATCCTGGCAGCCAGGCATCTTTCTACAAAATCTGTTTATGCCATATGCGGGGACACGTTTGTGGCTCAGTGGGGCACCTGCAGCGTTGCAAAGCAAACGTTTGAATGTGTTACTGTATGTTCTGTCTTTGGACCAGCAAGAACTTGCAGTGGACACTGTTAAAGGTTATTTATCGTCCCTTTTGGCCTTTATGCATGTACTGGACCAACTGTCCTTCTTCAAATCACCTGTAGTGATGCGTTTTCTCAAAGGTTTGATCTCATTTTTCCTCCAGTACCCTTTGTGATGCCACAGTGAGACCTTAATTTGATCCTTGCTTTCTTCGTGTGTACTCCTTTTTACCCATTACCTGCATCTCCAGACCCTGAAGACAGTCTTTCTCATTGGGATAACCTCAGCTCGTTGCTTGAATGACCCTCAAGGTCTGTCAGTCCAGCCACCCTACACCACCTTCTTTCCGGCAACACTGATGCTGAGGACTAGACCCCCTTCTGAACATTATAACTTCCTCCCACATTAGGCAATCCATCACTCATCTGTCTTTGTTTGCCACACCTCCTCACTCAAAAGTGAAAGAGTGACTTCCTTGCTTGAACCCCAAAAGAGCACTGAGTTTTTACATCGATAGTATCAAGCAGTCCTCTGTATTGTGATCTGCTGTGTGATGGCCAAAATGCAGATTTTGAAAGGGTTGTGGGCCCATTCCACCAGGGCCAAGGCTGCTACCACCATGTTAGCATGCAGAGTGCCTTTCCTGGATTTTTGTCAGGCTGCTAATGGGCATCAGTGCACATGTTTACGAAGCGCTGCTGCCTTGACAGCCAGGTCTGGCAGAACGGTATTTTGGCATTTTGGTCCTGCAGGACTTCTTGGTATGAGTCATTCTACAGACTCACCACCAGGGGAGGTACTACTTAGGTATCTATTTTAATAGTGAGGAATCTGCTGTTAGACGTATCCATCAGAAGAAGTTACTTACCTTAGATAGCACACTTGCTGGTGGATAATCTATCTTACCCCAGATTCCTCAGTGCCCTCCCACCTCCCCATTCTGTGGAATGGACTCTTTTCCATTTTAAAAGGTCCAAATTTAGAGATCTACACACTGGTACAAACAATTATTTTTGGTTCTTCGCATCCGAGGGTGTGGGCGATGTTTAGAAAGAAGCTGACGTCAGCCTGCTGGAGTGGTGCTTTCATGCAGCTCCAGTCAACACTTTCAGGGCGGAGCCGAGTTGGCGCAGAATCGCATGATCCCACCTACTTCTGGCACCTCGGAATATTGTAAAGGAGAGGAATCTGCAATTAGATCAAATATCCACCAGAAAGAGTGTTACAGAAGGTAACTAACTTGTTCTTCTATGTGCCCTTCACCATCACATTGGAGAAGGGGAGAGGTAACAACCTACTTTTCTAGCAAACTCTGTATTCTGCATAAAGGGACGTGCCTTCATCATATCGATTGAATATTGTCCTAGTGTACCCATATTGGAAGACCTATTTACAGTCCTCTAGGAATTAAAGTTGGGATTGTAGTTGTAGCATGGCTGGATCGCACATGTTTTAAAGTCCTGTAGGGATTTCCCCCAATTCCTTAAGTTCCTTAACCAACCTCTTCAGGCCAGTCGCTATGGCTCTAACTCCATTCAGACTTTCCATAGTGTTAGAGAATCACAAGTCCGAACTGGTAAAGGAGACCTTTTTTCTCAGTGAAAGCTGCAGTGTGTTGTTACTTTCAGAGAACAATTACAATCAGGCACTCCCCCTACGGCGGGCTACGTTTTTCCGTTAATTCTCAGTCTCCCACAACACTTTCACTGTCTCACCCTTCTTGGGGCAAAAAGAATCCTTTTTGTAATTTCTACTTTTCCACTGCTCTTCTTTTTTTTGGGGGGGGGGGAGGTGGGGGTGTGTGTGTGTAATAGAAAAGTTTTTACTTTTAGTTACTGCCACGTTTTAGGTGGCTGTTTATAAAAATAAGAAATGGTTATGTGTCCGCCCACTCTAAATTGGGCAGGTGGACACATGGCTAAACCTTGGATGGCCTTTACTCTGTCGGGCTATCAGAGGGGAATTAAGGCAGCAGAGATGGAATAGTCTCCACCGTCTACATACTGATAGTCCACTCGTCTGTAAATCAGGCAGGCAGACCTTCAGGTTGGCGGAAAGGACACACTGTCGCTGTTGGAACGGAGTACCTTTTTCGCCAACATTTAAATCAGTTCGTTTTGATAGGCGTGAATAGATCCCTATCATATTAGATATTTCCATCCATAAAAAGAAGTCAGGAAGGAAGTAGGTTTGTTTATGACTTCAAAGCGGACACCTAGGGGGGCGCTAGTGAACCCGGCAGCAATATGGCTGCCATTTGGTGAGGCTCTGCGCGCAGGACAGCAAATCCGCCAATTATCCGGCACGTGTCAGGCATCGACACAACACAACTGAGTTGGGGAACCCAGACACTAACGGGGACCCGAATGATGCCGCCAGTGTAAGGCACAGTGCTCAAAAAGCCTGGAGACAGAGATAGGCCCGGCGACCATAGAGCAGAGACGTGGCCCGGCCGAGACCTGAGACGCTGCGGCGCAGCCTGTACAAAGGAAAGTGAACCGTAGGTCTACATTCGCCGTGTGCGAGGGTTGGAGTGCGCGCCCCCGACCCCTGATGGAGCGAAGGGCCGTGTCTGGGTCAACGTGATCTGTGGCGCGGCCGAGCAATGGCGGCTGACTTCAGGGGATAACCGAGGGCTCTGGAGGAGAGGCCCGCCCGAACCACCCGTTGGCCGCCGCCGAGCAATGGCGGCTGACTTCAGGGGATAACCGAGGGCTCTGGAGGAGAGGCCTGCCCGAACCACCCATTGGCCGCCGCAGGAGCTTTAGGGGAGATGAGAGCACGGCCTGCTGCGGATAGGGGCAAGCCGGTAGAATGGGGAAATCCAATACCAGGCAATCAAAACTGGTCTTTGAAGAACGGAAACCTCCCAAGGGCTCAATAACTATGAAGGATAGCCAGCAGGAAACAGAACCGTGCGGCGCGACCCCACTGAACCACACATTTGAGAAATGTTCAGGGATCTCAAACAGTCCCTCACAGCTATTGATAATAAAATTGACTCTCTAGCAGACAGATTTGACTGCCTAAAGGAGAAGGTGACGAGCCACGATCAGCGTATTGGGCAGCTCGAACAACGCACCTCCATGCTGGAGGACGAGGTAGGGCGACACGAGTAAAACACTTCAGCATGGAAAAGGTGCTGGAGGTGATCAGAAATAAGAATGAGGACTTGGAAGCCAGGTCCCGCCGCAACAACCTGCGGATTGTGGGGGTTCTGGAATCCACCGCAATGGCTCAAGTGGAATACTATGTAGAAGAAATGCTGAGGGCTCTCTTTGGGGACTCGCTGTCGCCCGTGTTCATTGTGGAAAGAGCGCACAGATCGCTGGGCCCCAGACCACTGATGGGCAAGCCTGCCAGACCAATTATCGGGACTAAGACACGGTACTAAGGCTATAAAGAAACCAGCAGAATGTTGTGTACCGAGAGAACACTGTATCCTTTTATCACGATTTCACTTTAGTGGTGCAGGCGGCCAGAAGATAATTCTTGGCGGTTAAATGCTCCTTACAGAAACTGGATGTCAAATACTCCCTACTATACCTGGCGAAGCTGCACATATTCCACGCTGGACCTTGTACTTCACGGACCCGAAGAGTGCAGCCGAATTTGTGAGAGACCTTCTTCCGGCCTGGCAGACATCACAATCTGATTAAGACTCGGAGAGGGGCCACACCAGTGGCAATGATTGAACATGAGGAACGTTATCGCTCTATGAATGGTTGTCAGTGACAGCCTCTCCATGGCAATAAGAGTCGAACTGCAGGAATGTAACTACCCTCTCTTTTCATTCGAATGTTAGCTAATGTGTGTTGATGCCGCTTCACTGGTAATGAAGCGTACTCGCTTAATTGCGCAAATGCTATCCAGGCACCCAGCTACTCCCAGCTGGGACGTGCCGGGCACCTAGTTGCTCCCCTCCAGGGATGGTTCCTATTCTCAGTTTGATTAAAGGCCTTAGTTGGCATAAAATGCAACAAATTGACAGTGAAACCCTACAGCAACTAGCACCTAACCTGATAGACCCAAAATAATGAAAGAGGGAAGTAACCCAAATTTGTGTGCACATGGTCTTAGCACCCACTGTCAAGGTGCCGTCCTCAACTGGACTTGACATTGTTTAACATAAAGGAGCAATCGGTGCACCACTGCATAACCAATTAAACAAAGTACAAGGTCTGTGTCCTGAGTTGTATTCTCCAAATCTTCGTTTTTATTATTAACCACAATTGATTTGAATGTGACATGCAACATATAGAGTAGACCAGCCAATGCGTTTTGTCCAGTACAATGGACTTCTTCAGGGCATATGCGGAGTCGTCGTACATATGGCGCTGTTATATCTGAGGCAAAATGCAAGTAGTCAAAGTACTTCATGTAACTGGGAACGGGACAGATGAGTCACTCTGTATAAAAACATAGAGCAGTTGTAGACAGCTATGTTCTAATTACAAATGCAAATAGTATGCGGTGCATCAAGAATCAGTAATACGTCGGGCCACGCACAAGGCGGCCCAAGACAGAAAGACCCATCAGCTCAGCACCGTGATACGCGCTGGAGCAGTGTGTCCATCGGGATTCTCCTTTCCGGTATGCAGACAAAGAAAAACAAGAAAAGTTGGCATCTTGGGGGGCTGGAGTGGGTGGGTGTGCGTTTTACTAGGGTTGTTTTTGATGATGAATTCTAAATGTGAAGTCCCTTCTTCCCCTCCTCTCCCACCCGGCCGGCCTCTCCCCGTCTACTGCCCTGCAAAGGGGACCCCCGATAGAGGGGAAGTAATTGCAGCTGAATGACCAGATGCAGGATAAAACGAGATGACTAGATTAAAGTGTATTACATGGAATGTCTGTGGCCTGAATGATGAGAGCAGAGTGAGATTGGTCACCGCACATCTAGATCGGCGTGAGCGTGTAGGTGAAAAGCATGTAGCGTGCTACTCGAATTACACGCGGGGGTGGCCATACTCATAAGGAAGGGACTACATTGGCGCACGCCATATGTGACACAGAGGGAAGATATGTGATGCTGGCGGGCTCGCGGGGGGGGGAGAGAAACCCTATCAGGCTGATCTCAAAATACGGCCCCAATGTCGACGATCCGGATTTCTTTGCAGAGGTCTGGAGACTTGCGGACACTCTCGTCCGGGCGCGATACTGTGGGGAGGGGACTAGAGCGTAGTACTTGACTCTAGAAAAGACAGATCAGACAATTCCCGCTGTCCCCATCCTAGAGCAGCAGCGCAATTACATTCCATTATGGGCGATAGTAATCTGGTAGGCGTCTGGTGGTGCAGAAACCCCAACAGTAAACAGGGCACCTGTGTGTCCTCGGCCGGGCCTACCTGGTCAAGAATTGACTATTGGCTGACTTCCCGCGATGCGATAGCTTGGGTCGCTGCAGCGGTGCACCTTTCCCGGGCTCTCTCCGATCATTCCCTGGTGCTGATCGCACTGGACCTACCTGAGTACCCGACCAGAGCATTCAGCTGGAGGCTCCCGCCTGGAGCTTTACGCGACCAGGTGTTCCGGGAAACCATTAGAAAGGCAATAATTGAATGTTTCGTGCTCAACGAGGGCACAGTTGACTCTCCCTCGACCTTATGGGAAGTGTTCAAAACCGTCATTTAGGGGGTAAGCATTGGCAAGCAGGCCGGAGTTTTTGCGCTCGCTGCGAGAGGACCTTAAGCGATTGGAAAAAGAAATACAGGCCCTAGAAGAAGACTTTTTCAATACTAAAAATGAGGACTCGCTGCATGGAATCGGAGAGAAAATAAGTGATTTCGAGGAGGCAGCCACAAATGAATCCATTATCTTAGTAGGGAGACTAGGGCTTGAAAATATAGAGAGGGAGACCGTGCAGGCAAGACACTGGCAGGCCTCCCAGGAAGCCTTGGGCCAGCGACTACATATCACAACTACGCTCCTCTGACAATGATTTGGCGGTGGGACAGGCAGCTGTTCAATCCGAAATGGTTTCCTTTTATTTGTCCTTCTACAGTACACTACAAGTGACGTCTCCCCCTGAACTAGAGGAACTCTTTGACTCCATAAAACTGCTGTGGCTGGAGGGTGGTCATAGGTTCTACCTGGATGAGCCATTCACGGAGGAAGAGCTGGTCAGAACTATTCAGGCTTTGCCAGATGACAAAATCTATCAGCAGCATTTTACAAGGAATACGCGGCACTACTAGCCCCAGACCTCATAAATATGTACGAAGAATCCATAGAACGAGGGATGCTCCCCCGCTCACTTAGAGAAGCAACCATTATCACAATGCTGAAACCGGATAAAGACCCCCGGAGGTGCGATTCATACAGGCCGTTATCCATGATTAATTTGGACAATAAGCTACTGGCTAAGCTTATAGCATCAAATTTTCCTTCCATTGCTGCCTCTGGTGCTACTACCAGATCAGTGTGGCTTCGTTCCAGGTAGAGCTACCGTGCATAATTTACGTACACTCTTTGCCACGATGCAGGAGGTGGACCTGACGCTGCAAGCGGCGGCGATTTTCTTAGATGCCACAAAAGTGTTTGATTTGCTAGAGTGGCCATACCTCTTCGCGCCTCCTGCCCGCATAGGGCTCAGCGCTAAATTCATTACATTTATTACCCTCCTGTATTCCTGCCCTTCTGCACGGATGAGGGTTAATGGCATGATATCCCCTCCATTTCCAGTCTCCCGCGGCACCGCGTGATATCCCCTCCATTTCCAGTCTCCCACGGCACGCGTTGGGGGTGCCCTTTGTCGCCCCTACTTTTCGCCATAGCGCCCCTTGCGGCTTGCCTGCGACAGCACCATGCACACCGTGGACTGGCGTTCACTACTCGGGTGATACTTGTCTCCTTATACACAGACGATGTCACATTATACGTAAAATGCACAGGTGAGAACCTGGACCCTCTGATCAGAGTGTTCCTCAGGTTTGGTGGGCTTTCGGGAATACTTATCAACTGGGCAAAGTCAGTAATCTTCCCGCTGACGGAGGCCACAGTACAAGTCCAATTGGAATTCCCGCTGCAATGGACAGAGGGCCCTGTGAAGTACCTGGGTATCTGGCTAAGTCGCAACATTAAGGAACTGTGGCGCTCCAACTATGGTCGATTAATGGACTGGCTGGAGAATCGCATAAAGGACTGGATGAGAATGCCGCTGTCTCTGCTGGGTGAGCTTGCCAGTGCAAAAATAGTAGTCATACCCAAATTGCTTTATCTCTTTACTAATCTCCCCCTCCCACTTAACAACAGTTTTAGGCGAAGATTGCGATCAAATATGATCTCACTGGCATGAGCTGGGAAACAACCCAGAGTCTTCTGGGAAACCCTTACATTACCTTTTGAGCAGGAAGGTTTGGGTGTGCCTGACTTTGATCGATACTATTGTTGTGTTCAGATCCAATTTGAATTCCACTGGGTGTTCCCAACGAAGTTTATGGCGCACACCGAGCCTGAACACGACCAAGTAGCACCGTACCCGTTGCACGTGGCACTGTATAGAGCGCAGACTTGGCCGCGCTCCAGAGTGGATACGGTGGGATGCACGGTGTGGGCATGGCATGAGCTGCGCTGCAGAGCGCAGCTGGATGCGCTATACACCCCCCTCTGTCCCTCTACCCAGACACCCTGCATTGCCTTTCCTAGCAGAAGCAGATCCCTGCGCTCGACTGAGGAAACTCCAGCTAAACAAGATGGGAACCGCATTCCCAGAGGGGAACTTCATAGGGCTGACTGCATTAGAAAAAATGACCTACTACCAATTGCAAGCGTATTTTGCCTCCTTCCCAGCTGCGCCACCCATGTTCCATGCGCTAGAGCGCTTTCTAAAGGACCCCTCCCCCTGCGGGTTGATCACACGGCTATACTTTGACATGCAGCGCCCATATGTATCTGAAGGCCCTACCGGAATGGGAAGCCTCGCTTGGCATATCGATCACACCGGTACAGTGGACAGAGTCTGCCGGCGGGCAGCAGGAAACTGACTACCATGCTCCTGTTGCTCGCCAAAAGACGCATAGAAATGTGCTGGGGTAGATGCCGGGTTCCACACTGAGAGGACTGGCTCATGGATGCGGCATTCTGCCAGGGGCAGTAGTCAGCATACTGGGACCTTATGCTCTCCCAAACCTGACCTAGAGACATATGGGAGCTGCTGCATGCTTACTTGCGTCTACGCGTGGAGGATGCAGGGCCCCTGTCGTGTAGTTCCTATAGTACCCCTGCAGGACCTGCGCGTTTGGATAACATAAACCGTGGGCTTGGTGTTAGACTGACTCTGTGCACCCCCACCGCATATGTTAGCCTGATTTGCATTAGCTAGCTCACAGTGCCACTAGAATCTCCTCTTCTCGGGGAGAGATTAGTTCCTGGCAACCTTAGATCATGACAACCCAAATTCCTCAGAATCGTGGAAACAATGTACTACCTTTCGCTCAGTCACTCGTGCTCACTTATTCGGTTTGTCTCAGAGTTACACAGAATAAACAGTCTGGGCGTTTCAATAAGTATTTATTGAACAGTTGTTATTCTAGTGTAAAATATATGTGCTGCAGCAATCAACAGACAATAGCAGAGATATATTATCAGCAGTACGATCAATGTGAAAGAATAGAACAGTTCTACCATATTGCAATAATCATGAATACATACATGAATATAAAAGGCATTATGCAAGCGTGCGTACTCCTACGATGCCTAACTAGATGTACCTGAGTGTACCTAGCATATGTGTAGGTCTAAAGCCTAAGAGCCAAGAATCCCTCTAGGATTTAGTCGAACCCCCATACCTGAATAGAGAGAGTGTGGGACACCGTCCTGGTCTCGAGTTGGACACCCCGCAAGGGCTGTGTTAGACCGCTGTCAGCTGGAGCGACTGCATGTAGGAGCCTCAGCGTCTCTGGTCAGTGTGTCAGCATGGAAGTCTCGGTTCCCTCTGTCTTACCGTGGCAAGATGTGGGGTATTTATACCCTAAAGTGTCTTGTCCCTCAGTATGGTTTGTATTGGTCTTTGTTGGACATGAGGAAGACGTCAGGGGTGAACTTTGTACATGCATATTATGCGGGAGATGTAGCTGGTGAATACTCATGCATAATTTATGAGTACATTGTAGGCCTGTGTTCTGGAACGACCTTGCAGTGTTCTAACCACAGACCAGATAACGTTCATCCCTCAGAGCTCGGAGCTCGTTGTGTAATGTAAGGAGCTAATGTAGGTGAAAGATCATGCCTATATTAGGAGCCATGACTATAATAGGGCATATACGAATATGACCATAATAGGGCATATACGAGTATGACCATAATAGGGCATATACGAGTATGACCATAATAGGGCATATAAGAGTATGACCATAATAGGGTATATACGGGTATTTCTACATTATGGCATATATGAACGGGTCTACATTAGGGCCTATATACGAAACATAACACCCACTCCACTTCCGAATTGGATGATAATGACCATACTTAAAATCTGGACAATTTAAAAATATTCACTTAAAACGATTAAAACACGGATTTTAAAAAGACTTTTTAAAAAATGTGAAAAACTATTTTCTAATTACCACTTGAAAAAGTCAAAGTATGTCCCATCTACAAAGTTGCATCACTACAAGCTGAAGAAGGCCATGTTTTTCCAAGCGAAAGTGTCAATTTAGGAAATGTTCCAAATTTTTGTTCGTTTATTTATGAAACGAAGTGGAGAAGCCGAATTCTTTCCCAGGACGCGATGAGCCAATTCAAGATTAAGTGAGAGTGGGAGATACAGCATTATTGGTGTTAGCTACTGCAGATGACAAATCCAACGCTTCACAGAGAACGTCAATCGCTCATAGATGGAATTCGGCACTGCCAACAGTCGTTGCTGCGGCTGCTTGTGCGGCAGTTGTTAACTCGGTGCCTGTGGAGGAGCCACCTAACCCAGCAGGAGCAAACTGCACCTGTGGATTCTCAAGGAATGTATTCATCAGAATTGGAAGACGCTGGGGACAACGCAGAGCATGGGCCTTTAGGGGGTCCAGCATAGCATCTAGGTCCAGTGGTGTATCTGGTGGAAACGTCAGACAGAGATCCAACGTGCATTCTTCTCCGCAGAACAGGCATCGAAGAACAGGTAAGATGCAGTCCACCCAGACTGGTCTAAATGATAGAAACCAAGAGGCGTTCAGTTCTCGTAGGCAAGATATGCCCAGAAGCTGCACCATGCGTTCACAATATTTCCGTTCCATGAGCGTGTTCGCCATTTCCTCGGAAATGGGGCCGTCCATTGCGTAGCAGTAATATTACAATCAGGACTCCTGCAATTAGGAACAGGATAAGCGGGAGACCTCCAAAGACGCTTCCCAATACGGAGTGTATAAAATTTGGGATTACTCCGAGGACTGTCTGAATTGTGCTTAATAGTCCTGACCCTATGGTCTTAAATAGGTGTACAATACCGCTCGTATCAGACATGTTAAAGATACGACCCACCATTTCTGCGAAATGAAAGGGGCAGTTTGTACGTATAAGCGCTTGTATCTCAGTCGAGGTCCTTGCAACTTGAAGTTCAAAGATTTCTCGAGCGGAGGTTAAGGGCACGGGTTGCTGTAAAAGCATGGCTTTCAATCTGCTCAAAGTATCAAATTGTATAAAGGAAACATTCAACGAAGGCCATAACGGCGCCTCCCTGACTGTGTTCAGTGGTGGAAACAATACTTGCATACAGCAAGTAACCCTGGAGTTAACAGTGACCAGATAGGCGACGCCCGGAAGCATCCCACAGCAACCTTGATAATTTAACATTAAGTAACTCCCATTCGAGAGCAGCTGGAAAACCGGCGTGATCGTGGCCGCTGGGGTCCCTGACATGTGACAAGATAGGTTCGCTACCGAACCATTACATGCTCCATGTAGAGAAATATCCTGACACATGAGGGAACCGCTTAAAGAGTTCTTGTGGTTTGTACCACTCAGATACACTTCTCGATCCCCATTCCGGCATCTATATCTATATGGTAATTACCAAGTTTCCTTGTTGTATCCCTTACCCATTTTTTCATATTTGCCCGCCTGCCTCTGCTGAAGGCAATATTGAAACTGAAACGTAGTGACCGGCAGAGTGATCTGGCCATGAATTAGCCATTCTGTTGATGGTGATTCGGCTACAGTGAATGGTAACCTTTCCAGTTTCTCAATACGCAGCATTGTATATTTGGCTCCCCTTTGTGCCATTTCTGTCTGTTTATCAGTTAGATTGTATTCTGAAAACAGAGACGTGGTGTTTATAAAACGCCAGGGCACGTAGCCTGCACGCCAAGATTGCAGCATCCAGCTTAACATCATAATAGAACGTAGCTGAGATTGCCCGTGTTGTAACAAGGCCAGATCTTGTTCTAATATGTCGATTGCCGAAGACACAATGTTGCCTAAGGAGTAAATCCTGGAGGTCAAAGTTGTTAACCCATTATCCACTACAGCCAATGCCTTCTCTAGATTAATATGGTCTATTTCCCGTATTCTTTCTGCGGCCTCCTGTTGGGATATTTCCAGTTTTCATTATAGTAAGCATAAATGCCAGCATATATGAAACGTTTCTGACGTGCTTTCCTTGGGCCTTGTAAAAAATACCTAAGGTCTACATCAGGTGTGAGTAAGGTCAAATGATGTTTCACTTCTGTGAGTGTTGAGGTTTCTAGCCAATCAAGGCACAAATTCCCAACACTATAGGATGTCACTACCCCTGGGTGTTGTCTCTGTACATAGTGTGGATCTGGCCTATGAATACTAAATCCCTCGGGTGTACCTAGGAATCTCTGTTGACAAGTGTTTGTGTCAATGGGCCAAATCAGCCACCCTGTCCAATTGGGATCTGACCTGTTGTACTGGATAATGTCATCTAATCTTACCCCATTTGTAGTTGAATTCTGCCCCCCACCCATCTGTGATGGTGTTGGAAACCCTGGTGTGTTCATTTCCTTGTTCTTGGCTAGTCCAAGACAGGATGTCTGTTGCACAGTTTCATTCAGAAATATTATCTGCTGTGGAATGAGGCATGCTCTAAAAAGCGCTTCTGTTCCCTGGACTTGCCAGTCCCTAGAACCCCAGATTGATTTTGAATCTATAGTGTCCTTCCATAGGTCGAAACCCTGTGTAGACAACTGGGCCATAAAGGAAGCAGAGTAAATCTGTTTGGTGTTAGTCAACATAATTTTCTGTGCTGATGTTGTTGCCACTTTGTAATAAAATGACTTCGGGTCAGATGTGTTGAACCCTGAAAAGTATGTGAATTTCTGTGCAAAAGTTTGCGAACTACCTTTTGGAGGAGTTGGGCAGTGTTCCCACTGGTGGTATTAAAATACATTTCTACGTGTTATAGATTTGTGCAAGAAATTATGACCATAATGTTGGTAACAGTACAATGTATCATAGTCTGAAGTACCTTCTAACATTTCATTGTTCGGAAATGCTGCAGTTTTTTCTAACTCAGACATTAAATTGTTTACAGTTTCAGTGTCCCAATCATCAGACAATGTACTGGAGGTAATGATATCACTTAAAGAAATTTTAAAAACATGTTTAAGCTTCAAAAGTTCAGTCGGACCGAATACATCATAATCAATCTTGTCCCATACTATACCGTACGGTATAGGAACTGCTGTGATGTTCACTGAAGACAAGTCTCTTGGTTCACGATGTGAAGACTAGTGTGGTTTTAAAATCAAATTGACTCTTTGGGCTGTAGAGCTTTGTTGGAGGTATCGTCCATTAATAAGCATACTAAAAGTTATTATTAAGCCTACCCAGAAAAGAAAAAATAAAATCCCAGTGATATACCATAGTTCAATCCAAGGTGACACCAGGTAAGTCTTTCTAAAAAAGTTCAAAAAGTCATTGAGTTTCTGTGTGAGTGATTTTTTGGCTGGCGCCGTTTCCGGCTCACTTGGGTCCAGTGAAAACGTATCAAAGTTCATGAAATAGCCAGAAGTAGTTCGATCAATTGTTGGAATTGCATCGGGATTTGTTGAAATTGGATTTTGCTCTTGACGAGGCATGTTGACGTAGATGTCTGTAGTCGGTCTGATTGCAACTTGGTTGTTAAGTTGATTTTCTTCTTGTTGAAGTGGAACGAGTTCCATAGCATTGTTGCTTAGTCCTTCATTCCGTACAGGTGGCTCTTCAAACGTGATGAGTCTTTCTGTTTGAACTTCTTGGATTGTAGCGAGAGGAGGGCGTCTGCTACTGTGGAGTCCACAAGGCCTACTGTTTAGTATCGGCCACATAGTGTGGTTTGATTAAGTCGATTGAGACAAATCTTTTCTCCTTTTTCCTGGCAAGAGGTGGCAGAAGTACAGTTCTTGTGCCTTGGATTGCTAGGACCGGTACAGGCTTTCTGTACGATGGCCCGAATTCTTTCTTGTCAGCAATCTTCTCTCTGACCAGATCCCCGACTTTTGGGATCCAGACAGGTCTTGCCGTTACTGCCTTGACTTCCTCAGTGGCGGCCTGTTTCTGGAGCACATTACTTTGTTGTGTCCTGGAATCATTTAGATCCTGTAAAACAGCCAAACGATCATGGATATCAAATGGTTTTTCATCCGCCACTGTGCCTTCACAATCAAGATCAGGTACCCACATTCTTGTCCCAATTAGGACCTTGTAAGGAGTGACACCCCCTAGAGAGCTTCTTGGCTGATTGTTGATCGCTCGTTGGACCCCATAAAGGTGATCGACCCATCTACCTCCCTTGCCTAATACCCTAGCTGTTAAAGATTGCTTTAAGTCCCGGTTTTTCCTCTCCACAACAGAATTTCCCTCGGGATGGTACGGAGAGGAGTACCACAATGCTATGCCCATTCCTTCCATGGCCTCTTTGTAAGCCCGAGAGCTAAACGCCGGACCACGGTCAGAATGTAACGTGCCAACTGCGTATGTGCCGATAAAGACTCGCAAATCTTTTATAACAGTTCGAGCGTCAGCCGAGCGCTGAGGCCAAACCCATAGGAATCTAGAGCAGGAATCCCCTGCAACCATGATATATTTCTTGGACCCATCAGTTTGTAAGGGTCCGCAGTGGTCCAAATATACACATGCAAGAGGTTTGTCTGATTTTAGTAATGGTGTCTGTGCTGGGCGTGTTACGGTGGAGCCTTTCATCTGCTGGCAGATGTCGCATTTCAAGACATAGTCTTTAGTCTGCTTTGTCAACCCTGGCCACCAATATCGCTGTTTCAATAAAGAAATAGTTGCTGTAACGCCTGTATGCGCAGAACCCAAACCCTCGTGTGCTGCTAGAACTAAGCCTAGCCTACAATCCATATTTGGTATTACTCTATCCCCCACTCCAGGAATCTGAGCATATGGAATGTTTTGTGCATCTAATTTGTAGGAGTATTTGAGTGGAAATTTTTTAGGTACTGCTGTGCTGCCTTTGCGTGAAGCATTGACAGCTACCAAAATCTCGCTGTCTATTCTCGTTTTTGAACAAGTGATTGCAGCTACGGACGCTGTGCGTACAGCCCCTTTGCGGCTTCATCAGCCAATGAATTCCCTTCAACGTGAACGCCATCACGCTGATGACTCAGTGTATGTATTACGTGAGCCCTCAGTAGTTCGTTTCTCAACTCCACTACCTGTTCCCATAGCATCTTATGCTTAATTGTGCCACCTTTTGCATCTTTGAACCTGTTTTGTTCCCAATGATGTAGATATTCATTGTACGACTGTACACAGTAAAAGGAATCACACACAATTAGTGTGGGGAATTCGTGATCCGTATTTATAAGTGCCAGTATGAGTGCTTTTAGTTCTGCCAACTGAGCCGTGCAGTCTCCTAGAGATTGCGTTTTAGTACAGCTTGGATGGAACTTGCCATCACGCATGCAACCTTTAACGATTGCACACGCTGCGCTGTAAGCTTGCTTACTCCCTATGGCCGGTTGAGCAGAGCCGTCAGTGTAAATAATGTATTCGTACTGATCTAGAGGCAAAATTTCATTTGGTAGAGGATATTCTTGTTCGTATTGCAGGAATGCCTGTGTTTTTAAGCTTGGATCAAATCTGTATTCAACATCCGTTGCAGTAAGAGAATTAGCCCATTGTATCCATCTTGGATGTAAGGCTTTCACATTTGGAATGCTAGCTTTTGTAACAGCTTCTAAAGCTGGTACTGGGGTCACGACAATTATGTGTTTACACTGAGCCAGAGCTCTTTCTCTTGCTACAGCGGTCTGCACTGCTGTCAGGATTTTTTCTGTTGAAGTGAAACGCATCTCTGCGTTTGTGTACAGATGTGATTTGTATGCGATTGGTACCGTTTCGCCTTCATTGAAGGTCAAATAAGTGTACCCGCATTGACCCGCTATTACTCGGATCACTAAATTCTGTGCGTTTACGCGTGTCTGTAAATGTGTTGAAGCTATCATGTCTTCCTGTAGTGAACGTAGGATATTTGTATGTTCCTGTGTCCATTGTCTGACTGAAAAATCAGGTTTAATTAAGTCGTAGAAAGGTTTTACTCTTTCTGCGTAATCCAAAATGTATGTTCGACCAAAATTTAGGAATCCCAGAATTGATTGTAAATTCTTTAATGATTTTGGAGGTTGGAGCAGCGCACACTTTTCTGAAAAGTTAGCTGCCAGGCTTTTTCCCTCACTTGACAGCTCGTATCCTAAAAACAGGACACTGAGGTGGGCAATTTTTGATTTTTTGAAATTAAATTTGTAGCCCTCAGGCGAATCCCATAATAATGGTGCTCACCCTGGTCAAGTGCCTCGGTAAGTCATCGTCCGTCAGATAAATATCATCCACATAGGACAATGCTTCATCCAAATTTTGGAGTAACTCTGTTACCCTTGCTGAAAACAACCCTGGGCTATTCTTATACCCTTGGGGGAGTCGACAAAATTGCCCTTGGGACCCCAGCGCTGAGAATGCGGTCAGATACCTGCTTTCAGGCGCTATATTTTGGCAGAAAAATCCATTTGAGATATCAAGTGTTGTTTTGTATTTTTGTCGCACAATGTTATTCATTAATGCGGCACTGTGTGCATTTTGAACTGCAAATGTCTTCGTGCAAGTGTTTAAATGTCTGTAATCTAAAACTAGACGATATGTGTTGTCAGGTTTGGCTACGGGGAACAAAGGATTGTTCATAGATGAAGTGCAATTTTCTATCACCCCCTGGTATTCAAGTTGATCTAGGCTCTCCCTGACTTGTTTTTTAGCTTCCTGCATTATTGGGTATTGACTTTGAGCATTTGGGGAAACTTTTAACGGGATCACGTGGTGGGTTGAATCCTCATCCCAACCAGCATGATTTTTGTACAATGCTGGAGCTAGGGCAACCGCCCACTCCTGCGCATATGCATGTTTAAGATGTATGGGAACGAGGTCGGAAAATGCTGGAAAAATTACCTTTTCTCCCTTTGGGCACTCCATGACGAATGCTGGCGGCCAGTCTTGCTCTGCTAATAGGATGTCATATCCAGATGATAGGGTTTTCCAAAATAGACCTTTAACTTTTCTGGGCTTGTCCCCCTCCATCCGGAGTGTTATCTCATGTAACTTATGTGGGACACTTACCCGAGTATCAGGTGTTTCCACCATGATATACTCACTCAACTCCGCTGTCACCAGAAATTCCTTCAGGTTCTAGCGAGCTATCGTTACTTCTGCCGCGCTGTCTAGCATCGTCAGAGCCCATTCCCCGTTCAGAAGCTGTGTCCTCAGAATTCTGGGCATGTCTGATCTTGAGACCTGCTACCTTTTTCTTTTTGAACTGAGGTTTCTGTTTTTGTTTATCTTCTTTTTTAGGTGCGTAGTCCGCAGCGCGTTGCGTGTCTCTGGACTTTGTACGCTCCTCTTGTCTTTGTTCTGACCGTCCTTCCCTCTCGGAGTTTCTTGATGAACCCAGAAAGGAACGAGAGGAACGTGATTCAGTATCCTGATACCTGTCAGGTTTTTTAATATTATCCCTATTCCTGAGGTTATACCTCCTTTCAGAGGGCTCCTGTTGAGGAGACCTGCCTCGGGATTGAGATCTGCTGTCTTCAGACTTTTGTTGTTTTTTATTTTCCCACTTCTTTTTAGAAGAAGTAGGTGTCTGCTTTGTAGTGTCCTTTTCAAGACTGCCCACCAGTTGTGGTTTTAATGCCTTCCCACCTAAACTGTCTCTGCCTAATTCTGCATATGCAGTTTCAATGATTTTGGGTAGTTCGTGTTGTTGATCTACTGGACCGAACTCCCTTAGGCGTTGGCGGATCGCCACTGAAGCTGCTTCCCCCTTAATGTTAGCTAGTATTATGGCTGATACCTGATCAAAGTTGTTTAGTAACTTCATCCCTAAGTTTAGGGCAGGCTCTGCTCCATACTAATTTTGTATCTGTCTCAATACGTCTGGCACTACTGCTAAGGACGGGATACCATGTGTTCTGGTATATATGGCAGCAAAGACTGAACCCCAAGAGGTGCAGTCCTCTACTTGTGGTGTGATCCTCATGGGCAAGCAGATTGTTAGAATTCTGTGTTTTTCATAGGTGGTAGTATTCGGGATTACTGCTTCAAGCTGAGTTATTTTCTGATCTATCCAGAATGGTATTTGTTTGCGTTTTGCTGGAATTTTGCCCATTACCGCGTGTAATGTTTGAGGAGTAATTTTATTTCCTGTACCCTGAGCTGGAGTACTATTTGCTGCACCTGGTGCAGGTTGGATTGTTAAGGTCCTCATGACGAATTGTGTCAGGTTTCTGTAGATTTTAATTAAATCTCTGTGTTGTACGAGTAATTCTGGCTGTGGCATTGTTCCATTGTCAGGGTGCGTTGTGTAAGCCGCTAGTATTGGCCATATGGCCCTGCCTCCTCCGAGCGGGCCTAATCTTACTCTTCTTCGTACGTGGGGTAGGGCGCCATTAAACCAGTAATGATGTTCCTGGTAAGTGAGTGGAATCTCTGTCCTCAAATGGGGCATATTCCTGTGGTGCATCTCCTGCTATATAGTAGTGAAATGTCCTTGTTATGGCATTTGCTGCTGGGAGTGTAACCCATGAATAGAACACCTCTGTTTTGTTTGATTTGTGGGCCTCAATCACGAAAGCTACAATGCCACCCTTGGCTTGTAAGCCATTTTCTAATAGTCTTATATTGACTGTCCTTCTGAATTTTGGTGCAATCTGTATTGCATCCTCAGGTTCTTCCTCGTCGTCTGACGGGGGCAGTGGCATTTGTAGTGGATCTAAGACCGCGGTAGTCATTGTGTATAGAACACAGAGTAATGATTCAAAGAAACTATGATAAGGTTTTGAGGCACAATTTCAGGAACCAAATGTCCTTCAAGCTTGATTAACCAACAGCTGATAAATAGGATATCTCGCCTATTCAGCTGTGGCGGAGTTTGTGCCCACCCACTCCAGGCGTCTGGGGTTCTGCGAGTAGGTTCTCTGAGAATAGAACGACTGAACTACTCAGATTCTACTGTTAAATAAGTACCCAACCAACGTTGGCGGCGCCATGTCATGTAGTTCCTATAGTACCCCTGCAGGACCTGCGCGTTTAGATAACATAAACCGTGGGCTTGGTGTTAGACTGACTCTGTGCACCCCCACCGCATATGTTAGCCTGATTTGCATTAGCTAGCTCACAGTGCCACTAGAATCTCCTCTTCTCGGGGAGAGATTAGTTCCTGGCAACCTTAGATCATAACCCAAATTCCTCAGAATCGTGGAAACAATGTACTACCTTTCGCTCAGTCACTCGTGCTCACTTATTCGGTTTGTCTCAGAGAGTTGCACAGAATAAACAGTCTGGGCGTTTCAATAAGTATTTATTGAACAGTTGTTATTCTAGTGTAAAATATATGTGCTGCAGCAATCAGCAGACAATAGCAGAGATATATTATCAGCAGTACGATCAAAGTGAAAAGATAGAACAGTTCTACCATATTGCAATAATCATGAATACATACATGAATATAAAAGGCATTATGCAAGCGTGTGTACTCCTACGATGCCTAACTAGATGTACCTGAGTGTACCTAGCATATGTGTAGGTCTAAAGCCTAAGAGCCAAGAATCCCTCTAGGATTTAGTCGAACCCCCATACCTGAATAGAGAGAGTGTGGGACACCGTCCTGGTCTCGAGTTGGACACCCGGCAAGGGCTGTGTTAGACCGCTGTCAGCTGGAGCGACTGCATGCAGGAGCCTCCGCGTCTCTGGTCAGTGTGTCAGCATGGAAGTCTCGGTTCCCTCTGTCTTACCGTGGCAAGATGTGGTGTATTTATACCCTAAAGTGTCTTGTCCCTCAGTATGGTTTGTATTGGTCTTTGTTGGACATGAGGAAGACGTCAGGGGTGAACTTTGTACATGGATATTATGCGGGAGATGTAGCTGGTGAATACTCATGCATAATTTATGAGTACATTGTAGGCCTGTGTTCTGGAACGACCTTGCAGTGTTCTAACCACAGACTAGATAACGTTCATCCCTCGGAGCTCGTTGTGTACTGTAAGGAGCTAATGTAGGTGAAAGATCATGCCTATATTAGGAGCCATGACTATAATAGGGCATATACGAATATGACCATAACAGGGCATATACGATTATGACCATAATAGGGCATATACGAGTATGACCATAATAGGGTATATACGGGTATTTCTACATTATGGCATATATGAACGGGTCTACATTAGGGCCTATATACGAAACATAACACCTCTCCACCCTCATGCCCCAAGTGATGAGGAATAATACTGGACATATAGGTCAGACAATCTAAATAGATGTACATGTTCATCTGGCACAACAAGAGGAGGCCAGAAACCCCTCCCACCCCAATTGTTCCTCACCTCTCCCTCCCCTTTTATTCTTCGTTATGTGTAGTGTTTCTGTGGAGCACCTTGTAGTCTTGCAAACCACAATGTTCTAGGCTGTCTTCATGGACTGGGAACGGAAAGGCACCAGCTGTATGAGACATGGCTTCTTAGATGAGATCTTGTTCACCAGATTTCCAGGGACCTGGGAACACACAGTGTGCATGCTATGCTTGTTCATTAAGCTGTAGCCACAGATATGCTCAATAAAAAGACTAAAAAAAATTTAAAAAACGGACACCTAGGATGCAGAACTAGGTTTACAAGTAAGTAACTCTTGCTTCTGCATTGTCGGACCTTAATTGATAGTAAAATGTTTTAGAGTAGGTTAGCAACCGTAAACCAACAAAATGCAGCCTCAAAAAATGTATGTGAAATGTCGAAAGATAGCCACGCCAAACGCGGGCTTTGGGATCTTGTGGAAGGCAAGGATTCTGACTGCCAGAGTCAGTGTCATTCGAGCTTGCTCACTGTCAATAAGCAGCTTGATCCCTATCTTGATATCCACTTCAAAGTCCTACAAGGAAACAATGTCAAAGATCCTGTATGTGTCGAAGCATGGCCACTCTACGTAGACGCCTCAGCCATCAGTGCATTTGACGTCGAGACATTCAAAGCATCCTTTGTTGTTGAGGTAGTTGCAGTGTAGGTGCTCAACACTGACGCACCAATCGGCAGTATCAAAGACTAAACTCTCCAGAAGAATGTATTCTTCAGAGTCTGCGCAGACAGATTTCATACAGTTATTGTGATTCCACTACACGATTATGACACAGTAACAGTTCACTTTTTCTCTACCCCTCCACTCAGATTTACTGACACCTTGACTTGGACCCTGCTCAGCACTCTGATGCCTTTCGGCTAGGTTTGCACTGTATAAATAGCACTTGGAGACAAACATGCATCTTGAAAATCACATCCAAATCTGATGGAGTGGCATGCAGAATCTTTATTTTTTTTTTATCCATTTGTTCAATTTCTTTAAATTTGTGATTGATCAGTAATCTTTCTTGGCACCCTTTTTGAATGAGAATGTAGATGCATTTTCTTTATTGCAATGGTGGGTCCTATTCTATGGCCCTTCTGAGAGGAAGTGTCTGTTTTTCGTCTTTTAGCAGGCGCAATTTAAAGGCAAGTTAGGTACCCTCTAAACTGTTGATTTTCAAATGGACCAGTACCTGCATGTTATCAGTTATCTAACCATGGGTGGTAATGGCTGCCTGGGCACATGCATGGCGCTGAGCAGTTTTGTGACGCACCTGCAAGCTTTTATCATGGTAAGTAAATCAAAGCATTGCTTTGAATCGTGCAAGCACCTGCGCAAAATCGTAATAAATAACAGCTGAAGTGTTCTTATGGAAGCCTAAGGCCTTCTCACTGAGGAGTACATTAACCATGGTTGTCTGCCCATACTTTCCAGAAGCATGACTGTATGGACACAGATGCTAGGGCAGATATAGCTGTAGAACAAGCTACTTTTAAAAAACTTTTGCTTACAACATAATTCTTTCATCTCAGTAGTTGCCATACTGTCCAAATTAGTCATATTCAAGACACCGGCTTGGGGGGTGAGGTTGCTATTCTATTCTAATGCTTATGACAATCAATGAAGCTCCTAAGATGCAGAAAGAAACACAACTTGTAATCTTACTTCTCTTCCAGGGGATACTCATCAATAGTCATAAGCACTGAATAGTCCAGCCCATGTGCGGGGACCCCGGAGCATATACAAAAATATATACATATAAATATATATATTAATGCGTGAAACATGCATCAATATATATATTATATATATATATATATATGTATTTCAAAGACCCAAGAGCTTTCAAGGACGCACTCGACAGCAAGTGAAAACCGAGAGGTTTATTTAAACAAAGGAACCAGCACTTTGGTGAAAAAAAAAATATATATATATATACACACACACACACACACATATATATATATATGCAGCCTAAAACCCCTATCTGGCTCAAACATGCCAATATTGTATTGTATTTTTTCATTTAAAATAAAACATATATTGCAACATTCCCATGACATAGAGAAATGTACTCTTAACTTGTTTGAACATAGCCTTTATTTTCAAGGAAAAAGGCAAGGTAATAGCAGGCAGGTTAGCCCAGAAGGCTGCATATAGAACACTCATCAAAAACTGGTGCTGTGCCTTTAAGACCTCCAGGCTCCCATCATTCCCCACAGCTGACAGTTAGGTCAGTTCTTTTTTCCGGCTCCATCTGTGAGGATCCTGGAGCATTGAGCTTGTCAGTTATTGACTTTGTCATTAATTGGTTTTGGGAAGTTGAATTTGTTTACTTCACTCAACGCCTTTTAGTACAAGCTTTACTACTCTATCATTTTTTCTGACTTTCTTGATATTTTTTAGTCAGAAATGCCTGCCCTGTTTAACAAATGTCCTTTATGTGGGGAGAAAATGGCTAAATCCGACCCACACTCTGTCTGTATTGTGTGCTTACCATCCTCACACAGACCAGACAAGTGTTATTACTGCCAGCAGTTCTCCAGAAGGACCCTTCGAGATGGAAAGGATGAAGCTGCATGCCATGCAGGAGAGAAGAAAAGGATCCACAAGTGGCCTGGAAGGTAACAAACAGTCTTCTAAAGAGCCTTCCTCTCAAGTACGGTCTGAGCATAGAAAGAGAGGTGAAAAAAGAAGACATTGGTCAGCTTTGCCGTCGACGGAGAGAAGATTAGCGTCAACGATACCTCTATGCTCACCGTCGGCTTCCAAGACTACGACAGGAAGACCTTTGCCACGGTCGACATCGAAAGAACAATCGCCGACGACGCGGTCGATGCCAGACACGTCGAAGCCAAGTAAGTCTAAGTCTAGACTTCATGCGTCATCCACTCACCGACTGACGTCGACTGTTCCTCATCGACGGTCCAGATCCGGTTCGCCTCTGACGGCGGAACACAGATGCTCAACGTCGAAGTCATACCGACAGCACAGATATGAGCGGTCGCCGTCGAGGTCTCCGCTGACGTCGAAGACACTACCAACGTTGAGGACACCACAGAGGTCGAAGACGGCGCCGACTGCGAGTCTTGGGCATTCGGCACAAAGACGCACGGCTTCACCACCGCCGACATCAGGGCGAAACCGATCAATGTCGAAGATCACTGTCGAAGATCGACGTCGAAACCACTGTCCTCTCAGATGTCTCCACCGGCAAAGAGTCCGAGATTGGCTCATTCACCTGTACCGACGTCGAGAGATCCTTCGACGATCAGGGACATTCAAGTGATGGAGTCTCATGAACCAACGTCGAGACGATCACGTCTAGGAGCACATCATCCTCTCCGGGCCTAAGAATTGTGCAGATCACGCCGGAGGGATCCCCGGCTCGAGGAACAGCACACACCTCCGATCAACCTGTCCCCAAGATGGCTGAAGAGTGTGAAAGAGTGTAGAGTGCCAAGATGTACTCCAGGGTCAGACTACTCTCAGATATATTCCCCCTCTCGAACATCTGGTAGAGGGGTGCGCCCACTGACACCAGCCACAAGGTCTCCTCTGGGATCTCCAAGACAACAATCTCCAGCTTCAAGGAGACATCGATCACGGACAACTCTCAGGCGCTCCCCGACTAGATCCCGACTCCCATTCCTGAAGGCCTCGGGAGCATAGACACGGGTCTCCATCGTGGTCTACGAACACCTCCAGATCCTCGGTGGAAGACTATTCCCCTACTTTGTCTACCACTCCTCCTGCCAGAGTGTCACCAGTGGATGACGATATTACTTTCAACGAGGTCCTATGTAGGAGGGCTGCAAGGCTAAACATTGAGATGCCGTCTATGACCCCTTCTGCATCAGTCCTTTTTGAAACCCTCATCACAGGTCGTCCACTAGACCTCTGCTTCCCTTGGTACCTGGCCTACTGGAACCGGCTCTTCATACCTTTCTCACTCCTGCGTCAATAGGAGCAGCGCCACAGCGCATAATCAAAAAGTACAGAGCACCAGACCAGGATCCGCTGTTCTTGAGGTCAGACTCTCCACCGGATTCTGTCATAGTGTCAGCAGCAAGGAAAGCACACACAGGGGCGTCCTCCTCCGCAGTCCCTCCTGACAAAGACAGCAAGTCAATAGACTCTATTGGTAAGAGAATGTGTAGCACCTCGGCCTCTTATATGAAGGTCGCTAGTGCCTCTGCACTCCTGGAAATATATGACCGATCACTGTGTGACTCCCTCTCAAGGTTCACAGACAAACTGCCAAAAGAAGACCGGCAGGATTTCCAAGAGATTCTACAGGAAAGCGGACTCGTAGCGAACCAGGTCATAAGTGCAGAAGCTGATGCATCAAATCTGGCGGCTCATGGCTATTCGCATGGCATCTGTGCTAGGCGCTCCTCCTGGCTGAGACTCACGGGTCTAAAACCTGCGGCCCAACACAGGATTCTGAATCTGCCCTTCAACGGAACTTCACTTTTTGGAAGTCATGTAGACGCCGAAATGTCCAGAATGAAGTCCGAGCTTGACACCCTGAAGGCAGTAGGTGGAAAAACATAAGGATTTCAGACGCCGATACCGTCCTTATGACCGCCGCCAATACCAACAGAGGGTTCAAACCCCTCACTGGTCAGAGCAACAACATCATTCCATATCCCACTATCAACAGCGCTGACCTGGACGAGGGGCTTCCAGGCAAACCACGCCCTCTGCTAAACAGCAGCCAAAACAGTGAAAGCTTGCTTCCCCCAGATGTGTTACCCACTCCGGTGGGGGGAAGTATCATGTTGCATTTGGACGAGTGGCACAAAATCACAAAGGACAATTGGGTGCTCGATATTTGCGGAATGGATACTCAATCAGATTCAAGACCCCTCCACCTGCAATACCGCCTCGGAGATCATCAGTACATCAGCTAAAGCTACTTCGGGCAGAGGTATCCATCCTGTTACAAAAGCAGGCCATCGAAAAAGTTTCCTAGCTCCAACATCGACAGGGTATTTATTCCGGTTACTTCTTGGTTCCAAAGAAATGCCCAAACAAGGAGTACAGGCCTATACTGGATCACAGGCTTTTAAACAAGTTTGTCCTCAAAGAAAGATTCAGGATGTTGGCACTATACCAAATTGTTCCTCAAATCCATCAAGGAGACTGGATGTGCTCCATAGATCTTCAGGACGCTTACTTTCCTATCCCAATTTCCCGGAAGCACCAGAAATTTCTGCTGTTCAAGGTAGCGTCAGAGCACTTTCAGTACAAAGTCCTCCTTTTCGGACTCAAATCAGCCCCCGCACGTTTTCAAAATGCATGGCGGTGGTAGCGGCTTTCCTGCGAAAGCAAAATTTTTCGTCTATCCATATCTAGACAACTGGCTGCTCAAGAGTGCTTCTCCCAGTCTTCTGCAAGAACACCTACAATCCTGCATTCAAGTTCTGAATCAGTTGGGACAGTGCGTCAACTACAAGAAGTCCATTCTCAATCCAACTCCGAGAATCCACTACTTAGGCGCAACTCTAGACTCCGCAAACGCAAGTGCGTGTCCTTCAGAGGAGAGGCTATCCTCAATCAACCACAAATGTCTTACTCTCCTCTGCACACCTCATCCCACGGCCCGACAGGTATCCTCCCTGCTGGGCTCGATGGCATCCTGCATATTCATCGTTCCCAATGCCAGACTGCAGATGAGAACTTTGCAGCAAGCATTAGAGGATCAGTGGTCTTAAGTCTCCAACCGCTGGGAGGACACCATAACTCTTCCTCACACAATCAAAGACTCCATGAGATGGTGGATGCAGAGTTTGTTGAAAGGAGTCCCGTTCCACCAGGAACTTCCCAAACAAACACTCATCACAGACGCGTCCCTCCAAGGATGGGGAGCCCACATGGGCCCTCTTCAGATTCAGGGGAAGTGGTCAAAAAAGGAAAAAACCTACCACATCAATATGTTGGAACGAAGAGCTGTACATCTGGCGCTCAAAATGTTCATTCCATCCATAAAGACACATTCCCTGTTGGTTCAGACGGACAATACCACAACTATGTACTACCTGAACAAACGGGGATGGACCAGATCCAGGCCTCTATCACAGGAGGCTCAAACGATTTGGAAGTGGCTACTGGCGAGGAAGCTGACCATATCGGCAATTCACCTCCCAGGTACGCTCAGCGTGCATGCGGACAGACTAAGTCGCAACTTCGTAGAAGCGCACGACTGGGTGCTAAAAGACGAGGTAGCACACAACATCTTTCAAAGATGGCGGATGCAACAAACCAAAATGCTGCGCCTTCGCATCCAGGTACCCTCAACCAGGGTCGACTAGTCAGAGACATTACTCTACGCCTTTCCACCAATCCCTTTCATACCACTGATGATCAACAAACTACAGATCCAGGACCAAGATGATCCTGATCGCGCCAGAGTGGACTCGCCAGTGGTGGTATCTGGACCTTCTTCATCTTTCGAAGATGCCACACAGGAGGTTACCATGCCATCCTGATCTGTTAACCAAGTTTGGAAGGAAGGTTTTTCATCCTAACCTTCCATCACTGAGATTGACGGCATGGCTCCTGAGTTCCTCCAATATGGGCATCTAGGCCACTCGCCAGACTGTATGCATATCCTGAAGGAAGCGAGAACGCCATCTATGAGGAAATCATATGCTTTCAAATGGAAGCGCTTCTATCTGTGGTGTACAACCAATGGACATAATCCCATTCTTGGTCAGGAACAGGTTATTCTCCCATACCTTTTGTACTTGGCTAAATCAGGTCTACAGTTTACTTCTATTAAAGTACACTTGGCAGAAATTACAGCTTATAGAAAGTCACCTACTCAGGCCTCTTTCTTTCAGATGCCAGTAGTTAAGGACTTCTTGGAAGGGTTGAAAAACGTCTACCCACCAATTAGATCACCTTCCTCTCTAAATTAATGGTCCTCCCTTGGAGCCCATTCATAAAGCCTCATTGCAGCACCTGACTTGAAATACCGCCTTCTTAGTGGCAATGACCTCTGCTCGCAGAGTGAGCGAGATTCAGGCCCTATGTTCTAAAGAGCCTTATCTCATTTTCCATGCTAACAGAGTGGTCCTGAGAACACACCCGAGTTTCCTGCCTAAGGTGATCTCGGATTTTCATATCAATCAGTCTAATACTCTCCCCACCTTTTTTCCAAACCCTACCAGGCCCCACTGAGAGGGTGTTACATTCCCTTGACCTAAAAAGGGTTCTAAAATTCTACCTGGATAAAACTAATGCAAAAGAAACAATTGATGGACGGAATGCTGGACAATGCAAACATTCACCCCCAGTCACAAGGATCAGGGTTAAATCCATCATTCTTTTGCTCACCACACCACCCCAGTTTGGACCCAGCCATATGCAAATCAGTCTTGACCCTGTTCCTTGTGGGAACAGTCCAGCCCGAACTGCCAAGCCAGGTCCTCACTGGACCGGAAACAAGCATCCTGGGACCGGTTTCAGGGCATCACCCTTCATCAGCCAGGCTAGCTTGAATCCAGTGGTGTAGTGAGCACGGGACCCACGTCTGGGCATACCCTTCCCACTTAGGGCGACAAATGCAAAAGAAACAATTGATGGACGGAATGCTGGACAATGCAAACATTCACCCCCAGTCACAAGGATCTGGGTTAAATCCATCATTCTTTTGCTCACCACACCACCCCAGTTTGGACCCAGCCATATGCAAATCAGTCTTGACCCCGTTCCTTGTGGGAACAGTCCAGCCCGAACTGCCAAGCCAGGTCCTCCCTGGACCGGAAACGAGCATCCTGGGACCGGTTTCAGGGCATCACCCTTCATCAGCCAGGCTAGCTTGAATCCAGTGGTGTAGTGAGCACGGGACCCATGTCTGGGCATACCCTTCCCACTTAGGGCGACAAATGCAAAAGAAACAATTGATGGACGGAATGCTGGACAATGCAAACATTCACCCCCAGTCACAAAGATCTGGGTTAAATCCAACCCCAAAACCGGTCCTAAGATGCTTGTTTCCAGTTCAGGGAGGACCTGGCTTGGCAGTTCGGGCTGGACTGTTCCCATGAGACACAGGGTCAAGACTGATTTGCATATGGCTGGGTTCAAACTGGAATGGCATGGTGAGCAAACAAACAATGGATTTAGGCCCAGATCTCTGTACTGGGGGTGAATGTATGACATTGTTCTGAATTCTGTCCATCAACTGTTGTTTTTGCATTTGTCACCCCGAGTGGGACGGGTATGCCCAGATGTGGGTCCCGTGCTCTCCATGCCACTGGAATCAAGCTATCCTGGCTGAAGAGGGGTGAAACCCCGAAACCGGTCCTAGGATGCTTGATTCCAGTTCAGGGAGGAACTGGCTTGGCAGTTCGGGCAGGACTGTTCCCATGAGGCACAGGGTCATGACTGATTTGCATATGGCTGGGTTCAAACTGGAATGGCATGGTGAGCAAAAAAACGATGGATTTAGGCCCAGATCTCTGTACTGGGGTGAATGTATGACATTGTTCTGCATTCTGTCCATCAACTGTTGTTTTTGCATTTGTCACCCAGAGTGGGACGGGTATGCCCAGACGTGGGTCCCGTGCTCTCCATGCCACTGGAATCAAGCTATCCTGGCTGAAGAGGGGTGAAACCCCGAAACCGGTCCTAGGATGCTTGATTCCAGTTCAGGGAGGAACTGGCTTGGCAGTTCGGGCTGGACTGTTCCCATGAGGCACAGGGTCAAGACTGATTTGCATATGGCTGGGTTCAAATTGGAAAGGCATGGTGAGCAAACAAACGATGGAAACTCGAGGAACTCGAGGCTCGGTGCAAAGCTGACCTCCCCCCCCCCCCTCGCATATCACAACGGTTAGCGACCTCAACGATCACTACTCTGCAACTATGTCGAACATTCTGGATGACCTAGCCCCACTAAAACTAAAAAGAACGCAAATCAAAGATAGAAACCCTTGGTTCACTGGATCCCTCAACAATGAGAGGAGATCCCTCCGTCAATCCGAAAGAATCTGGAGACAGCACCCTTCTGCCGCTCACCTAAAACTTCTCCGCCAGGCCAGAAATACATACAACAGGAACATCCTCAACTCAAAAAAGAATTCTTCAGATCTGAACTGGGGAACGCCCAGAACAGACCCCGCAAACTCTTCGAACTGGTCAAACACCAATCCAACAAACTGGCCAAAACACTGAAAGAAAACCCCAAGTCTCTAATATCATCCGAGGAATTCTCCTCGTTTTTTGCGGACAAAATCAAAGCCCTAAGTAACGATCTTAGTTCCGCCTCATACTCTCTACCCCCCTGACCTACCTCCGCCCTCCACGCCGCCCCAACAGGCTTCACCTAAGAATCAAGCACACTGGACCGACTTCACACTCTACGACGAAGACTCCGTCTCCAAAATCCTATCTACCTTAAACCCGAACAACCATTTCAACGACCCGCTCCCTTCTAACTGCCTAGCTGCCGCCGCCCAATCCATTATTCCGAGCTGGACTGCAATAATTAACGCCTCTCCGGCAGGGATCAATTCCTGACTCTCTGAAAGTGGGCCAAGTCCTCCCCATTCTGAAAAAGCCGTCGCTGGATCCAGCCTCCCTGACAACTTCAGACCTATTTCCAACATCCCTCTCTTAGCTAAGGTGCTGGAGAAATGTGTGCAACTGCAGCTAAGTCGTCACATCAACAACTTCCACCTACTCGATGACTTCCAATCTGGATTCAGACCGGGACACAGCACTGAAACCACCATGCTCCACATCGTCGATGATGCCCTCCAAGCCCTTGACCAAGGCAAAACTTGTCTCCTAATCCTCCTAGATCTATCATCGGCCTTCGACACGGTCAACCATGGGAAGCTACTCGAACGCCTCAAACTCAGGATGGGACTAGATGGCTCTGTCCTAGAATGGTTCAGATCCTTCCTCCAAAACCGATCCCAGAGATTCCTAATTAACGGCAACCTGTCCGCTCCCTCATCGGTCACGGTTGGGGTCCCCCAAGGATCAACGTTGTCCCCCACCCTCTTCAACCTTTATCTGGAACCGCTTGCCGAAGTCCTACGCACCGCAAATATCTCCTACCATATGTACGCTGACGACACTCAGATCTACATAAAAATCTCTTCCCTCGAGGAGATTCTCTCCCTGAATGAGGCCCTGATGCTAACCGTCCAATGGCTCTCCTCCAATCAACTCAAACTCAACGCAAAGAAAACAGAATTCCTTCTAATCTCCCCTCCAAAAACCGACCCTGAGATTCAGATATGGATTAAGGCCATCACAGCCTTAAATTGTCCACCGACCATTGTGGATTCGGCCAAATCACTGGGAATAACCTTAGATTGCAACTTGAACATGCGGGACCACATTAACGCGATGGCCAAATCAGCCAGATTCCACCTGAGCTACCTATGGAAACTGAAACCCTTCCTTGACGCTCCCGACCTAAAACTGGCAGTCCAAGCACTAGTCATTTCTAGACTGGAATATGGCTGTTCCACCCTCTCTGGTTTACCCAAGATCTCCCTAGCACCTTTAAAAGCCTGCCTCAATGCGGCCGCCAGATTACTTACCGGCACAAGGAAATTTGATCACATTTCTCCACACCTGAAAGCGCTGAACTGGCTTCCTCTCGAGGCAAGAATACAGCTTAAGTTAGCATGCATCACACACAAGGCCTTATACTCAAACTCCCCTGCATACCTTGTACAGAAACTTGTGGTATCCGGAGGAACCAGAAACTCACGATCCGCCGGAGACCTCCTACTCCAGCCTGCACGCTTCAGGAAAAAAAAAACGTATAATCGGGCTTTCGCTGGGGCTGCACCAAGAATATGGAACTCTCTCCCACCCGCCATCAGAAGAATCCCCTCTCTTGCACGTTTCAAAAAGGAGGCCAAATCCTTCCTCATGAGTAAATTCCTCGGCTAAACCCTACCATCAACCGCCACAGAGACCCTGATCAACTCACGGCTTTTGTCTCCCTCCGATGACCCCCACCCCACCAAAAAACCTGGGGCCTGTCCTCGGCAACTGTAATGAAAGCTGTACATTGTTTCCCCCCATTCCCTCTTGTACTCAACACCTTGCCCCCTCCTATTTTATGATACACTCTTGTGATTCCATGCCTCTTGTACAACTCTATGACTCTGTAAAGCGCTCTGATACCCTAACGGGTCACGTTCGCGCTCTATAAAACACAAAAATAAATAAATAAATAAATACATTTAGGCCCAGATCTCTGTACTGGGGTGAATGTATGACATTGTTCTGCATTCTGTCCATCAACTGTTGTTTTTGCAATGGATAAAACTAAGAGCACGAGAAAGTCGGTTTGTCTCTTTGTGAATTATGGTCCGATGCGCACTGGTCTCTCTTCCTCTAAACAGTTCATCTCCAGATGGATAGTGTCTTGTATCATTTTATCTTATCAGTTCGCTAACAAAGAGCTCCCTGGTAGACCGAAGAATCACTCCACAAGAGGCAAAGCCTCCACTACGGCCCTTCTCAGGAATGTACCCACTTAAGAGATATGTAAAGTGGCTACATGGCGATCAGTACACACCTTTGCCCGCCATTACTGCCTAGATTCTAATACTTGTGCGGGTGCCCAGTTTGGGCAAGCTTCCTTGAGGAATTTGTATGGTTAACATGTTGTTCAGAGTGTGCTAGCTATACTGGTGTTCGTCTGCAGGATTCAGGGGATGGGCTTACTACTCTATTCAGTGCTTATGACTATTGATGAGTATCCCCTGGAAGAGAAGGATAAGTTACTTACCTGTAATCCTAGTTCTCTTCCTGGGGTATACTCCTCACAATCGTAAGCAGCCCTCCTTCCTCCCTGGATGAATACCAGGTTTATAAGAGCGCTCAGTCTCCTTATGATCACTACACAGTGTAACACGCCATTAAAAAAGACCTGACCTAACTTTCACCTGTGGGGCATGATGAGATCCTGGAGGTCTTAAAGGCACAGTGCCAGTTTTTGATGAGTGTTCTATATGCAGCCTTCTGGGCTAACCTACCTGCTATTACCTTGCCTTTTTCCTTGAAAATAAAGGCTATTTTCAAACAAGGTAAGAGTACATTTCTCTGTCATGGGAATGTTGCAATAAATGTTTTATTTTAAATGAAAAAATGCAATGCAATATTGGCATGTTTGAGCCAGATTTGAGTTTTAGGATGGATATATATATATATTCACATACACATGTGTGTATATATATATATATATATATTGCCTCCAATGTGATCCTTCGTTCAGCGCGCTCAACAGCTGGTGCTCTGCGTGGGGGCCGGATCCTGGCCCAAAGTAATTTTCCACAACAAAGAACGCGGCACTCCAGAACTGAGTTTTAAAGCATAATTTATTCTTGGCAACTTACTCACCAACGCGTTTCAGCCCCCTCACGGATTTTCAGCCCCCTCAGGGGGCTGAAACGCGTTGGTTGAGGAAGTTGCCAAGAATAAATTGTGCTTTAAAACTCAGTTCTGGAGTGCCGCGTTCTTCGTTGTGGAAAATATATATATATATATATATTTATTTCCAAAAGTTGCCCAAAAGACGCACTCAACAGCAGCTATTCAGAAGAATCTTTATTTTAGGGGAACCAGCTTTTCAGTCCTGACTCAATGCGCCTGACCGGTTTCGGAGCCCCCTGCTCCTTAATCATAGGCGTGGCATAGCTGGTCTCCGCAGGTGACTCCAAGCATTTAAGGCCGCATGCTGAATTCTATTAGTTATTGCCCCCAGTGGGCCGTTCAGGTGCACTTTCTTGCAAAGCATGCTGGACTTTGTAGTCTGCTTGGAGACAATATATATATTGATGTATGTTTCCACAGGACTAGTCCTTAGATTTGGTTAAACATACATTAATATATATATTTAAATGCATATATTTTTGTATATGATCCGGGGTCCCGCACGTGGGCGGGACTATTTAGTGCCTATGACTTTGATGAGTATACCCCTGGAAGAGAACTAGGATTACAGGTAAGTGACTTATCCTATTGCACCATAGGTGTCTTAATTGAAGTCATAAACAGCTCACCCTTCAGCCTGTCTTGAATAGCCGGTAGCACAGCACGGATGTTGTGAAAGTTCTTGCTTATATTATTCTGTCAAAAGAAGTAGTGCTCTCTAGTAACTGCCAGGATAAGGCATGATGTGGTTTAGAAGATTGCTGGATTCCTAAAGGGACTCTGCAAGACTGCTGCCTATCTGGTATTTTTACTTAATTTTTTATATGTTTTTCGGGATAATTTAGAAGCATCAAGTTTGGAATATGCTGCAAACAGGGTTTAATATTTTATTTATAAGTTTTTATGTTATGCATACAAGTCCCAAGAGCATCAGTGCGTTACAAGAAACAGCATAATGTATACAAAAACAAGAAAGCACGTTAATAGTTAAAGGAAGCAGGCAAATTGCGCACTCCAGTTACATCATGGAGGCACAGGAACAGAGCTGGTACATTTCTGTACATTGATTGAAGTGTGTTCTTCTTATGTTTTAATAATGGACTAGAAAAACATCCTATTGAAAAGTTGCAGCCTAGTTTGGTGGCACTTAGAGTAGAGTTATATTTACCAGTTGTTTCTATGAGTTATATTTATATAAAAAAAGAAGTGTTCCGGGCAAATTTTAATGTTTATGACTTCAGTGAAGATATCTATAATGCAAAAATAAGATTACAAGTAAGTAATTTTAATTTACTGCTTAATGAAAGATTGCCTGTGCTTCAAGAAACGGAGTCTTCCCTGTGTGTTTGGATAATGTATTGTCGTGGTGTTGGCTATCTGCACTAGTAGGGAGTTCAACTTGAAGGATTGGAGAAAGTCCTTGAGTGCCAAAGGAACTGCTTTTAAGTTCAGAAGGTGTATGTGGTACCATATCTCTTTCTTGGACCATGTTCTTTGTACTTTAATTTTATCCTTGGAATCACCCAATGGCAATAGGGAGGCATCTGTCACAGGTGTCTGTGTGGGAATGTCCTGATGAAGCCACACCTTCCAAGAGGTTCTTTGGATTCCATCACCAATAAGAGATTGAATTACTGCTGGTGTAAAAATCAGTTTGTTGTTCCAGCTGTTGGAATGTTAACACCATCAATCTTCCATACGTTCTTATGTGCTGTCTAGTATGAGAAACTAAGAAACATGCACGATTCCAGTGAACCCAGCAGAGATTAAATCCTTCAGGCTGTCTGATGTAATGTCGTAAGAAGGTTATGACATTTCTGGCACACTGCACATAACATTAAGTCCAGCACCACACATGGCCAACCTCTAATACTGCAACACACTAACATAGAAAGTAATGGAGGAAGGGACTTAAAATAGAACCGATAGGAAATTAGGTTTAAATTAAATTATTTCAGTGTTTTAAAAGTGCTTTTTTTTGTCTAGGTTCTTCATGGAAAGTTTCAGAGTGATCCGTGAAGAGGGGGGACAAGAAAAAAGGGGGCGGGGTCACATAGCTCAACATCGCCATGCAATTCCATAGGGATTTTTAAAGGGCCACAGCGAAAACAGCTGAACAGAATTACACCAAATGTGGCAGAAAGCTAGATCTTGGTCCAGAACGTGTGCTTTTTGCAATTTTGTGTAAATCAGTAGTTTAGGAGGAATCAAGGTACAAAAATATTTGTGTATCTTGACGATTGGGTTTCAGGGACTCCTGTGAGTAAGGCTTCAGTGGGAGCAAGTGCTCTAATTGTCTGGCCACAACATGCACAAAAATGTTGCTGCAGCCATTACAAGACTTGGGGACTTAGGGTTACATGCACGTAGATTCTTTTCTGGTCACAAATGGCCCAATTCGCAGAATCCGGCGGCTTGGGACTGGAAAAATGCATTTTCCTATGTACCCAACCCATTTTGCAATTCGGTAACCTATTACCGAATCGCAAAATGGGTTCGCGATTCGCCATTAGGAGGGGACGTATTAAGGACGTCCCTTCCTAATAGCGACTCTCAGTGCAGTGTACGAATGTTTTGCAGCCGAAATGCGGATGCTAAACATTTGCATTTTACCGCCTACTTCAAGCAGGTGGTAACCCATTCGCAAACGGGAAGTGGTCCCCAGGGGACACCTTCCCCTTTATAAATGCATTTGACAATGTTTTTTTAGGACAGGCAGTGGTCCAACGGACTGCCTACTCTTAAAAAATGAAACAAATGTTTCATTTTTCGTTTTGAAACGCATCCCGTTTTCCTTTATGGAAAATGGGCAGCATTAAAAACAAAAAACGTTGCTTTATTTAAAAGCCAACACAGACATGGTGGTCTGCAGTCCCCAGCTGGCAACTATCCCTATATTTTTAGGGATTCCCAAGGAGTCGCAAATTGCGACCTACCTCATGAATATTAATGAGGTAGGTCAATTGCGACCCAATTAGGAAGGGCTAAATGTGTCAGACACTTTAGTACATAGGTGTTTTCGATTTCCTAATGGCAAATTGGAAAAATTTGCTATTACGAAATTGCAAAATGAAACCTACGTACATGTGGCCCATAGTCCTCTGTCCTGCAAATGTTTTGCAAAACAAATATAGGTAGGCAAGGTAGGAATACCCTGCCATCCTAGCCCTTGTGGCGGGGTCCCAGAGGGACCTCTGCCCCACCCCCTTAGGGCCAAAAAAAAAAAAAACATTAAATCAGAACTTGTTGCAGGCATTCTGCTCAGGAACAGAACTAGGCTTGGGACCATAGAATATTAGTAGCTAGGGACCTTACCACCTCAATAACATTAGCCCGAGTCCGACTAGCTATAATGTCTCACTTGCCCTCCTTCTCATAACCAGAGAGACAAGTGAATTGACACCCCAGAACAAAACACTCCCGACCCTCTCGGGGATCGCGGTGGCAGGATACTCCCTTTCACTCACACACTCGTACTCGTCCACAATACGATATGAAAGACACGAAGGAAGTTTGAAATGGTTATTTAAACTATCGTGCTCTAGAATGCAGTATATGTGCCACAATTAGGAAACAACTGCCTAGCAAAAATACCATCAGCATTGTCAATAAATGCTATATTATCAAAAGCCCTGTCATATTATTAGATAGAATAGCCTAACCCCCCCCCCCTTTCAATAGAAGCAAACTGATTATACAGCAAAGATCTCTGGGTTTCGTAGCGGACCCCGTACCCTAGCATACACAGATGGATGTTCTACATCTCGGATACAGCCGTGATCTTCTCTCAGTAAATATCGGTCTCTCTCTCTCTGTGTTTACATTGCTGTGCCTACCTATTTGGCTAGGTTCACATGATCATAAACAACAGCTACACCTCTGTGTTGTATCTAGATGCGAGTGCCTGACCAGAACAAAATAACAAGGAACATTGTTGTTTGACCTGGTCTGCTGTTCAGACTAAATCCCAGGAAAAAACAAAACGAGAAAACAACTGCAGGTTCTTATTGAAATTATAATGTGGCACAGAAGCGAACATGTTTATATAGTAACGTGTGCAAAGCTAATGCAGCCTGTGTTTTGCACAGTTAGGCTAATGTAGGGAAAACTACAATGGGCCCTGTATGGAACACATGATAAACTAAGTTAAATGTGTGCCTATTTTGTTCCATGTTCTTCACAGACTTAAGATTTGATGATACAGGTCTGTTGGGAATAAGGCACTGCCTTTTAGGAATTTCACAGAAAATCTGCAAATTGGGCACAAATAATAACTGTTTTGAAGATGATTTAAAATATTGAGTATACAAATACTGTGGAGTATGAGACCATGTCCTAGAATGCCTTAAATGTTTAAAATGCTTCCTGAAAAGTCTTGAATGGTGTCTCACTGAAGTACAGGATCTCCTCTTTAGAATTTTTTCATCTAAAGGGATTTAAAGATGCAGAATCAACTGGAGCAGGTATCCATCAAAATTGGTACTGTAAAATACTGAGTAGGTACTAAACACAATGTTCGAGGCATGTGAGCTGTAGATCACATGCTTTGCATACTCCTGCCATCTAGTGTTGGGTCTGGATGTTTGCAAGTTGTTTATCTTCGAAGAAGTCTTTCCAGTCACGAGGGAAGGTGATTCCTCCTTTCGGTGATAGCGCGCATGGGCATCAACTACATTGTTAGATTGTTTTTTTCCGCTATCGGGTTCGGACATGAATTGCTACGCTCCGGTTCGACACCGTTTCTTGGGTTCCCCTCGGTGCGCAATGACTTACCCTCGACGGTATTGTTATTCGATCGCGTTTCCCATTCTCCGTGTATCGTATCGGTTTCAGAAAAAACTCTTTCCATCGGAAACTTTGTGGAAGGCTGTCGGGCCTAGCCGCGTCGGACCACCTCGCAGTCGATGGAACGGACTCCATTTAAATTTTGTCCCCGGTGCCACGCCAAGTACCCGCGCACCGACTCGCACGAAGTCTGCAACTTGTGCCTCTCCCTGGAGCACAACGAACAGGACTGCGACGTGTGCAAATCGTTCTGATCCAAGAAAACACTCCGTGACCGTCTGGCTCAACGCCACGAAATGCAACAACACAGCGGCTCCATTCCGGATCTCTTTGGAGAAAACTCCGAACAAGACGCCTACGACTCGCAAGGAGCCGAGGAAGAAGAGGAGCTGATTTCCGTGTCAGAAGCAGACTCCGACATGGACGAGGAGATTCTGCAGGGTCAGCGTACCGCGAGTACTGATCCTCCCCTGCCCCAAACTCCACCTCTGCCCAAGAAAAAGGCTCCAGTCCCTCCACTGCCTTCGGGCCAAGATCGGCACCGAGAACACGTTTCCAACACCCCGCCTACAGGCCCGGCACCGAAACAAATATCGAAGCCTTCCGGCTCTGGATCGAGTCGGCCGCATTCGGGCACCGAGCCGAAACAATCGGCATCGAAACACGTTTCGGAGCCAGATCCTTCGTTACCGAAACTGTTAAAAGCAAAACGCTAATCATGAACATTACCTGCGCCATCTTGTCTGGTGGAATTCTATGTGCACATAAGTTGCAGTCATTTTAATCTATCACAGCCATTTTGTACTCTGTTGGGCACCTTTGTTTCACCCTGCCCTTACTAGCATCCCTCTGACAGACCTGGTATGTGTGCTGGGGGCTATAAACTCTATTGCCACAACAAACCTCAGCGCCACTTGCTGCCACAAACTCGTTTTTCCTCTCATCTCTGTTTTCAGGCAAACCTTTGGACACTCTACCCCTCACTGCACCTAGTTACACAAACCGGTTCCAAACACCAAAAAGACTCTTGCAACATGATTTATTGCACTGCAAACAGCAAGACTTGTTGTTACCAACAATGGGACCTGTTTTTATCAACAGAACGGACTCTTAGATCTGGCCGGTCTCACATGTTTTAGACCCTGAAGCAAGGTCCAGCTGCAAGATAAGATTGTCTGTTTGACCTGGGTGGGAAGAGAATTACTGTTGGGCTTGTGTGACAACCTGCCCGGGCGGGACCCCAAGCTTGTGTAACCATGTTGACAAAACAAATGCATTGTGTCAAACCTGTATAAAAGGAAGAGCCAAAGGAGTATCAGCAGAACACTTCCCTCAGACATCCCGGTGTCTGCAGTTGACGTGATCTCCTCATGAGAAATAAACCTTTTTCTTGTCTCCCAGTTTCCAGCGCTTGCCTCATTATTTTGATAGCGAACCCAAAGTGAATTAGAGGTGGAACCCTGCACCGGGCAGCATTGAGGGTCTTAGAAGACTTGCTGCCTTTCACAAATTGGCGCCCAAACGTAGGGGCCCATCAGCGACGCGTGGGTCCGGTAGAGAGGTCCTAACGACGGAGTGAACGACTAAACGATTGGGGTATACCTGCCTGAGAAGACCCTTGTCTGGCTGCCGATCGACTGAACTTCACCGGTTCCGAACGGACCTCTCTCGAGTGACCTGCGGTCCTGACTGGGACCTTAGAGGAACGCCGCATTGATTGTTGGAGTGAGAGGACAACCAGGCGCTGGAAGGGGAAGACGAAGAACTGTCCATACGGTCCGGGTAAGGTAGTGAAAAAAAAAACGACTTAAATTGATTGATTGATTGAATAGTTTGATTGAAATACTAGTATTTCTTTTTTTGATATTGAGTTATTTGCGACATTTCCCTGCTTGCAAACAACGAAGAATAGGAATATTCTCTCTCTTTGCAGGCAGCGAAGGACAGGTAGTGCAGACTTTTTGTCTAAATTGATAGAGATTCATTTTTGACCGATAAATACGTCATGCCTGTTTTCTCTAGATTGTTTGATTGTAATTGTTTTGGACCCGACCGTTCGTTAGAGGTCAGTCAGCCGGCACCGCCGGAAGGCACCCCTAACAAGGACATGTACGTAAAGTATGGATTAGCCACCGTAGCTTATAGCAAACTATGGCATAAATACACTAGGAAGGACCGGGTAAATCAGTGGCCACTGACGGGATCTTTCGATCCCGCTAAAATAGAAACGTTAGAATTAGCTCTCCACAAAAAGAAAACTAGACCAGCCATGTTTGACAGTTTTGGTTTATGGCGAAAAGAGGCAGCTCAAAGAAAGAAAAGTGACGAAGCTAGACAAGATAAAGAAACGCGAAAATCAGCTTACCAAGCCTGTAAAAGATTAGAAGAAAAACTAAAAGAAAAGGAAATCGATAAAAGGAACAGGAATCAAAAATATCAGGTCAATGCCCTGTTAGAACGCCCTCGACTCTTTACCCCAAGTTACCAGCAAAACAAAGGGTAGATGATGATTTATTGTTAGGTCCCCCAATCATATACATGCCACCCCCTTACGCCCCTACTCATCCCGTAGCACAACGCCAGGACCACCAAAGTATAGCCGGAGGTGGCACGATCGCCTCAGTCTCCACCGCCTCTGCTCCCACCAAGTCACCCACACCAAATGCCTCATCAAAGGATACAGTAGTAGAGGTAGGATCAAAAGAAAAAGGAGCGCCCAGGGTCCCGCGATTAAGTAAAAATGAGCGAGCAGGCATTGATAAAATAGTTAAATCCCTCATAGATAGGAAGGAGACAGAAGAGTATGTAACTGACATATGCAACTCCTATGTTGAAAACCGCAAACGATACTTTATTGTACGTCTCTGTTACCACACTCTTACTGCATATGAAGAGAAGTACCAAGATGTAGGGCCCGAGCGGCTAGTGGCTCTCTATAGGAAGGTAGACACCGGAGATGAAGGCGACAACGATGTTACAGAACTCTTTTCATCCACACTGGAGGTATTCCGTCACCTCGTGGAACAAGGACGGATAGATAAGGACAGGACATCTAAGATAGCAGGACCCCGGTGGAAAAACCAGATAGCATGATGCCGATAAAAGAAGCTGCCCCTTATTGGGTACCTCCTAGAGGACAAGGGACTCATGACGATATGAACCATCAAGACGCTAGAGGAAGGGTGGTCTACAATTGGGTGTATCAACCATGGGACAGACAGGACATTTTGACGTTCCGTAAATCTTTACCGGATTTACGAAAAGAACCCCACCGCCTTTTACACCGAGCTAGGTACCGCTCTGGGATCAACAATAATGACACTTGCCGACATAGACTTGTTCTTCGGGTTATGTTTGCCAGCAGATGTGTGGAAACAGATTAGGAAAATAGACCATACCGAACTGCTTGGTCATACCTGGGAACAACTCAACACATTAGATAAACAGCGGAACCCTGGTCAAAACCGGTTAAAGCAATATTGGACCTCCCTGACAAAATAGTGCAGAAAGTGAAAACGCTGATCCCAGAGAAAAAGATAGACTGGTCCATAGTAACCGCGTGCCGCCAGAAACCACAAGAGGATGTCTCAGAGTATTTCTCCAGATTTGAAACGGTGTTCTCCGATTACAGTGGACAAGACATGTCCACCGCAACCGGACACCACTTATTTGTGCAGAACTATGTCAAAGGACTACTGCCAGATGTATCCCAGAAATTACAAGCCAGCGAAAGTAGTTGGGCAGCATCTAAACCGGCGGCCATTCTCCAAATGGCCCAGTACTATGAGCATCAGAAAAACGAAAATGACAGGGCTACAGAAAGGAAAAAGAAGGACTTGAAGGAAAGGGTAATGGCAGCACAACTCCAGGGGGCGAATACAGGAAGGGAGCAATATAGGGGAGGATACCAGCAGAATACCCCTAGAGTACAGCCACCTAGAAACAATTCATCGACATCATATGTAGGACGCCAAGACCTAGGACAGGATCAATGTGCATTTTGCAAAGAATATGGACACTGGAAAACCCAATGCCCGGCTTTGTTAGGAGCTGGTAGGGGCAGAGGGGCGAGGGAAATAGCAAGTGGACAGAGAGGAAGAGGACGTGGGAGAGGGTACGCGAGTGAAGCAAGCGAGGAAAGGCCAGGAAGAGTGAACACATTTGACCATCCCAAACAGAATCAGTACCAACAGACAGATTATGACAATACGTACGACTTTGCATAGGACAGCCAGGGGCAAGGGAGGGATCCAGTCGAGCTCTATGTTGATCAGCAAGGCCCTTATGTTACCGCTGAGGTCCTGGGCACAAAGTCGCCATTTCTGGTAGACACGGGAGCAACACGTAGTGCACTATCCAAACGACTGATTCCAAGGGCACCCTTGTCAGGCTCACGTGACCTCAATAGGATTTGACGGTACGCCCTCCACCAACCCTTTGTCCCGACCAATCCCTTTTAACCTTGACAACAATAGCGTCGAAACGACATTCCTCCTCTCTTCCAACACCCCAGACGCCATTATGGGTCTCGACCTTTTGAAACACTTCCATGCGACTATCAGATGCTCACCAGACGGAGTGCGTGTCGTCCTGTATGACAACCCCCAGCGCCATAGAGAGAACCCTTCTCAGCACATGTTTCCCATCTCCGAGACTGACGCATCCCTACTGGACACTTTGCCATCACACTTATGGGCTAGGGCTGATTCAGACGTAGGACGAATGATGATTGACCCAGTACACGTAACAATACGACAGGACGCAACCCTACCGAAAGTACCGCAGTATAAAATATCGCCAGAGGGTGAGAAGGCACTGACAGAGATCATACACTCTTTGGTAGAGGCAGGGGTGGTAGAGGAAGTAGTGAGCAACGTTTGTAACAGTCCCATACTACCGATTGTAAAGAGACAGGGAGAGGGAGACGGAAAAGCCTACCGCTTCATCATTGACCTGCGGGAGATAAACAAAATCGTAGTGCCACAATACCCAGTAGTTTCCGACATCACGACAATTTTGACTTTAATCCCCTCCACTGCCAACACCTTCACTGTAATTGACCTCAAAACGCATTCTTTTCCATACCTATACACAAGGACAGCCGCTATCTATTTGGATTCACCCTAAACTCCCGTTCGTACAGATTTTGCAGAGCACCTCAGGGGTACACTGAGAGCCCAAGCATCTATAGCCAGGCGCTTAAAAGACAGACGCCATACAATTGCCAGATGGAGTGGCACTAATACAATATGTAGACAACATCCTTCTAGCAGCGGACACCATACCAATAGCCGTCACCACCACCATCAAACTACTCCATTTTCTTGCTGAGAATGGTCACAAGGTCTCCCGAAAGAAATTGCAGTTCTGTAAATCACAAGTGACCTATTTGGGTCACCTTTATCCAAAGAAGAGAGGAAACTCACGCCTGACAGGATCCAGACAATTCTAGACACCCCTGTCCCCAAAGATCAGAAACAAGTCCGCTCTTTGATAGGTCTCACCTCATTTTGCCGACAGTGGTTACCGAACTTTAGCCTCATTGTCAAACCCCTTCTCTCCCTCCTAGCTAAAGACATCCCCTCACCTCTCCCCTGGACCCCGAATGCCAGTCAGCCTTTAAAGAACTACGCAATGCCCTTTGTTCAGCGCCTGTCCTAGGAACCCCGGATTACTCCAAACCATTCTTCCTCTACACACACGAGAGGGAAGGATGTGCATTGTCTGTCCTAACACAATCAATTGGTCACAAACAACGCCCTTGTGCATATTTCTCTGCCACCCTCGATCCAGTAGCCAGAGCGCTGCCAGCGTGCCTGCGCGCTGTGGCAGCTGCAGCAGTATCAATACGCCAGAGCGAAGGAATAGTACTCTCCAATCCAGTCACTGTTTTAGTACCCCATGCAGTCGACACACTACTAAACCAAACCAAAACCCAACACTTGACTAGCGCCCGACTGACAGGATATGAGTTGACCCTGCTAGCACCGCACATTACCCTAAAGCGATGCACCACCCTCAATCCAGCCACACTGTTACCCCTACCCGAAAATGATCCTAGAGTGACTACACTACACGACTGTGTGACACTAACCGATGAACAAACAAAGAGTAGAATAGATCTCAGAGACACCGCCTTTCTAGAACCAGATAGAGAACTATGGGTGGATGGTTCGTGCATCAAACTCCCCGACGGCACCACCTCAGCTGCATACGCTGTCACCACAGCCGGAACCGTTCTGGAAACAGCCCGTATTCCCCAACGTTCAGCCCAGGCTGCAGAACTCATTGCCCTCACACGAGCATGTATCTTAGCGACTGACACGACAGTTAACATATACACCGACAGCCAATATGCCTTCGGGGTGGTTCACCATTTTGGGATCTTATGGAAAGAAAGAGGGTTCCTGACTTCACACGGTACACCCATCCTGCATGGAGATTTAGTCTCCGCCTTGACGCAAGCAGTCCTCCTCCCCAAGAAGTTAGCAGTGATAAAATGCCAAGCACATAGGAAAGTGACTGATCTCATTGGACAGGGAAATGCACTAGCAGACGTTACTGCCCGAGCCACGGCAGGAGACAGAACTATGACAAGAATGTATGTGACCAGGTCACAAGCTGAACGATGGACTGACGCTAGGACCACTGTAAGGGACATACAGACTACAGGCACACAAGACGAATTGACCGAGTGGGAAAAGGTGGGACTAAAAGACGAGGAAGATTGCTGGAGAACTAAAGACGGAAATAAATGGCTGTTACCCAATGCCTACCGCATCCCCATATTGACCATGGCACATTTACCAGCACACATAGGCTCCACCCCCATGATTGAACTAATCACCAGAGTATGGCATAACGTCAAGATAGCAGAATCTGCAAACGCCTAGTACAACAATGTATAGTCTGCCTACAACACAACCCAGGGAAGGGGACAATAGTACCACGGGGAGGGTTTGGAGTCCCTGACCACCCCTTTGAAATCCTTCAAATGGATTACATTCAACTAGAGAGATGCCTTGGTCTAAAATATGTCCTGGTGGTTGTGTGCGCTTTTAGCAAATGGGTGGAGGCATATCCCACCCGCGACAATACCGCCTTAGCCACTGCAAAAGTATTGCTGAAAGAATTCTTCCCCGATACGGCCTTTGCAGAATTTTATGGAGCGACAACGGCCCCCACTTCGTAGCCGAGGTGATACAGAACATACTGAGAGGGTTGGGGGTAAAACAAAGTTCCATGCCGTCTTCCACCCCCAATCAGCGGGCCTGGTAGAGAGACACAATGCAACGTTGAAACTAAAACTAGCCAAAATAGTTGCCACGACCGGGTTGAAATGGCCCGACGCCCTCCCATTGGCATTGTTATCGATGTGCTCCACCCCAACCAAACACCGACTGACCCCGTATGAGGTGGTCTTCGGCAGGCCTATGAGCATTTGGGCGGCACCAAGACCCACCTCCATTAACGATGTCCCGAACATATTAATGTCGGATTACTTGCATAAATTGACAAACGAGCTAACAATTATCCACCAACAGGTGCAGCAAGCCTTGCCTGACGTATCCAGGGGCCCGGGACATGAAATAAAGCCAGGCGACCATGTATTGATTCGCAACTTCCAAAGAACGAAGAATCTGGAGCCTAGGTGGACGGGCCCCTGGCAAGTCCTGATCACCACCCGAACTGCCCTCCGAGTGGAAGGAAAACGAAACTGGCTGCATGCCCATCACTGCAAACGAGTCCCTCCAACCCTGGCAACCTGTGAAGGGGTGGAGGTGCAAGAGGAAGTACTCGCGAGAGACCGACCAGCTCTGAGTTGCTACCCACAAGAAGACACCCTCGAACTATCAGAATTTCCCGACCCCACGGTGCCATCCAGGAAAGGGTACAACCTAAGATCGACGAAAGGAGGGCGCTCCAACGACCAGGCCACCAACTAAGTCAAGGTCTCAGATCGGTAGCACAGTCAAACAACGCTACCAGGAAAGCGCCAGACAAAAGTCTGTGGTCCTAACAGTTGTTGAGCTCCTCGAAGATGATGGAAGAAACTGAACACCTGCAAAACCACCGCAAAGACACCAAGACTGCTAACCTGCACAGCACAAAGACAATTGCACTTGTAGCCGCATTTCTCACCTGTCTCCTGCTAATGGTCGCACTCTGGATCATTGAAGAGAATGCACCTGCATACAGAACATTGTCACCCACCATGCAACCAACCACCAAGAAAGAACACTACCTGGTATCACTACCGCCACATCTCCGAGAACGACGCAAAGAATTCTGGAATAATTCTTTCGTGCAGATGTTGCACCAGCACAATCTTGCCACCAATGCTACCAACTGTTGGGTCTGTGGGCTGTTACCACATGCCACTGAACATTCCATCCCTTTCATCCCTTCGCCCTTTTCTATTCACGGATCTTGCCTTGCCTGGATGATGCTCCTACAAGAAAGTTACAAAGACAATGCCACTTCCGACGGAACAATCGCCCAGTTCTACAACGAGTTCTGGCGAAACAAAACAGGAAGGACAGCCGCCCCCTTCTGCCCTCACACCTTCAATGCGACATTCCAGATTAATGTCCCCTCCAAAGAACGAGTGGAAATGCAAGTGTTGCCACACTCTCGCACTGCCTGCTTGCTGGCTGCTGGTTGTTGCTCTGGGGTCACTCCGGCCATTTCACTGAGCCCTGGTGGGACTGGAGTCCCAGGGTCCTTTCTTTCGCACCATCAGCACCTGAGGAACTTTAGAGACTACGAGTCCCAGAACTCCGGACTATCGCTACAGGTGCCGCAAATCAGGGGGAGGAGCTTGCCATCGCGCTCATAGCGCTGTCTCTCCACCCGCGGCGCGGGTTGCCACACTCTCGCGCTGCCTGCTTGCTGGCTGCTGGTTGTTGCTCTGGGGTCACTCCGGCCATTTCACTGAGCCCTGGTGGGACTGGAGTCCCAGGGTCCTTTCTTTCGCACCATCAGCACCTGAGGAACTTTAGAGACTACGAGTCCCAGAACTCCGGACTATCGCTACAGGTGCCGCAAATCAGGGGAGGAGCTTGCCATCGCGCTCATAGCGCTGTCTCTCCACCCGCGGCGCGGGTTGCCACACTCTCGCACTGCCTGCTTGCTGGCTGCTGGTTGTTGCTCTGGGGTCACTCCGGCCATTTCACTGAGCCCTGGTGGGACTGGAGTCCCAGGGTCCTTTCTTTCGCACCATCAGCACCTGAGGAACTTTAGAGACTACGAGTCCCAGGACTCCGGACTATCGCTACAGGTGCCGCAAATCAGGGGGAGGAGCTTGCCATCGCGCTCATAGCGCTGTCTCTCCACCCGCGGCGCGGGTTGCCACACTCTCGCACTGCCTGCTTGCTGGCTGCTGGTTGTTGCTCTGGGGTCACTCCGGCCATTTCACTGAGCCCTGGTGGGACTGGAGTCCCAGGGTCCTTTCTTTCGCACCATCAGCACCTGAGGAACTTTAGAGACTACGAGTCCCAGAACTCCGGACTATCGCTGCAGGTGCCGCAAATCAGGGGGAGGAGCTTGCCATCGCGCTCATAGCGCTGTCTCTCCACCCGCGGCGGGGGACGCGCGCGGGCGGCGCCCGGGCCAAGGGCGGGCCCGTCCTTGCCCGTCAGGGTCCGGATAAGGCCGGGCTGGGCCACCCTTCTAACATTTAGTCTGTGTGGCCGTGTGGGTTGGAGTAGTGAGTTGGGTAACTGTAGTTGTGGTGCTTGGACATTATGACCAAGCGCAAACATACAGTGGGTGCGGGGGTTGTGGGGTCTCTTGATGCGTTTCTTACCAGGGCAGAATCAGTGTTAAATCATCAAATACAGATCACCGAACGTAGGTTATCGCTAGACCCAGTAATTTCTGTCAGTATCCCAGGACCCTCCCCACATCTCCCTGGCTGTGAGTTAGTTGCTATTGAAGCTACTGACCAGCAGAGCGGCTCATCTCCCCTACCCCATAGTAGTCAAACGATATCCCTCTCCTCTAACCTAGGAAATGTGGAAAGCCCTCCTAATACCCCTCTGGTATCCACCAGTGGTCTGAAGCCTAGTCATGCCAATACAGTTGAACCACCGTTTAAAAAGCGGAAAGCCCGAGGATCATTAAAAAACAATTATATGCCTCTCAGATCTGGCAAACGTAAAGGGGAGCCTGTCGCGAGCACTAGTAACACGATGGCTAGTAGCGATTTATCTAGCCAGCCTTGCCCAGTGGATGTATGTGCTTCCTCCCGCCTGTGTAACGAGGGAGATCTTTGTACCAGGTTAGAACTCAAATTCTCGGCATTGATTGATCCCATAATGAAGAAGTTGTCCCTGATTGAAGAAAGACTAGGCAAAATAGAGATAGGCATTGTTAATCTTCCCCTAACTAATTTTAATGGGTCAATGGTGGGTGGGCTCCCAACACAATTGAATGAGAGGTCAGTGGGATCATTTAGGGCTCCGGTCAGCAGTGTAAGTTGCCCTCCATCCCGGTCAGGTATTGTCACTAAGGTAACACAACCTGACAATCGACCCCAAACCTCAAAGCCCGCAATTCCTACTAAGAGGCAGGTAGAGAGACTTGTTAGCCCGAAGTTACATCAGACCCCCATTTCCAGCTCTCCGAGAACCGAGTCCTTTCTACATCTACCCCCGGAAGCTACACCATATACAGTTGTTCTGTCCAACGTCCCAGTGCTCCCTTCTGGAGTGCAGGAGCACTGGTCTACACTTAGAAATAAGGCACTACATTTGTTGAGTGTTAGGACCGGCATCAAGGAACCTCTCTTTGGTGAATTTAAGATGGTTCGCAGAGTTCCTTGGGTGGGTAAATGCCACAAGTCTCTCCCTGGTGACTGTGTGGTTCTTAGCTTCAGATCCCCCAGATTGGTTCAGCATATATTGGAGAGGGTGGGCAATTGTTATACTAATGAGGATGACATTAATTGTGTCCCGTTGGGCTTTTTCTACAAAACAGAAGGGAGTAATGGCCATAGAGCGAAGAGGGGCGAATTTAATCTGGGTGGTCAACACACTTTCCAGATCACCACTTGCAACCGTTTTGACGCTTTAACTCCCACGGAGGAAGTGGATTGACTTAAAGTTTTTGGCGGCACGACTGGGTCAGGAGTCCTAGCATACACAAGGCCAATTTGTACAAGAGATGTTTTAGTATCTAGTTTAGTCTATCCTAGCCGTGCCGACCTAGGGAAAGTTTGTGGAACTGGGATGGCTGAAGCAATAGAGGAGAGGACGAGGGAATCTATTATTACCCCCTGGTTACCCCTACTCCCTATAGTGTTTTCCAGCAGTGCAACAGTTCCCCCAGTAAGTCAGTGGTTGTGGGTAACTGTAGAGCGGGAGAAACGGACCATCTCTATACCATTGAAAAAGGGCTTGCCAAGCCACAGATGTCTTTTTCTTCCTGGAATATAGCTGGGTTGTCTACCAAAACTGTCTCTACTGAATGGGTAGCCTTTATTGAAAAATATGACATTTGGCTTTTCCAAGAAACTTGGTCTTTGGCTCCCGTTTTTTTCCCTGGCTATGTAAATTTTTCTAAACCAGCGCTGAGGGGCCAGAAAGGTAGGCCGTCTGGCGGACTCACTTGCTGGGTTAGGCAGTTGGATGGATGTGTGGTGCAGGAAGTATATATTGACAGTCCTGACATAATGGTATTGCGGGTACGGATGGCTGATGTGCTAGACGTTCTGCTAATTAATGTCTATGCCAGAGGGTCGCCTGGGGGTAAAGCATCACCTGTTGTCGCCCATCTCGACAAGTTTTTAGGTACTTTGGGGGGTGGTTGCAATTTGATAATCGTGGGCGATTTTAATTGCACTTTCGAGCCCCTCGATCACGAAGATGGTAATCTCAGTCTGGAAGAGGACGCACAATGGAACATCCCGCAATTAAATTTAAGCCCAATCAAAAAGTGGACTGAGGCTGTATTACAGCTTAAGGGGTTGTGTATGGAAAGGAGACTTAGAGCAGCTAATGGGAGGACGCTTTCAGATAGTGTGGGTACTCACACTTTTGATAATGGATTAAGAAGTAGTCGTATTGACTACATATTTTTAAATCTAGAATTTTGGTCTTTTATGTTTGACATGGTGGTCCAGGAGCGGAACGAAAGTGACCATAATCCGCTGATCCTAACCCTAAAGATTCCTGGCCTCTCTAGTAATGGTTCCAGGGCTGTTGAGGACAAGCTAACTGAGGCCATACTTACCAATGATATGAGGAGAGTCAGATGGGCTAGGCTGATGGATAACAAGGGCGATGTGGCTGAGATGAAATCTCTGGTCGGCCGCTCACTCTCTATTTTACAAGAGTGCCCCTCCCAAGAGGCGGTAAACAATATTATCCCTGAGGTCCACAACGAGCTCTTTGGGAAGTTAAAATGTTTTTTTATAAAACCAAATAAACAAACGAGGATTCCATTCACTAAGGCAGCTTCCTGGTTTAATAAAGCCTGTAGAGAGGCTTATAGGCTACTGGCCAGGGCTATTAGATCACATGTTGCGGGGGATATAAAAATAGCTAGAGCTAGGTACAAGGCATCGAAATTGCAAGCGAAGAAGGACTGGGATGAGTCCCGATGGAAGGACTTGCTAGCAGCAAGTAAAGAGAGAAATTTGATGCATTTCTGGCAACTTGTTAAATGGGGCAGTGGAGTTTTATCCCAAGTTCCCACAAACCATGTTGCTCCTGAGGATTGGGTGTCCCATTTTGAGGCACAGTTTTCAGCCACTAGCAGAAGTGATCTTGCCAACCCCCTACCTGTTTTTGCTACTAGTGCCTCTTTTTCCTGTAACGAGGTGGAAAAAGTGCTAAAACTGATCCCGCGAGGTCGGGCCCCAGGCCCAGACTGTATTCCGGCTGACCTGTTTGTTTCGGACACAGAGACCTGGGTCCCATATATTAAATATCTTGCAAATGCAGTAGCTAGTGGCGCAGCTATTCCGGATACTTGGTTTGGTGCTGAAATTTTGCCAATATTCAAGAAGGGTGATCATTCCCAGCCAGGAAATTATAGGCCAATTAGCCTTATCGACTCCATCCAGAAAATAGTCGCAAGGCTTGTTTTAGTCAGAATACAGGCCTGGATCGACGAGATGGATATCTTGACCCCCCTACAGGCAGGGTTCCGTCCCCACATAAGTACTATTGATCAGGTGTTTAGGTTTGCACTAGTTTATTGGAAGGTAGTTGCTATCGGTGGTGGCACGATTTACGCGGCCTTTGTAGATCTTAAGACTGCGTTTGATCTAGTTCCTCGTGCCAAAATGTGGAGTGTATTTCAGGCTCTGGGGATGCCCTACGAACTCCTAAATATCTTGGTTAAATTGCATGAAACCAACTATGCACAGGTTCGTTGGGGGAAGCAGGGGAATGTTACCGAAAGGTTCGCGGTAACCAAGGGGGTCTGGCAAGGGTGTGTACTGGCCCCAACCCTGTTTTCTCTTTTATTAATAGGGTGGTCCAATACTTTACATCTCACCCCACTGATGCTCCAATGCTGGCTGGAATGAAGATACCGCTGCTCATGTTCGCGGACGATACCCTGCTACTTTCCAGAACCCAGAAGGGGTTGCAAGTGGCACTGGAGCGTTTTGGGGTTTTTTGTCGCGAGCATGAGCTAGTGGTAAACGTGACCAAAACGAAGTTCATGGTGTTCCATAGGTCAAAGGCCGTGAGGGGGAGGGTGTACATGGATAATGCCCCCTTGGAGCAGACTGACACCTTTACCTACCTAGGGTTAACTCTGGGTAAGAAATTTAGTTGGACACCCCAGATTGACCTGCTGGCACTTAAGCATTCCCAACTTGCTGGTGCATTGCTTAAAGAACATAGGCTCTCCAAAACCAAGCCCCTAGCCCCTGCGTTAAAGATATACGAACACAAAATAGGTTCATAGTTGTTGTACGGGGCAGAATTATGGGGTTTTAATGATCTAACATCTTTGGCTGTCGCCCAAAACAAATTGGTGAGAGCCTTGACTGGCCTTCCGCAGTCAACTCCACTGCGGCCTCTATATTTGGATCTGGGCTGTAATGAAATTGTGGACCAGGCAAGGTTTAGACCGGTAGCATTTTGGAGAAGGCTCTGGACTACTCCGGAGCTTGCTTTGTACGCTCAAGCCTTCTCTGATGTTAGGTCGCTGGGTTGTACTAATAAAATCCCATGGATAAGGAATCTAAAAACTACATTGTTTAGTATGGGGCTGAGTAAATTGTGGGAGGACCCAGCCGCTGCTACCTTCCCTGCGAAAAGGATTTGAAAGCTGCTTATTGGAGCATGGTTAGACTGCAGCAACTATCACATCACCAATGTAGCTCCTTGACTCGGGTTTTTAACGACCACAAATTTGAACCAAAATTCGAAACATACTGGGATATAATTACTAGACCTAAAGATAGGAAGCTGTATCATCAGTTTAGGGTGGGTTCTCTTCCCATCAAAGTGTTTACCAGTAGTTGGTATCCCCCTCGGATGACAAATGTCCATTTTGCCCAGCAGAGACTGAGTCACTAGCTCATATCTTCTTTGTATGCCCTGCCTATAAGTCACCTAGGCACAAATGGCTGAAACCCATTTGTAAGAATATGGGCACCAGAGTAGCTTTGGAGGCCCTAAGGATTCTGAAAACTAACACTGAGGTTCCTATTACTATAGCAGTGGCCAAATTCTTGAGCTGGTTGTGGGTCATCCGAGCAAACAAGATGAGGGATTGTTAATATGGCTACTTATAATAAACTAGTAGCAAATTGTCACAGTTTTAGTATTAATAAGTATTATGTTTTTATTTGTTTTAGTTTTTATGTCTCGTATTCCCGAGTGACTTTTAGCTATTCACATGTTATAAGACCAGTTCTTTCAATAATCTGATACATTGATATTACATGTACTCTTTTTTTTTTTTTTTTTAACATTTGGTTATCTTAACTGTTTTTATGGGAATATTAGATAATGCGGTATGGAGCCAGTTTGTTGTTTTGATGACGTATGTAGTCTTTTATGATTTTTTACAATCGAAATAAAGACGGATTTGGATTTGCAAGTGTTCAATAATCCTAACAGAGCCACATTTTCCTACCTGAAGAAAAGAACTGCTGCAACACTGACTGTGGCCCTATCTGTGGTGAACGTCTCTGGCCTTGTATGCATTGAAGGCCGTGGGACTAAGAATGTGGGTCACAGCACCTGTAGCATTGTAAGGACTTTGAACACTGCCAACCCCCAGCGCTTGTTGCATCACCCAATATGTACTTTGTTTGTGGAACCAAAGCCTACACCTGGCTCCCAAGAAACTGGGGGGGGCACGTGCTACATCGCCTTTGTTTTGCCACCAACCTACACAGCCCCTGCAGAGCATCATCGAGAAAAGCGTTCTAAAGACATTGATCAAGCAGACTCTGCCTCATCACAGTTCCTCGACGCAGCAAAAGGGCTCGTCCCGCTATGGGGTCCGATGGCAAACAGCAGAGCCATCAGACATCTGTCCCAAGCGGTAGAGACCGCCCTGAATGTCACTGCTGGCATCCTCACCAACAACACTGCTGAGCTCCAAGCGATCCGTCTGGTTACCCTGCAAAATCGCATGGTCCTGGACGTGGTACTAGCGGACCGTGGAGGAGCATGCCGCATCATCGGTGCCAGCTGCTGTGTATACATTCCTGATAATTCACCTTCTGTCTATGAAGCAATCGAACATCTCCATAGACTATCTTCAGAAATTCATCAAGGATCAGAGACTTGGACAATTGGAAGTTGGCTTTGGGGCATCTTGAAGGAGTGGGGTTGGAAAATATCAATGATTCTCTTGGTCCCAGTATTGACAATATGTGGTTGTTGTTTGGGTATACACTGTATACCACCTTTGTGTTCTCTTTGCATAACTACCTTGCACCCTAAGACTATGGACACTCAGCTAACAAAAATTAGAGTAATGTATGATCAAGAGATACGGGACATTATGGAGATCGAAATAGACTGACAAGCTGGCTAGTTATGTTCAAAGGGGCCACTGTTAAAAGCAAAACGCTAATCATGAACATTACCTGCGCCATCTTGTCTGGTGGAATTCTATGTGCACATAAGTTGCAGTCATTTTAATCTATCACAGCCATTTTGTACTCTGTTGGTCACCTTTGTTTCACCCTGCCCTTACTAGCATCCCTCTGACCCTCTGACCGACCTGGTATGTGTGCTGGGGGCTATAAACTCTATTGCCACAACAAACCTCAGCGCCACTTGCTGCCACAAACTCGTTTTTCCTCTCATCTCTGTTTTCAGGCAAACCTTTGGACACTCTACCCCTCACTGCACCTAGTTACACAAACAGGTTCCAAACACCAAAAAGACTCTTGCAACATGATTTATTGCACTGCAAACAGCAAGACTTGTTGTTACCAACAATGGGACCTGTTTTTATCAACAGAACGGACTCTTAGATCTGGCCGGTCTCACATGTTTTAGACCCTGAAGCAAGGTCCAGCTGCAAGATAAGATTGTCTGTTTGACCTGGGTGGGAAGAGAATTACTGTTGGGCTTGTGTGACAACCTGCCCGGGGCAGGACCCCAAGCTTGTGTAACCATGTTGACAAAACAAATGCATTGTGTCAAACCTGTATAAAAGGAAGAGCCAAAGGAGTATCAGCAGAACACTTCCCTCAGACATCCCGGTGTCTGCAGTTGACGTGATCTCCTCATGAGAAATAAACCTTTTTCTTGTCTTCCAGTTTCCAGCGCTTGCCTCATTATTTTGATAGCGAACCCAAAGTGAATTAGAGGTGGAACCCTGCACCGGGCAGCATTGAGGGTCTTAGAAGACTTGCTGCCTTTCACAGGAACAATCTTCGGATCCGAAGACTTCAGCGCCGAAAACCTCTGCATCAAAAATATTGGCACCTAAAGATAAAACGGCTCCTAATCCATCAAAGGAGCCTCGTTTCGACGTCCTGCCTTCAAACCCGGACCCAAAACAGAAAGAAATGGTGTTCAATCCCAAAACTGGACATATCCACGCCAAAATGCTATCAAAACGGAAACAGAGGACATTTACCACATTCCTCTTAGGAGGAAAAATGTTGACACTAACCCTTCTCCTCCTCCTCTATCACCTCCTTCCCCACCTAACCCGAATTTGTTAATAACACCCACAAATTCACCACCACCACCACAAACACCTGACAACCAGGATGATGGGGACGGAGTAGATGATAATAGTCCTGATCCATGGACTGATTATAACACCGATCCAAACACTGATAATGATACAGACCTATACCCTACAAAGCCCTCTCCACCTGATGATAATGTAGGGCATATAGAACTAATAAAAAGGGCTGCTGAATATCATGGAGTTCAACTTCATAATGAGTCACTTGAGGAGGATTTTCTCTTTGAAACACTGAGCTCTTCCCAAAGATCTACTCACACATTGCCTATGCTTAAGGGTATGCTTAGACACGCGGACGACATCTTTAAAGATCCGGTTCGCTCACGAATCCTTACACCAAGGGTAGATAAAAAGTATAAATCTGCACAATCAGATCCCGTTTACCTCAAGGGTCAATTACCTTTAGATTCGCTAGTGGTTTCTAATGCCCGTAAATGGGCAAACTCACAAACCTCGGGGGATGCCCCTCCTCCAGGCAAGGAATCTAAATTAATAGATGCATCAGGGAAAAGAGTAGCTGCGCAGGCAGCCAATTACTGGCGTATTGCCAATACCCAGACTCTCTTAGCCAGATACGACAGAGCGCACTACGACGTATTGGAACAATTGCTCCTATTTCTACCTGATGAACATAAGTCTAAGGCACACAACCTAGTTCAGGAAGGAAAGCTAATTTCCAACACATCTATTAGATGCGCTTTAGATGCAGCTGACCCTGCGGCTCGTGCAATCAACATCAGTGTCTTGCTAAGAAGACACGCCTGGCTTAGAATTTCAGGGTTTAAACCCGAAGTACAGGCTTCTATTTTAAACACATCTTTTGATAAGGAGCATCTCTTTGGTCCTGTTGTTGACACTTCCTTATAGAAGATGAAAAAGGACACAGACGTGGCAAAATCTATGGGAGCCCTGCAGTCCCCATCTAATTGGGGTTCTTTTCGTCGCTCCTTCTACAGGGGGGGCTCCAAAAACATAAACACAGACAAGACCTCTACATCATATAAAGGCAACACTCAGTCATCCTCTTCAAGAGGTTACTTTCGAGGCTGATTTAGAGGCAATAATGGCAAGGGAGGAGGTAAAGGTTCCACACCCTGCACCTCCCCCTCAACAAACAAACAGTGACTTGCCTCCCCTTCCCCTATCATTCCACTCCTGTCGGGGGATGTCTCTTTCAATTCCTCCCTGTCTGGCATACAATAACTTCAGACAGATGGGTCCTAGGAATTATGCAATTGGGTTATTGCCTGGAGCTTACAGACAATCCCCCAAACATCCCTCCACATTCACCCAAAATGTCACCAGAGCATCTACACCTCCTCAAACAAGAGGTTCAGTCTCTTCTGCAAAAGGGAGCTATAGAGCCCGTACCATTAAAATATCAAGGCTCGGGTGTGTACTCCCTATACTTTCTCATACCCAAAAAGGACGGCTCTCTCAGGCCTATATTAGACCTCAGAGAACTAAATCAATATATTCACTCAGATCACTTTCATACGGTCACTCTTCAACTGCTCCCACTCCTACAGCAAGGCGACTTTATGTCTACTCTAGACTTAAAGGACACATACTTCCATATTCCAATGCATCCCGCTCATCGCAAATATCTCAGGTTTGTGGAAGCGGAACAACACTGCCAGTTCAAAGTGCTTCCATTCGGAGTCACCACTGCTCCCAGAGTATTCACCAAATGCCTAGCAGTAGTCGCTGCTCACATGCGAAGACAGCATATTCATGTCTTCCCGTACTTGGACGACTGGCTCATCAAAGCCAGTTCTTACCCAAGGTGTCTCCAGCACACTCAAATAACACTGCAATTGCTGCAAAAGCTAGGGTTCACAGTGAATGTGTTAAAGTCCCATCTCCAACACACAAAAGTATTTGGGAGCCACTCTGGATACTCAAAAAGCTCTGGCCTGTCACATTGCAGCCAGGATTTGCAATATTCAGGCTCTAATCTCCCAGTTTCAGCCCAACCACTCACTACCAGCTCGGTTATACATGCAGCTGCTAGGAATGATGGCGTCTTGCTTCAAGATAGTTCCCCATGCAAGACTTCATATGCTTCCCCTTCAAGAATGCTTAGCACGTCAGTGGAATCAGTCTCAGGGTCAATTGACAGATCTAGTGTTGGTAGACGGCCGCACCCATCGCTCTCTGCAGTGGTGGAATCCACAAAACGTATCCAAAGGGCGGCCCTTCAACGACCCAGTTCCACGGACAGTGCTAACAGCAGACGCATCGCTCACTGGTTGGGGAGCTCATTTCCAAACTCACACAGTTCAACGTTTGTGGACCCAGAAGCAAAATCAACTTCACATAAATCATCTAGAGCTGCTAGCAGTGTTTTTAGCGCTCAAAGCCTTCCAGACTCACCATGCAGGCAAAGCTGTCCTAGTCCGCACCAACAACATGACAGCCATGTGTTACATACAAAAACAGGGGGGGGGGGGCACACTCCCCAACTGTCACGCTTTGCACAAGTCATTTGGAAGTGGGCCATACGTCACAATATTTATCTCCTGGCAGAACACCTTCCAGGAGTAAATAATCGAATCGCAGACCTTCTCAGCAGGCAGAGACAACAGATTCACAAATGGGAACTTCTGTCACGTCCCATAGGAGGAACACTGCAACAACACGCTAGAATGCGTTATCAGCAGTAGAAAACTACAGCCCCCATGATCCTTTGCGGTTCTGGCGTCAATGACGTCAATGACGTCAACACGCGCTGAGACAATTCCATGAAAATAGCTTCCGGGGCATCGGAGGGGTGCCAATTACTCTTTGTAGGAGCTGCGCCGATGACGAGAGGAGGCTGGTAAGGGTGCTTTGAGCACCACGCTTCATTTGTTGGTTATCGGGAAGAGGCAGCTCTTTCTTGAGTGGCAAGGGCGATGAGCTGTTTTTCACGTTGCTCCGTTGGTTGAACCATATTTACAGGTTCATTGCGGAGCAACTGTCTTGGTTGAGCTCAAACCTAGGGAGGAATCACCCCAGACGTTACCATGTCTTTTCACCAGTTGAGGATAACCTGAGATAATGTCTACGCTGATCTAGTACTGGGCATAGTGACTACCGAAGCGTTTCCCTCGTTGGTGAACCGGCAAGCAGCGGTTCGTGCGGGAAAACGCCCTTACGAAACAGATGCAAACTGTTTAAGACATTGTTGGGTCCAAGGGAGAAACGAGGAGTTTCTTACCGGGAAACCATTCTTTATTCGTTGTTGCCTATTTCATTTGGCCATTTAACCAAGAAGCATTGGGGAAAAGAGCCGGATATGTTGCGTGTCTGCCTGAGTGTATGCGGTGCATTATGGTCTATGAAGTCATACCTGTTTCTTTGTATATTTCATTAGCAGGAGTGCAGTGAGTGAGCAGGAGGATAGCTCTTCCGCACCCCTGTTTCAGCCTTCATAAGATACCTAAATGGTAGGTTAGATAACTATAGCTCCCGTCTCCAGAAACTACTGCGATAGGGGATGTTATTACACTAGTTGACTATATGCTTTTCTTTTAGATCAGACTGAGTGCCACCACATACCATATAGGTTAACCGATTTCGAGGAGAAGTTATTTTTATTTTACAGGTATGGTTCCCTAGATAGGTACCAATTGAAAAAAGGGGTAAGGGTAGGAAATAATTCTACACTGATGTTTACTGATCCCTGTGTCCTTATATTACAGGTCTCCCTCCCTGCTGTTCCCTTCCTTCCCTTCCCCGCTTGATCACTCCATAGTGTCTGTGTATATCTAATCAGACCGTGGGGGTGTCGAGAGGTGGACCATTATTGAGCAACGTACGATCCTGAGGATTCCAGGCCACGACAGAGTAATCGGCCCACGGTTTATAATCCTCCCGGTCGTACGTTGAAGTATGGCTACTTTAGAGGACGTGCTTGCTGCGTTACACATAGTACAGGCGGAGTTGGCAGCCTCCAGGGTAGAGACAGCCACACTACAAGCCACAGTAGATAGAATGCAGCGAAACCCTTTCAGTGCAGGCATACCGTTAGCATCCCACTCGGCCCCTTTAGTGGTAGAGATACCCACTCCTGTTCCTTTGGCCACACCAGAGAGGTATTTCGGGAAAGCAGCAAGGTACAGGTCTTCCTCACCCAGGTTCTGCTGCATTTTTCATGTAAACCTAAGGCGTTCAATACCAACCACGCGAGAGTGGCCTTTCTGATTTCCTATCTGGCAGGGGATGCAGCTCAATGGGCGGTTCCTTTGGTTAAGAGAGACTATCCCCTGCTATACGATTGGGATTCCTTTATTAAGGACTTTGAAAGAACTTTTAATCGTCGAACGGCCACTCTTTCAGCTGATAAAGATCTGTTGGAGCTACGACAAGGGAATAGAGACCTTATTGCTTATCTAAATGATTTCCGTCGGTTGGTTACCGAAACCGAATGGCCAGAGGCGAAACAATCTGCCATCTTTCATAAAGGTTTAAGAGAAGATATGAAGGACGTGCTGGCCCAAATCGAGCCCCAACCCGCAACATGCGAAGACCTGATTAGTTTGGTTCTCCGGTTAGATCATCGCCTCAGCGAAAGGAGAGGGGAAAACAAACGAAGAGACCGAAGCTCCTGGAGAGCAGATCAACCCCGAAACTCTGAATCCTCAACGGCCGCCAAAGCCGAACCTATGGAGATAGGGGCGGTCCGTTCCACCCTCACTAACGAGGAAAGAGAATACCGGCGAAAGAAAGGGTTATGCATCTATTGCGGGAGGAAGGGCCATTACATTAGGGAATGCACCCTGAGATCCAAGTACCCTCGCACGGAACCCCGCAGACCGCAAGCACTTGCATCCGACGGTACGATGGGAAACAACAGAGCTTGAAGAAAGGAGAAAGGGATTCTTCAAGCCCAACGTATATCCCTTCATTGAGTGATGACATCTTGTGTGTCAGACAACATTTCTTCGTGGAACTCACCCTGTTGGTAAAAGGGGAATGGAGTCAAGTAACAGCTATGTTGGACTCCGGGGCCACCGGGTGTTTTATTGATCAGGAAGAAGCATCACGGTTGGGTTTGGTACTTCGCGAGAAAGAGAAACCGGAAGCGGTGTTCGCAGTGGATGGAAGACGCTTAGCTGCAGGTCCTATCCGTTTCCAAACGGATAATTTGGAAGTACGTCACGGACTCGACCATGTAGAAACGCTCGCTTTTAGCGTGATTCAAGCACCCCAGTATGGGATAATCTTGGGGTTGCCCTGGTTGAGGCAGCATAATCCCCAGGTGAACTGGGTGGAAAAACCGTCCGCTTTACCTCCGAATATTGTTCTCTACATTGTGTTCCGTCGACACACAGTCCCTCGCAAGCCTTGGCTGTGCTACACCACATCGCCACAGCCGCAGAACATCCGGTTAAACTGCCCGAAGAATACCAGGATTATGCGGAGGTGTTTAACGATATCAAGGCCGAGACGCTTCCGCCTCATAGGCAATATGATTGCCAGATCGACTTGGTTCCAGGAGCCCTAGTGCCCACCGGAAGGGTTTATGCCCTAACTGAACCTGAGAACACACACCTGCGAGCTTATTTGGATAAATATCTGGCGCTGGGGTTCATCCGTAATTCCAAGTCTCCTGCAGCTTCTCCGTTGTTTTTTATCCCTAAAGCTAACGGCGAACTGCGCGCATGCATAGATTTCAGAGCGTTAAACGCCATCACAATTAAGAACCGTTATCCTCTGCCATTGATACCGGTGTTGTTGGAGCAAGTCCAGAAGGCTGTCATATACACACGGCTGGATCTCAAAGGGGCTTATCATCTGGTGCGGATGCGCGAGGGCGACGAGTGGAAAACGGCCTTCAAAACACGTTACGGCCTATATGAATACCTTGTCATGCCCTTTGGGTTATGCAACGCGCCCGCGGCGTTTCAGTTCTTTCTGAACGACGTCTTGCGTGAACATCTGGATCGATTCGTTATCGTATACATTGACGATATTTTAATCTATTCGTCCACTATCGAAAGCCATGTATCTCATGTGCGTGCCATCCTTCACACCCTACAAGAACACAACCTCTACTGCAAAATCAGCAAATGTGAATTCGGAGTCTCCACAGTAGAGTTCTTGGGCGTCATGCTAACCCCTAGGGGACAGGAAATGTCCGAACGGAAAATAGCAGCAGTAAGGAACTGGCCTACCCCAGCAACCGTTAGAGACATTCAATGCTTTCTTGGGTTTGCCAATTTTTACCGACGGTTTATTGGTCGGTTTTCATACCTGGCAACTCCACTAACCCGCTTGTTACAGAAGAAGGTCCCTTTTCAATGGACCGAAGAGACACAAAAAGGGTTCGATGCTTTAAAAGAAGCATTTGTTTCCGCTCCAGTATTGGTGCACGCCGATCCTGAACAGCCGTATATAGTAGAAGCGGATGCCTCCGATTATGCGGTAGGAGCAGTGTTGTCACAACGCCATACCAACACAGGTCAATTACACCCGGTGGCGTTTAGGTCCAGAAAACTTAACTCGGCGGAACGCAACTATACAATTGCGGAGAAAGAGCTGCTCGCGATCAAGGATGCCTTCCAGGAGTGGCGTCACTATCTCATGGGTGCCAAACACATGGTTACGGTATTCACGGATCACCGTAACCTCCAGTTCATGACTGCAGCCAGACACCTCTCCCCCGACAGTTACGGTGGACTTTGTTTTTTGCTGAGTACAATTTCCTGGTCACATATCGACCAGGAAAGGATAACAAAAAGGCTGATGCCTTAACCCGTCAATCCAACACACAACCGGTAGAGGAACCAGAGGAGAAAACCATCATCAATCCGCATAACGTTATATGCACCACAGTGACGGAACCTTTCCTTAGGAGCATTGCGCGGCACATGCTTAACGAGGGATGGAAGGCATGGTTGGGAAGGCATCCAGAGTGGAGGATAAAAGACGGTCTGCCTATTCGAGGAAGACAACTTTTGATCCCGATCCTCTCGCTAAGGAGGCGTGTTTTCAATTGGTGCCACACTCTACCCAGCGCAGGACATAATGGCGTAGAGAAGACCACGGAAAGAGTGTTACGCCAATTCTGGTGGCCCACCGTACTTACAGACATTCGGTTATGGGTCACGGACTGTTTGGTGTGCACACAAATGAAGGCCTCACACACCAAACAGGCAGGACTTCTGCAACCCTTACCAACCCCTGACCACCCGTGGGAAAATATATCCCTGGATTTTGTCGTAGGCATGCCATCGGACAAGGGGCACACGGTAATCCTGGTCGTGGTGGACTACCTTACCAAAATGGCCCATTTTATTGCCTGCAGAAAAATACCCACATCGGGCCAGCTGGCCTATTTGTTGCTGATACATGTGGTACGGCTACACGGGTTACCTCAGGTGGTGGTTTCGGATCGAGGTTCCCAATTCACAGCTAAGTTCTGGAAGGTGTGGTGTACTGCCTTAAAAATAACTCCTAACGTATCCACAAGTTTTCACCCCCAAACAGATGGCCAAACCGAGAGAGTAAACCAGACACTAAAGCAATACCTAAGGTGTTACGTGGATAACACAACGGACGCCTGGGTTGAGAATCTCTGGTTGGCAGAGATAGCCTATAACAGCGCTACACATAGCTCCACGAGACACTCTCCCTTCTTCTGCAGTTATGGTTATCACCCAAGATTCATTCCATTTGTACATCCTGTTAGAACTGAGAACATACCGGAAGTAAAGGATAGGATACTCCATATACAGAAAACATTAACAGAGGCACAGAATAGGCTGAGAGAGGCAAAAGAACGCTACAAGGCATACGCCGACCTGAAACGGCGTCCAGGACCCAGCTACAAGTTAGGGGACTATGTTTGGCTGTCCACCCGGAATATCCGGTTTAAGAAGTATAGCGTTTTTAGTCCTAAATACATCGGTCCCTATAAAATAGTGAAATTCATAAACCCCGTAGTGGTTAAGCTGGCCTTACCCTCCTCACTGAGAATCCATCCAGCGTTCCACACTTCCCTGCTCAAACCCTCTCGTGCAGCGACCAAAGGGGGCATACCACCAGTGTTGATAAATGGGGAGACGGAGCATGAAGTAAGAGGTATCCTGGATTCCAAGATATACCGTACCAAGTTGTGGTATCTAGTAGCTTGGAAGGGATACGGAAACGAGGAGAACTCTTGGGAGCCCGCGGATGGGGTTCATGCCCCTCGTTTTGTCAGACTGTTCCACACTCGATTCCCTAAGAAGCCGTGTCCCTGTCAGTGTTCTTTGGGAGGGGGTGTACTGTCACGTCCCATAGGAGGAACACTGCAACTACACGCTAGAATGCGTTATCGGCAGTAGAAAACTACAGCCCCCATGATCCTTTGCGGTTCTGGCGTCAATGACGTCAACACGCGCTGAGACAATTCCATGAAAATAGCTTCCGGGGCATCGGAGAGGTGCCGATTACTCTTTGTAGGAGCTGCGCCGATGACGAGAGGAGGCTGGTAAGGGTGCTTTGAGCACCACGCTTCATTTGTTGGTTATCGGGAAGAGGCAGCTCTTTCTTGAGTGGCAAGGGCGATGAGCTGTTTTTCACGTTGCTCCGTTGGTTGAACCATATTTACAGGTTCATTGCGGAGCAACTGTCTTGGTTGAGCTCAAACCTAGGGAGGAATCACCCCAGACGTTACCATGTCTTTTCACCAGTTGAGGATAACCTGAGATAATGTCTACGCTGATCTAATACTGGGCATAGTGACTACCGAAGCGTTTCCATCGTTGGTGAACCGGCAAGCAGCGGTTCAGTGCGGGAAAACGCCCTTACGAAACAGATGCAAACTGTTTAAGACATTGTTGGGTCCAAGGGAGAAACGAGGAGTTTCTTACCGGGAAACCATTCTTTATTCGTTGTTGCCTATTTCATTTGGCCATTTAACCAAGAAGCATTGGGGAAAAGAGCCGGATATGTTGCGTGTCTGCCTGAGTGTATGCGGTGCATTATGGTCTATGAAGTCATACCTGTTTCTTTGTATATTTCATTAGCAGGAGTGCAGTGAGTGAGCAGGAGGATAGCTCTTCCGCACCCCTGTTTCAGCCTTCATAAGATACCTAAATGGTAGGTTAGATAACTATAGCTCCCGTCTCCAGAAACTACTGCGATAGGGGATGTTATTACACTAGTTGACTATATGCTTTTCTTTTAGATCAGACTGAGTGCCACCACATACCATATAGGTTAACCGATTTCGAGGAGAAGTTATTTTTATTTTACAGGTATGGTTCCCTAGATAGGTACCAATTGAAAAAAGGGGTAAGGGTAGGAAATAATTCTACACTGATGTTTACTGATCCCTGTGTCCTTATATTACAGGTCTCCCTCCCTGCTGTTCCCTTCCTTCCCTTCCCCCGCTTGATCACTCCATAGTGTCTGTGTATATCTAATCAGACCGTGGGGGTGTCGAGAGGTGGACCATTATTGAGCAACGTACGATCCTGAGGATTCCAGGCCACGACAACTTCACCCTCAAGTTCTCCTCCCATTCTTTCAGATGTGGGGCTTTCCACAGATCTGTTCGCCACACACGAAAATGCAAAATGCCCAAACTTCACCTCCAGGTGTCCGCACCCATTGTCCAAAGGCAATGCACTATGGATGAATTGGTCAGGGATATTTGCCTACGCTTTTCCACCTCTCCAACTCATTCCACTAGTGGTTCGGAAGCTCAGACAAACATCCCTCACACTGATCCTAGTAGCTCCCACATGGGTCCGTCAACCTTGGTTCACTATCCTGTTGGAGCTCTCAGTAGTTCCTCATCAAAAACTATATCTCACACCCAGTCTCCTCACACAGAGCCATGGAGACATAAGACACCCGGATCCCAAAGAACTCAACCTAGCGATCTGGCTCCTGAAATCATAGAGTTTAGTTATCTGAACTTTCCACCAGACTGTATGAACATCATTAAAGAGGCCAGAAGGCCTACTACAAGGGCATGCTACGCAGCTAAATGGAAGCAGTTTGTTATATATTGTAATAACAACCGGATCAACCCGTTAGATGCTTCCATTCAAAATATAATTTGTTACTTCCTACACTTGCAGCAGTCAGGATGGGCTTACACATCCATACGTTTACATCTCGCTGCAATAGCTGCATACCTTCAAAATAGACAGCATCTGTCCCTTTTTGGAGTACCTGTTATCAAAGCTTTTATGGAAGGACTCAAGAGTCATTCCACCAAGACTTCCTCCTGCTCCAGTGTGGAATCCTAACATTGTCCTTACCAGACTAATGGGTCCACCTTTCGAACCATTGCATAAATGTGAACTGCAATTTCTCACTTGGAAAGTTGCTTTCCTCATGGCTATTACATCACTGAGGAGAGTCGGTGAGCTTCAGGCACTAACCATAGAGGAACCATTTTTCCAACTCCACAAAGACAAAGTAGTTCTTCGCACTAACCCGAAGTTCCTACCTAAAGTAGTATCTACCTTTCACATCAATCAATCTGTTGAGTTACCCGTGTTCTTTCCTCAATCAGATTCAGTGGCAGAACAAGCTCTATACACTTTAGATGTTAGAAGAGCGTTATTATATTACATAGAAAGAACAAAACCATTTCGTAAAACAAAACAACTCTTTGTGGCTTTTGCTCCACCACACAAAGGCAATCCTATATCTAAATCGGGTATTGCTCGGTGGATTGTCAAATGTATTCAAACATGTTACGCAAAAGCGAAGAGAACTTTCTCAATACCCCCTTGAGCACATTCCACCCGCAAACTAGTGGCTACTATGCCTTTCTTAGGAAACATCCCCATAGCTGACATCTGTAAAGCTGCAACATGGTCTACAACGCACACATTCACCAAGCACTATTGTGTAGATGTGTTAGCGAGACAGCAAGCTAATGTAGGCCAGGCAGTACTTAGAACACTCTTTCAGACAACAGCAACAGCTACAGGTTCGCCACCTCTTTGGGAGAATACTGCTGTATAGTCTATGCAAAGCATGTGATCTACAGCTCACATGCCTCGAACGGAAAATGTTACTTACCCAGTAAGCATCTGTTCTTTGCATGTAGAGCTGTAGATTCATATGCGCCCACCCGCCTCCCTGGGTACCTGTACCTGTTGCAGTTTCTTACTCGTATACATAGGCATGGACATCTCTATTCTACTCTTACTAACTCCATTCTCACCCTCTGTGGGAAAACAATCTAACAATTGTGTCGATGCCCATGCGCGCTATCACCGAAAGGAGGAGTCACCTTACTTCGTGACTGGAAAGACTTCTTCGAAGAAAAACAACTTGCAAACATCCAGACCCAACAGTAGATTGCAGGAGTATGCAAAGCATGTGAATCTACAGCTCTACATGCCAAGAACAGATGCTTACTGGGTAAGTAACATTTTTATTATAAAACATTCTGGGCCACATGTATCAACATTTGCAATAGCGATTACCTAATTGCAATTTACTTCGAATCGCAATTAGGTAATCGCTATTACAAATGTATGAAACTCCAAGAGTTTCATTAAGCGATTCATAGAGGGTCGCAAATCGACTTACCTCATTAATATAATTGAGGTAGGTCGCAATTTGCGATCCCCCTTGTAATCGCTAAAATCACGGGGATGATTGCCTGGTGGGGTCAGCAGACCACCATGTCGATGATTGCTTTTAAATAAAGCATTCTTTTTTTTTTTTTTTTAAATGTATTCCGTTTTTCAATAAGGAAAACGGGTTGCGTTTAGAAAAAAAAATGAAACGTTTTCTTTCTTTTAAGAGTAGGCTATGGTCCGTGGGACCACTGCCTGCGCTTAAAAAAAGTTTTTGCATACATTCACAAAGGGTAAGAAGGGGTTCCTGTGGGACCCATTCGCGAATGGGTTACCACCTACTTGAAGTAAGTGGTAAAATATGAATATTTTTGCGACTGCATTTCGGTCACAAAACATTCCTACATACCGATGCGATTCGGTATAAGAAGGGACGCCCTAAACACACCCCTTCCTTATAGCAAATCGTTAACCCATTTTGTGATTCAGTAATAGGTTACCGAACCGTAAAATAGTGTTTGGTACATTGGGAAAGCCTTTTTTCCGATTCACAGAATTGGGCGGCGAATCAGGCCGTTTGCGACCGGAAAAAACGTACATACATGAGGCCCAAAATCTTCTTGAGAACTCCAACTTGCATGATTTGTGCCCCATTTTCTGTGAAATTCACAAGATTAAGTGCCTCATTTCCAACAGACCTGTCTCACTGATTATGTATTCATGTGGCAGGCTTTGGCATTATGTATTATCTGACAGATGACCTTCCAAATCTCTGCAGGAAAAGACATACACTTCAATAAGCAGTATGTTCACTGAAGCATGCATGATGACAGCAAAGATCACTGGACTGTGCTAAAACTGTCAGTTCAGTTTCCAGTATGTCTGTGGTGCCACCACAAACTCCTCCTGTCACACAGCAAGGCCTCCTCCAAGAAAATCTCCAAACTCCAAGAAGGAGATTGTGTACTCTAGATAGGCACCATTGAAGGCATTCCGGGAACCATTTTCATCATTCAAGGCATTCTAGGAGATGGTTTCATACTCCACGGCGATCTTATACCCGATCTATTAGATCATCTACTTCTTCAATACCCACATATTCTCCAATCCTGAAGGAGTCTCCTCCATTGAGAATTTCCCCAATTGTTAATGTCAATGGGTCCTAGTCTTAAACTGCATTTTATAGTATGTTTAGTAGTACCACTATAGTTCTACTAAAGTACTAGTAAATGCTATTCACACACCTACAAGAGTAAATCTCCACCTCTCCTGTCCTTTCTGTGGGGAGATCCTCACACCTATAAGTTTACTACTTAGTAGTAATCGTGGGAAAGACTAGGACAGTGGTTGAAAAATGGGGTTTACTTACTACAAAATAGGTTAGGTTTAGGTAGGAATAAGGAAGGATTTTTGGGAGGGTTAAGGAAGAGTTTAGGGAGGAACAGACACCCACCCACAAACGAGTAAGCACATTGCTGTTTACAAACTGCACTTCTAAAGTTACTTCAGGGAGAAAGGATCGAAAACAGTAGTAAATGTACTCCAGCTCAGAGTTGGAGTAATTATTTTAACTATTTTTAAAATATAAAGAGATGTAATTAAATGTTTTGACTTTAAAATGTAATGTAAAATTAATTTAATGTTAAAAATGTACATACAATTAATAATATATCATTGTAAAATTGTAATAGAAAATAGTTTGCTAACCATTTCTAATTTAAAATTAAATGTAACTTTAATTTATAAAGAAATAATTAAATTAATGCTCCTAACACTGATAGCGGTCAGTGGCCTCTGTTGGTTGTTAGCCTTTTGGGCAGAGCTTGCCCTGAGTTGAGGACAGAGGTCTAACCCATGGGTCAGAATGGACCACATAACCTTGTTGGCCATATTGGCACTATCTTCTACTGAAAAACATGTGTAAGTAGGGTTAGTCGCTTCACCGATTGGGTCTCCAAGGGATGAGAAGTGTTCTTCATGGATGGGGTTAGTTCCTAGGGCAGATGTTGACAGGGATAGAGGTAGGTTCAGAGGGGAATAGAACAGACAAGTGTCTCTGTAGAAGCAGTAAATTGCCCGCATTGTATCACCTGTCCAGTGATGCCCATCAAGGGATTAATTAGTCTACCCTAGCTTGTGGTGCCTGTATGGAAATCTGTTTTTTTAAGTGGTCCCCCCAGATTTTTCACCTTTTGATGGATCATATCTTTTTACTGGCTTTAGAACTCTATGCACTTTACCCCTGCTAACCAGTAGTAATGTGCCTGCGCTCCCCTTTTAACCATGGTCAAATTATCTTATTCCTGATTGGCACATTTAACGTGCCTGTAAATCCCTACTATATGGTGTAGAAAGAGCACCCAGGACCTGGGAGTTAAATGTCACTTGTTGACTGCAGCACCTATTGTGCCATCCACTACCGTGGCAGTGCAAACATGGCTACAGGCCTACCCTGTGTAGTCTGACTGCTTCAATGTAAAACCTGCAATGCAACCTGTTAAAATAACCTTTTTGACAGGTAAAAACCTCACTTTTAAATATTAGTGAATCAAACCCAAAAAAGCCCAGTAGCCCACAAGATTAGGTGCGAGGTATTTAAAAGTGGGACATGTACAAAAGTAATATTACAAGGCCCTGAAAGCTATTTTCACTTTGGCAGGCCTACCTGGCCTATATAGAAAACAAGAGTGCAGATAAAATACTAATACTGCTAACTCGTGAAGATACGGACTAGAAAAATAATTAAACAACTATTTTGAATAGTAATTGAAAATCCAATTCAATGGTGAAGTCAGATTTCTAATAAATATTAAGGAAATGTAAATTTTAGAAAGCTACACTTTCTCAGCCTGAACCCCTTGGAGGCAATTTTGTATTGACCTGCCAGCAGTAACCCAGCCAGTGATCAGCCTTGAATAGGTGTGAAAGAGGTGTCAAACGCCTCCCAAGAGCAAATAATAGGCTGACCAGAATGGGCAGGGATGACTTTTCTGAGCTCAACAGAATATGCAATGTGGGGGACGTGAGACTCCTTTATACATCACAGTGTAAAATCCTGCTTGACAGGTCACTTGATCCACATGTAACAAAGGGAGAGAACAGAATGCCAAGACAATTTTTGTGGATCGCCTGTATGGCTGCTGAAGGATGCTGCTTTTGTCTTATCATACGTCTGTCCCTGGAATTGTTGTGGGTATAGTGCCTGCTTCAAACTGGAGTTTAGTCTTAGATGTGGGAGGACACTAGAATTACAATAGTATACTCCTTACTCATACCCCCAATTTCAGAGCCCAAGTTTAGTGTGGCCGAAGACCTTTGCCACCTTAGCTTTGGCCTGACACATTGCATTTTGTGCCTGTAAGCCATAAGGCAGACAGGAAGCATCGAAAAAGTAGGTAGTGTTGGCCCCGTGAACTTCCCCCCTATTGGTTAGAGAGGGGCCAGCAGTCACCAGCTAGTGCCAGGCATAACTGAGGCATTACCAGGCAACCACTTAAAAAATGCTTGGGCCTGCATAAGAACGGAAGACGACTGGACCAGCTGTCGATGACCTGAGAGGAGTCTTGAAGGACGGGACCTGCTCCCTCTTGTATACAGGGTAAAGAATCCGAGGGTCAGTTGGCTGACCACCTGTGTGGCTGCAGGAGGCCCTTTCCTGGAAGTGCCTAACTGACCAGTGGCACCTGGACTTTACCCTGCTGCTGGCCTTTGCCTAACTCCCTGTCTCCATGTGCCTCCCCTGAGGTCCTGCGGGCCTTAGAAGTGTTCTCCTGCAGTTGACTAGGGCTCAAAAGACTCGGGCCCTATTCATATGTCGACGGGTGGCCTGTTGTTCTGCCAGAAGGATGGAGTATATTAGTGTCCTCCTAGTGGAAGGACTGCCCAACAAATTTATAAAAGACCACCAAGCAGACGGTCATTTATGATGCATTGTCATGAACCTCTGTCACAGCGGTTCCTGTCAATGCTCTATGCTGTTTAGCAGGGCTCCGTCAAGATGACAGATGCCTGCACAAATTTTTTTTTTATTTTGAAAATGAAAATCTGGAAACAGGATTTTCTCTTTGAAAATAAAATGCCCCCTCACCAAGGGATTCATCTCCCAGGGTGTGGGAGGCATTATTCCTTTAAATCAAAGAAATGGCTACATGTCCATCCAACCTAATTAGATGTAAGGGCCATGCAAGAGGTTTGGCTATGGCGGTAACGGAGTAGTCACCACCGTAGCCAAACGTAAGGTCCACCCGCATCTAAATCAGGGGCAGGGGCGCAATCATTATGGCGATAGAGTAGGCTTACCGCCAAGATGTAAATCAGGGCCTAAGTCAGAAGGTAAAGTCTTTGACCAGGAAAACATGGTTGGTGTATTTCGACCCGTGCTCCATTGCGGTCAGCCTCAAATTCACCTACACCCCGGTCTACAGTAAGCATTGACTATCATTGGAACTTTGTGCTTTTTGTCACTATATCTACTTAAAATCTTAAAAATTCATATATCCGGTGCACCTTATTAAATTTTTGTCATTTTATTTATTCAATGTACCTCCTTTTTTAGGTCGAGCCTGGGCAGCGCATGCCCTGCTGCGAGGCATGCAGTAGTGGAGTATGGTTTTGAAGCCCACCCACTCTCTGCCCATATTTTTAATTGGCTTGTGTCATTGTCCTTCCTAAACGCTGGCTTCCGAGTCTTTATTAGGCTTGTTAGTCCCTCCTTGGTACCGCCTTGTCTGCATTTGTTACCTCCCATAATGACTGGACCTTTTACTGGTGTTGTTACATGGTCTGCTTTATAAGTCAGTGAGCACTATTTTATTTAATGCTCTTCCCACTACCTCGCAGCCCGCCGCCTGCTTTTATTTAAATTTTTACTAATGGCAGTCCGCTTTAACTATAGTTCCCGCGTTTTTAAAATGTATTTTAGCACGCAGTCCGCATTTAGTGGCCACGCTTACTTACCTATTTTGTTTACTAGCGCCCATGCGGCGCTTTCACATTTATAGAGGGCGCGCCCCTTTCTTTACACAAACCGCGTCCAAAGAAAGGTAGGCTGCCGACATTAAAGTGAAAGCGCGGCATGGGCGCCTTTACCCAAAAGAAACATCTGTTTGTCAACTTGAAAAACAGATGCTTTTTTTGTCAAAGCCCCATGCCGCGGTTTCACTTTAATGTCGGACCCGCCCCTTTCTTTAGACGCGGCTTGTCTAAAGAAAGGGGCGCGGCCTTCATAAATGTGAAAGCACCAGTAAAAAAACTAATATTTGCAGTGCAAAAGGAGAGCTTAAGCCATTGCATTGCCAATAGCTTAAACTCTCGTTAATGCGAGACCTGTTGCATTGCAAATGCTTGTTTTAATTCGGTTCGGGGTTTACGCAATGCCCTGAGTTTAGCCTCTTTGCTGTGTGCCATGGGTACTAGGAGGATGATCTCAGGTTAATGTAGTGACTTTGAGTGCTCACCCTGACTAGAGATGTGATAGTTCACCAAATAATAATCAAATTTCTTACAATAGGTAAGTATAAATTAATTATTCCTAACTCCATATCTATGTAGCTGAGTTTAATATATATATATACGTTTGTATGCACCCCTGCACTTAGCTTGTGAAGGCTTCGTATGAAGAGGCTCTTTGTTATAATTTATTAAAGCCCTTTTGTAGTCAGTTCCTGTAGTGCTGTGCTTCATTTTGCCCTGGTAAACGTGTGGAAAGCTGAGCCCGAGTGGAGGGCAACCATTTGGAGCAAATGAGCAAATGTGCAATATATATATATATACATACAAAGTTCGCCGCCACAATCGCCTCACACGGACAAAGGACGAAAAGCGGACCCAATGGTTCTTGGTGCAAATCAAGTGTAGTTTATTACGTGCCCAGCAAATCCGCCATTACGCGTTTCGACCCCCACTCGGGTCTTGATCACATGACGCGTTGCATAATCAAATAAGCGACATTTAAAGTGATACAGTGTAGGAAATGACGACATAAAGTCAAAGTGCAAAGTATGGTAACTGAAGAGTTACTATTAGCAGCATGTTAAATTCAATTGAATGTGCAAAGCTTTATGCGTGTTTCAATAAATAAGCCTATAAATATAAATAAATACGCTTATAAATACTAAAACAGTTATTATAAAACACACAGTGTGTAAAAGAAAAACCTTTGCATTATGAAGTTGCTTTTAACTTTGCAGAGTTGTCCTTTGAATGACAACTAAGTCCTATGTCATGATGCCCAAATGGGCCTTCATACATGAATGTCGATCATATTTATACCCTGCATTAAATTCACCTAGTCAGCTTTAAATATGTGCAAACAAATGTGTAACTCAATATTTGATAAAAAGTGCAAACTAATACAGAAAACTATATAAAAAATCATGTACATTTCATATGTTTTTGAGGAGATAAGACCATACAACATACCTAGTTTGTTAATCATCACATTAGATCTCTAAAATATATAAAAACAACTGATTCTGTCGCCCCATACTAATGTGAGCCCACATAGTATTCTTTAACCCACTAGTCTAAGCCTTCAGAGGCATGTGAAAAGATCTTCGCTGGCATTTAACCCTTCAGGATATTTTGTATCAAGTTCCAATATGTACCGGGTTTCTAGGAGGCGTAACTTTGCCTCCCGGTTTCCCCCTCGTTTAAGCGGTAAGACCGTGTCGATAACATAATACTGGAGATACGCAGGGTTACTTTCATGCTTAAGCTCAAAATGCCTCGCGACTGGGTAAGCCTGATCTTTGCCGCTGATTGCCCTTACGTGCTGGAGTATCCTTTTGTGGGCTGGCAGTTTAGTGCTGCCGATATACCTCAACCCACAAGGACACTCCAGAACATAGACGGCAAAATCGGTTTTACAAGTCAGCCTCTTACTGATTGTGATAGGGTCTGGTTTGAAAGGGCTATTATACTGAGTTTTGTTGCATCCCAATTTGCATGCCTTGCAGCTAGGACACTTCCTAAATCCCTTACATTGTGCCAACCAAGTGGTTGGGGCTAGCATCTCTGGACTACTACTCTCAAGGCACTGCTCATTGACGAAGCTTTTCTAAAAGTCAATGCAGGTTTGGCTGGAACTAACATACCAATGACCGGATCTCCCTGTACCAAATTCCAGTTACGGTAAAAGATTTTTCTAAGTTCCTGATGTTGACTATTAAAAGTCAGTATCACCCGTGGGTGTATTGCTTTGGACATATTATTCTCTGATATCTGCTTGATTCTCGGAGTGAGGGCTTCCCTTCTAGACAGGCCCCTTGTTTTTCTGATGGCACTGTCTATGATCCCATAAGAATACCCTCTTGCCAAAAATCTCTGCTATATATATATTCATCATCAAGGTATATAGATGTAGAACTAGGAATATGAAGCTATATTTAGCTGTATATAGCTCCCATTACAATATAGCGGTATAGTAGCATTCTGAGTTTTATATTATGGCAAGGTGATATTAGATACCTTGATACTGTGATATACAATCATTTAGATGCCAGACTGGATGTGGAATTGTTTTTCCGGCTGCTATGACTTCCCTCTTGGCTGCATGTGGTGCTTCAGCTACAGTTTCGGATTCACACAGGCTCACTGGATATGATTGTATGGATTCATAAAAGGCAATATCAAACCCCTTCGTCTTTCCTTTTTCCCTATGCATTATTGACCTCACTCTGTCAGTTTGATTTTTCTCACAAAGTTTTTCTGAGAAAACCATAACATTCTGGCATTTTTCGACCTGATGGCAGCCCCTGGTTTACACCGCCACTTTGGGCGGGAAAACCTGGGGGAAAACTTAGGAAAATAGGTGTGCCCACCTCTGCCAACTCCACCCCTAAGGTGGGGAAGGCGAGGAGAAGCACATCTTTCAGTCCCTGACATCTTGAACATTGGGGTGCCCCTCCATTCAGGGCTAGGTCTATGCCTTCCCCCACAGGAGGGTGGCATAATAGAGGGTGTAGTCACCCTAGGTAAGGTGCCCATTGGCCCTACCTGCTACTGCCCTAAAACACCTCTAAATCTAGTATTTGGGTGGCTTCCCCAGACCTAGAAATTTGATATGCAATGACCTAAGAAGCAAGAAGACTACCCTGCAGAGAAGACTGAAGGCGACGACTGCCTTGGTCCCAACACTACCGGCCTGTCTCCAGCTTCTGCGAACCTGCGACCTGTCTTGCAGCCAGCGACCTCTGAAAACCCTGGGAGGACTGCTGCCTTCGAAAAAGACTCCAATCTCCTGTGGACAGCGGACCTGTGAAGAAGAAACTGACTCCAGGGGCTCCGGATCCAGTTGGAACCGCGATCCCTGCCCACTCTGCACCCAAGGCCCGAGTCTGAGAGGCTCACCTGTGTAGTGAAGTCTCCCCAGCGATCCTGACCTCGTGTCCAGCGTTGGCTGACCTCTCCTGATCTCCACGGTGGTGCCTGCAGTGGGAATCCAGAGGCTCCCCCCAACCGGCTCCAATAAGAAGACTCCGACGTCGAAAGGCACCCCTGCACCTGAAGCCCCTGGGCCTAGGTGAGCTGAACCGATAGTGCCCCTACATCTCTACTTACCTCTGCTGTAGTTGGTCTCCCTCCTGCAACCTCCGGTGCCACGCCTGTAGTCTGTTTGGCAAAAGAAGAAACTCCATTGAAGCATTGGGTGCCTGACGCTGAATTTGCACCCTGCACCCGGCCGCCCCGTACTGCCGGTGGTGTATGTTTGGTGCTGCTTTGTGGCCCCCACTGTGCATGAGTTCCATGCGCCACTTTGCCATGACAGGGGCGAGAGAATTTCTAGCGGGTTGTGGCAACCATTTTGGCTATAATCGTAGCTAGGTGTGGATTTACTTGATTTGGGCCTCGTTATTAAACCTCAGAAAGAGATTTTGTTTACCGGTTCAGGCAGATAATTGCACCGTCACCTTAAAAGGTATTGATATCCAAATATGGATGTTAAGTTTGATTACGCATCTATGATTATAATACTTTCATCTGCTTCATCCCAATTATTTTCAGGAGAGAAATATTGAAGTATTACAGAGGCTTTACATCACCCCACCCGGTTAAAAAAAAAAAAAAAATAACATAATGGGGAGCTGCAGCCAACGCCCAGTAGGTCAAGGGAGCAATGGGTCGAAAAAGTTTGCGAACCACTGCCATAGGATAACAATGAACTGTTCTGAAAAGTTTGTGTAAATTTTTCATAGTGAAAAGTATTTTTATTAAAAAATTTACTTACCTTAGTGCAAAGATCTTGGTCTTAAAATAAGGTACAAACAAAGTATGTTTTTCAACAATTGGTCTGGATCTCCTTCTTGAGTCGTGTGTCCATTGTTGATCAATGTTGTACAATAAATGTCTTACACTCCTCTGTGTTAGTCCAAAGGCTGCTCACCCACACTAAAACTAATAGAGCACTTTGGGTTTTACATTGAGCCCTGTACACTTTTGGGAAACCCCTGGACTCTGTGCACGGCATTACCCACTTAGTGACAATATCATATACAGAACCAGCCTCCTACATTGGTGGTGCAATGTTGGGGTACAAGACTTTAAAATTTGGTGTACCACTCGGCTAGTAATTAAAAATAGTGTTAGGGCCTTGATTAAGTCCCCCACCGTTTAGAAACCTAAAGACTGTAAAGCGGTTAGGCCTTAGAAGTTCTTAGAGGTTTTTTTTTAAACCTCTAATAAGACCCCAGTTACTTTAAACACCATGACTGATACTGCAGGGACCAGCCAGGAGCTCAACCTGGGTCCCTATGCACATCTTAAAGTTTCTCAACTTAAAGATTTGTGCCAAGCCTGGAAACTTGCCATGGGTCCTAAACCCAAAAACCCCATCTCCAGCAGTTGCTGGCAGATAATGACAAGGTCTTGGCAAGTCAAACTACCCCCAATGGGGAAGAAGAAGAACATGAGGTGGAAGGGGAGGACACTGACTCCATCACTACCCCCTCCGATAGCAATACCTCTGGTGGAAGTGACCCCAGTAGTGTCCCAGATGAGGTAGATACTGAAGATGCAGATCTTCAGAAACTGGCCAAGAGGATAGCCCTAGAGGTTAGACTCTTGCCACAGAAAAAGAAAGAGCTGAGATGGGACTAGGACTAGGACCCATCTCTGGTAGCAGCAAAATAATAAAGAGAGGTAGACTTTATTGACTCCAAAATCCCCAAAGGGATTGTCCCTAAATACTTTGAGGGTGATGATATCACTAAGTGGTTCATTGCATTTGAGAGAGCCTGTCTTGGTAGACAGGCCCACAGGAAACTGTCGAGTGCCAACCTGTGGGAAATGTTCTCAGGAAAGTGCAGGGATAGACTCCTGACACTAAGTGAGAAAGATGCTACATCCTATGACCTCATGAAGGATACCCTGATAGAGGGCTTTGGATTCAGCACTGAGGAGTATAGGATCAGATTCAGGGAGGCCAAGAAAACACGAAGCCAATCCTGGGTAGATTTTGTAGATTACTCAGTGAAAACACTAGGAGGTTGGTTGAATAGTAACAATGCACATGATTTTGAAGGGTTGTATAATGTGATTATGAAGGAACACCTTTTAAGTAATCGTCACCAAGATAAACTACATCAATAATTCCTGGTAGACCTAGGTACACTTTCTCCTCAAGAATGGAGGAAGAAGGCAGACCACTGGGTCAAAACAAGGGTCACCAAAACTAACACTGGTGGGGGAGACCAAAAGAAAAAGGCCAACCCCCCCCCCCCCTGCCAAGGGAAAGAGGGTACCCCTAAAAATAATCCAGAGTCTTCTACAGGCCCCCAAAAACCTGCTCAGGAGGGTGGGCCCAGAGTCTCATCACAGTCTCTGGGTGGGTACCAGGGGAAGAACTGGGATCCCAGTAAGGCTTGGTGTCATGATTATAAAGCACTAGGACAACGAACTTCAGACCTTAGCTGTAAAAATAAAAACAATTGCCTCTAGTACACCTGCTGTACTTGCAGTTGTTAACATCCAGATGGGATCCCAGATGTGGCCGACCATGTCAGTAGCCCCACTGCAGCAACATTAGCATTTGAGGGAGAGGTAGACTTAGTCTGTGCTGCCTGGCCAGCTAATATGAAAAAATACAAGCCATTTCCCATGATTAATGGGTACAGAATAGAAGCCTTGAGTGATACTGGGGCTAGTGTCACCTTGGTGATCCAGCAGCTGGTTCAATCAGATCAGTACCTGATTGGAAGGTCCTATCCAGTCACCAATGCTAACAGTATCACCACAGGCCATGGCTATGGTCACTTTGGACTGGGGGTAGAAGTTGGACAAAAAGAAGTAGTGGTGGGCCCAACTGTCCCTGTAGACTGTCAGCTTGGAAATGATTTGGAGACTTCCCCCTGGGCTGAAGTCGAACTGAGGACCCATGCCAACATGGTAGGTCTCTCAGGATGTGGTTGTGTTATAACAAGAGCGCAGAGCAGAGCTCTGGGTGTAAAGAGGTGCTGGATCCTTAAAGAATGGACCAGCCCTCCAAGAGAAAGGGCAAGAAGACTGGGGAACCAGCTTCTAAACAGATCCCAAGTCAGAACCCCTCTTCTCAGGAAGATGACTTGGTATTCTCAGAGGGAACCGAGCCTGAAGATGTTGGGCCTTACCAGACAGATCTCTTGTGCCCAGGGGGACCCTCTAGGGTGGATCTGTGCCAGGGACAAGAAACCTGTCCCACTCTTGAAAGCCTGAGGCAGCAAGTTGCTGCACAGAAAAAGGGTGATATCAGTGGCAGCCACAGGGTCTATTGGCAGGAAGGACTTCTATACAATGAAGCCAGATACCCCAAGCCTCAGAGTTTTAGAGAGTTTCTCCTCACTTTGGCCCTTGATTTCCCCTTAGCTGGACACCTTAGTCAGGATAAAACTTGGAGTAGATTAGTCATCACTTTTACTGGCCAGGGATGCCTCAGAAGGTGAAGGCCTTTTGCCACTTGTGTCACCTGCCAAGCCAAAGGCAAGGCAGGAGGCCACGGAAGACCACCTTAATTCCACTTTGAAAGGGTAGCGGTTGAGATTGTTGGCCCCCTGGACCCTCCAGCAGCCTCAGGGAACAAATACATTCTGGTAGTAGTGGATCATGCCACAGGTACCTTAAAGCTATTCCTCTAAGCGCCACCACTGCCCCAGTGGTGGCAAAAGCCCTCCTTGGTGTTTTTACCAGGGTTGGCTTTTCGAAGGAGGGAGTATCAGACAGAGGTACAAATTCATGTCTGCCTACTTAAAACACGTGGGAGGAGTGTGGAGAACCACAGGTCCCCACACCTTACCACCCACATACCAATAGCCTGGTGGAGAGATTCAACCACACATTGAAAGGCATGATTGGTAGGCTCCCTGAAGAATTCAGAAGATGGGATGTCCTACTTCCATGCCTGCTTTTTGCCTACAGGGAAGTTCCACAAAGGGGAGTGGGGTTTTCACCCTTTGAACTATTGTTTGGGCACCCTGTTGGGGTCCTCTGAGTCTTGTAACAGAAGGTTGGGAAAAACCTCTCAAATAACCAAAACAAGACAGGGTGGACTATGTGCTTGGCCTTCGTTTCAGGATGGCTTAGTACATGGAGAAAGTAAGCCAAAACCTTCAGGCCAGCCAAGAGCTTCATAAGCAGTTGTATGACCAAAAGGCTGCTCTGGTAGAATTGAAACCAGGGCAGAAGGTATGGGTATTGGAGCCTGTTGCCCCTAGGGCCCTCCAAGACAAGTGGCGTGGGCCCTACCCTGTCCTTGAAAGAAAAGGGGAGGTCACCTATCTGGTGGACCTTGACAGTTGCAAATACCCCAAAGGGGTGATGTCAACCACCTGAAGCCCTATAATTACAGAGCTGACATGACCACGCTCATGGTCACAGGTGAGGGACAGGAAACTGAGAGTGAACCTCTCCCTGATCTCCTCTCCAGCAATCCACAAGATGGGTCTGTTGTTTGAATGGTCTTTTCAGACACCCTCACTGACCAACAGGAATCTGACTGCAGGCAAGTCCTAAGTCAATATGCTGAGCTCTTTTCTCTGACCCATGGTCAGATTAGCTGGTGTACCAATGATGTGGACACTGGTGACAGCCTACCTGTCAAAAATAAAATGTATAGGCAGTCTTATAATGTCAGAGAGAGCATCCATGCTGAAGTAAGCAAGATGCTGGAATAGGGTGTCATTCAACCCCTGGAGAGCCCCTGGGCCAGCCCAGTTGTCCTAGTACCGAAACCTCACTCCAATAGTAAAAAGAAAGAAATGAGGGTTTATGTGGACTATAGGGGTCTCAATGTTGTGACAAAATCTGATGCACACACAATCCCTAGAGCAGATAAACTGATTGGCAGGTTAGGGGCAGACAAATATCTCAGTACCTTTGATCGGTCGACAGACGAGGAAAAATAAAATAATTTAAAAAAGAAAAACACTTACCTTGCACTCGCCGCATTGCCGGCGAGCGCATGGTAAGTGGTTTTCTTTTTTTACATTTTATTTTGCCTCATAGTCGTCCGTTGACTACCCCCACCCCACCGCTCTTACCTGCACCAGCTGTGACTGGCTCTGCCCCAGTCTTAAAAGCTCCAGACTACACCAAGCAGTTCATTGTGCAGACAGATGCCTCTGAGAATGGGATATGTGCAGTCCTAGCACAAACAAATGAAGAGGGACATGACCATCCTGTTGCTTTATAAGCAGAAGTCTACTCCCTAGAAAACAGCGTTGGAGTGCCATAGAAAGAGAAGCCTTTGCTGTGTTCTGGGCCCTGAAGAAGTTGAGGCCATGCCTGTTTGGCACTCAATTCCTAGTTCAGACAGCCCACAGGCCTCTCAGGTTGTTACAACAGATGAAAGGTGAAAATCCCAAACTGCTAAGGTGGTCCATATCCCTACAGGGAATGGACTTTACAGTGGAATACAGACCTGGGACTGCCCATGCCAATGCTGGCCTTTCCAGGTTCTTCTACTTAGAAGATGAACACTCTCCAGGGGAACGTTTCATCCTCTTTTGTTTTAATGATTACACATACGTGGCAGAGGAATGTAATCATCTAAGACAAAATAATCATCAGAGAACAGTCATCTTGTATAATCTGTATAATCATGCAGTCATCAAAAAGAATACAGAATTAGAATCACAAGGTGTCAATCAGTGAGATCTAATGCAGAACTACAGAATTACACTCTTCCATCGTATTCAGTCCTGTTTTTATACTGTCACATTTCAGAATCCAGCTACATTCTGCTCTATATAGCATCATTTGTATGTCCCCACCCCTGGATGTATTTTGTATTTGTTCAGTGATTTGTCACCTGAAAAATAGGATACCAAAGGTGCAGTGAGAGTATTGCATCGTATGCGACTCTTATTTTGTGACAGACGTCACTTAACTTTCTGCGTTGTCTGGCCACATAGATTAAATTACAGGGACACCAAACATCGTAGGCAACATTCTGAGAGTTGCAGTTAGTTTGATCCCTTAAATTATGAACTATGTGTAAACTGTTTTGTGTTAGTAGTGGAATCACACATAATACAATTGCCACATTTGAAGTGCCCAACAACACTGTTAGGACCCCATGCTGTAGCTAAATCTGAGGAACTTGTTTTAGGTAACGATGCACGCACTAAGTGATTTTTTTATGTTGCGGCCCTTTTAGAATGAAAATAATAAGAAATCATCAGTAATGGCAATTGATTGGAGCAGGGTGCCAGTGCTTCTTCACAATCTTTGTTACGGCATTGCATTGTACGCAGAAGGTGGTAACACACTCCACCCGTTCCATCTTCTTCTTAGGTTGGGGAGTCAGTAAAAATTCACAATGGTTGTACCAAGCCCGTTTTAATGATTGTTTGATCATTCTTAGTGGGTATCCTCAGTCCTCCAACTTTTTGGCTAGAATATTTGCTTCACTGAAGAAATCACTCCTAAATTTACAATTTCTTCTGATCCGAAGAAACTGGTCGAATGGCAATCCATTCTTCAGGCCCTTAGGATGGTGGCTTTTGTATTGGTGTAAGGTATCAAGGTCGTCGGTTTAGTGTAGTCTAGTTGCTAACTTTCCCTCATAGGGCATGATGATTAGGTCCAAAAAGTCAATTAGTTCATTGCTAGAATGAGACGTGAAGTTCAAAACAGGTGAATAATGGTTCAACCATTCAAGAAAGGTGGTTAAGGATAGATTGTTACTCACACAAAATAATGGGACGCTAATTATTGCAGCAAACACTACAAAATATGTGTGCGGGGAAAAAGAAGGGAAGTCATTATCTTAAAGACGAGAACCCTCACTCACCCAAGGGTGACATGCTTCATCATTGGGTCCCCTCTTACACACTGTGACCGCAAGGTGCACAGTGTGGGCTACAACTCTCCCTCTGGAGAGGAGCGTGAGGTGTTTTCTGGTATTCCCAATTTAGGCGATTGGGGTGAGGGGCAGAGTGCAAAAGAAAAATAGACTAACTGTGCGTTAAAACTAGCTCATGGGTGACTAAACTCAATTTATTCCATGTCCCCATAGACTAGGGTTAAAAAAGTCAGTGATATATAGGACTTGAAAGAATGTCCTATTCGTCAAGGGTCAACATGTTTCTGCCAGATGACCAACAAGGTTCGCGGCATTCGTCAGGACCTAAAACAATGTCACTCTGCTGAACTTCAGTGAAAATAAAATGTTCAAAAACCATACTTAATTGTCATGGTTATAATGACATGGTACCAGCTGCAGTCCGGTCCAGTGTCTAGGCGGTAATATAAGTTTACCTCCACCTTATGGGAGTTTCTACCTCAGATCACAGATTTCTCTTGTTCCTCTGTATCGGCACATAAGTGGTAGAAATCAAGGGGCTAATAAGGATAGATTGTCCCATTGCCAAATGAAAATAGTATTGCAAATGTAACACCTCTAATGGCGTACATTGTCAAAAAAAGGATTAATGGCACTATCATAAATATACTTTCTCTCAAAGTTGTCCATGAACAATATTGCAAGGTTTGGGGAATAAGAAGCCCCGATTGAAGTCCCCTTGATTTGTAAATAACATTGACCATCACATTCGAAATAGTTAAGGGTTAATGAGATTGTAAGAAGGTCAATAATAGATTCTGTGGGAACAACAACAGGGCCAGTTCTCTTATTCAGAGCATCCCTTATCACATTGATTCCCTCAAGCTGCAGAATGTTAGTGTACACGGACTCAATGTCTAAGTACCCCAATAACTCCCCAGCAGAATCAAACTTGATGTCCTCAGTCTGTCTTATGTCGCTGCTATTGCAGACATAGCTTTGGGTGTCCATAGCCAGATCTCTGATAAAGACATCAATATATTTGCATAAGGGCTCAAGTACAGAGCCACACCCAGATACGATGGGTCTTCCTGGGAGGCATGATAGATCCTTATGCATTTTGGGTAAGGTATAAAGGACAGAAGTCATAGGTGTTCTAGAATTTAGGTATTCAAATTCCTGTGGGCTTAAGAAACCGGAATGTTTGACTTTTGAGGTGGTATCATGAATCATCTTTTGGACATCAGATAGAGGATTGGATCTAAGCAGAGAATAGAGATTATCATTCGAAAGTTATCATTGAATTTCTGCTTTGTAAGTAGGGCTCCCAGTTTTCACTGATTTTTACAGATAAATACAGGCAGAAAACTATTTATTTTCCTGTCTGTATTTATTTTTAAATACATAAAAATACGGAAATTATGTCTTTTTAGGATAATTATGCCTACTGTTGATAATGAGTGCCAGGTCAGTAGGTGTTCAGATATAGAGGTGGGAGAGATGAAAGAAGACAATAGATTTCCTAATTAAGCTTAATTAAGTGCAGATTTATGCTATTCTACAATGCAGGTGTTTTCAGATAACGCTATTGCACTGTATACGGCTGAAACCTTTTGGACATTCAAATGTGAGTATACATTTATCAGTCAAATAAATGTGAAAAAATAACCATTGCAGCGTCCTTTATACAGAAAACAGAAAATAAAAATGGATAAATACAAAACAAAACGAGCAAAAAATAAATATGGATAAATACAGATGGAAAAGTCAAAAAATAAATACCATAAAACCAGGAGCCCTATTCGTAAGTTGTTGTTTTTTTAACCACAGTGTCCCCGCCCTTATCTGTGGACTGGATTATCAAATCTTTGTTGTCCTTAAGAGACAATAGAAGCTTGTCTTTCATCCAATGTGATATTATATTGAATGTACTAAAATTTCTTTTTCAAACTGGAGACCTCTTTCATGACCATTGTTTCAAATGCAAGAAGTTCAACTGCCATCTTATTGCTTGGTGGATTAAAAGAGGAAGGTGGTCTCAACTTGGAGGGATTGAAGACCTCAGGGGAACAATTATCCATGAAAAAGGCTTTCCATGGAATTTGACAAAAAAATTAAAAAGTTCCACCGGGCTGTTAAAGAAATTAGTTGCTTCAGTGGGCACAAAGCTTAACCCCTTGCTGAGTAATTATATTTCTATATTTTGATTCTTTTAGGGGCTTAAATTGTGAATTGACCTGATTCTTAGACGCATTGACGGAAATTTGATTTTATCCTGAATCAGTATCATATACTATACATGTGGTGATATGGTAACAGTGTTTCTCTGGTGAGTTCTTGATATATGGAGCAATTAGTACTGAATCTTCCTTTTTCTGGCTCCTGTATAGTTTGAAACCTTTTCAATTTGCATTGTAGAAACAATGAAATTAAGGTGATCATGAATTTTCCAACCCCATGAATAAGAATCATTGTATGGATTGATATTTGGAATATATGCTATAAGTATGCAGTATTTTTTAGAATCATTCTTTGATCCTGGTTGCCACCTATGGAGTTTATCTCACATTTGAGGCACTGCATTTTGGTTTTCATTCTGGCATGTGCTTGACTGACTGTTTTATTTGATACGGTTGACTTGCTCAATTGTGTCTCACATTCTAGTGGCTGATTTTATTTTCAGCACATTATTGCTGAAACCAAGTTGGTGGTGGTTTCTCTCTCACTGTCAATTGGGTATGCACGAATTACTATTATCTATCTTTTGCATGTTGGCCAGTACTAACTTATGTTGGCTCCGGCCCATGGTTTGGCTTTTACCCTTGCTTTTCAGATGTTCTTTTTGTATAATTTTCTCTTTGTTACCCAAATATTTATATATGTTATTATTTGTTTTCAGATTCAACTTTTGTGGTTGCTCCCAATTTTTATATGTCCTAATAATAACCTAACAAATTATTAAGGCCGAAACGCCGTCAATGTTCTCCTTTGGCAAATCAAGAAGAAGCATATATTGCACTATGTTCTTATTATAATACAGACAAGCATTTTGATTGGAATTCCTCTGCCATTGTGTTTTTGTTTACACTGCAATCTTCTGTATAGGTATGTTAAGCATAACTGTGTGAGCACATACTGTTTGTTTGTTTATGTATTGGATTGTGTATTGTTTGTTTTGTTTCACAAAGAATTCAAATAAACAAAAACCTTTATATTTTGAAAGAATGTTTGTGTGGATACCTTGTTTTTCTGTTTTTTTACTTAAATTGCACATTTTTAGTTTAAGTTCCGATATGTGTTTGCTTTATAATTTTATACCTGAACCATTGTAGTTTCTATATGATGATTAGTAAAGCAGCAGAAGTTTCCTTCAATGGAGGTAAAACAAATGTACTCTCTGAGGTCCTGCAGCCAGGGCAGAACTCTTCAGAACCACTGCTCCCATTCAATGAAGCCATCACAGACACCCTCTAGGGCAGCTGGGCAAAGCCAAGATCTTGCCCCCATGTCAATAGACACATAGCCCAGCCTGCCTTGCCCTTCGAGCTGTCAATTTGTGTTGCCTCTTGGGATGTTACTTGCACGTGTTCTGGGACATGATGAGTGAGATCTTGCCTCATGAAAACCTCCAACAAATAATTCAGAATGGTCAAGACGTGGCAAAGTACTTCATCAGATTGGGCTTGGAAGGTACTGACTTCTGGTTAGGGCAGTAGGTACCAGTGTGGTGCTTTGTTGTCACACATGGATAAGGTAAACTGGCTTCTCCAGCGATGTCCAACAGTCCCTTCTGGACATGCCTTTTGATGGTACAAGTCTTTTTGGAGAAAAGGCAGACTCGGCACTAGAGTGCTTCAAAGAAAACAAAATACAAGCTCACTCTCTGGGTCTTGTACCGCCCGTACGGCAGTTTCCCCAACAATATCGCCCCTTTCAAGGCATTAGAAGAGAGTTGCAGCTGAGGCCATGACAAACTTTGCCTCAGCAGCAACTGACCTTGCAGTCCTTTCAAGGTAGAGGTTAGGAATCCGGCCAACAGCATCTAGGCCCCTAGGGGCAACAAGCTGCTCAATCCCCCACTCGGCCGCCGCTGCAAAACTTCTTTAGCTTACCCTTAGCTGCGCACTGTCACTCAGAGGCTGGATAAGTGTTTACCTCAATGGGTGGCAAAGCATCACATCAGAAAGATAGGTGCTTTAAATTGTCCAGTGTGGTTATGGCCTACCCTTCCTCTGCTCCTCTGTAGACATGCTGCCTACACCAGGTTCCAAAGGACCACTTGTCCATTCTCTGACAAGAGGTTCAAGCTCTCTTTAAGAAGGGAGTCTTAAAGTCACTACAGATATCAGAGGTCGGGAGTGGCTGCTACTCCCGCTACATTCTGGTGCAAAAGAATGACAGATGACTTTGTCCATTTCTAGACCTCTGTCCCATGTACTTCTTCCTCAAGAAGGACAAGTTCAAGGTGCTCCCTCTGGCCCACGTTCCGTCTGCCCGGGATACAGAATAGATAGTGGCATTGGATTTGCTAGATGCCTATTTTCTCATTCCTGTCCTGCACTTTCACAGATGCTAACTGCTGTTTCAGCTAGAGCACTAGTATTTCCAGTTCTCCGTGCTTCCCTTGGCCTCACCAGCGCCCCTCGGGTGTTCACGAAAGTAATGGTGGTGCTTGCTGCCCAACTGAGGAGGTGGGGAATACCTGTATTCCCAAACCTTGATGACTGGTTACTAAAGACGGGCTCGCCTCAGTCGTGAACCACCTCCAGACGGTGGCCAGCCTGTTAGCATCCCTGGGATTTACCATCAGTGTGCCAAATGTACACCTGACTCATTTACAAAGACTCCCTTTCATTGGAGACATCCTGGACATGTTGCAGTTTCAAGCCTTTCCTCCACCTCAATGAGTCCAGGATATTCGGGTTATGATCCTGATGTTTTAACCTTTGCCCTGCGGCTCAGTAAGAGCAGCTCTGAGGCTTCTTGACCTTTTGCATCATGCTAGTGGACCATGCCAGGTGGCACATGTGGACTCTGTAGCGGGATCTGAAGTCTGTGTTCCCAGCACCAGGGGTACCTCTCAGATTTCTTCCAGGTGATGGGGAAGACTGCAAAAAATCTGCAGTGGCGGTCGTTGGACCTGCGGCAGACTCCTCTCCCTACCCCAACCAGAACTGATGGCCTTGAGGGATACATCGTTGCTGGGTTGGGGAGTTCATGTTGGAAATCAAAGGACTATGGTCTCTGACTGAAACCTGTCTCCACTTCAGTCTCATGGAGTTGGTTGCAATTTGTTTGGCACTGAAAGCTTTCCGCCCATCCATCAAGTGGGAACTGGTGTAGGTTTTTGTTGACACCACCACCATGTGGTACTGCAAAAGGGTGTGTGGGGTCGTGGGTCCTGTGCTAAGAGGCTTAAACTTTGGAACTGTCTGAGTCATCAGGGCATCTTTCTTACTGTACAGCACCTGGAAGGATCTTTAAGCGCCAGGGAGGGTGAACTCAGCCAGCGTTGCCTAGCAGAGCACGAATGGCGGCTACACTCCAAGGTGGCACAGAGCGTCTTCCAGCAATGGAACTCTGCACCCTGCTTAATTGTATTAATAAGACCACTAACATACTATGAGAGTTCTGTGAGCGGGTCTGCTAATTCCGTCAAGGGGGTTTAGCACTTAATGAATGTGCCAGGGAGGCAAACGAACAGTGCAGCAATTACTTAAACAAAAACTGTAACATAGAGAACAACTTAAACGATAAAACATTCCCTGTCTCAAAAAATAACCCTCCCACCCAACACTTCCTCCCCAGAAGCATCTGTCGCTCTCCCATAACCAATAACTAGGTGGGTAAGTCAACAACTGGGTCCCCAGCCAAATCATAAGTAAAGGATATAGTGGTGCTGGCATTAGAAATATAAGTAAGCATGTAACTCGGTTATTCAGTGGCAGGGAGGTCCCGGCCCACTGTGGGCCCGCATTATGATGAAGGCGGCGTCTGCCGCATTGGCACAACAGAGGAGGAAGGGTCGCCAATGTGCTGATCTAAGGAATCTGATGGCGAACGTGGCCGGGACCCCTGTCGTTTCAGTCTTATCGATCTTGTGCAGCCTTTTGGCTGGGACCCCACTGCCCCCTCCTCTCATGCACTGTTTGGCTCCCACAGAAGGGGTTGGTTACTCCTAAGGGGCAGCTGCTCGGTCGCCCAGATCCAGGCAGCCTCCGGTGTCTTGAAAAATAAGGATTTAGAATTATGAAGTACTTTGAGTCTTGCCAGAAAGAGAATCGTATTGCGGATTCTCCACGTCTTAAGATGTTGTTTGACCTTATCATAGGTCCTGCGCCGTTGTTGTACTGAGTGGGTATAGTCCGTAAAGGTCATAATCCAGTCCACCTGGAACCGCAAGTCTCCCACTCTGTGTGTGTTCCTTATTATCATGTCTTTGTCCCTTGAAAAAGCAGACAAAGCGCAGGTTACATCTCCGGGCACGGCCCTCCGCGACCTTAACACGTGTATACTGCACTGTGGATGTATTCGAGAGCCTGAGGACTGTTATTTTGAACTCTTTCACTGTATCCTCAAGTTCAGATTCTGAACCCTCTGCTTCAGTTACTCTGTCTGCTACCCTACGCAGATCTTGGTGCAGGAAGGATACCTCCACCCATACCTCTCCAATTTTGGATTCGAGCCCCGTTCATGAGGCTTGGATAACCTGTAGAATAGCGTTGGTATTGTCTGGGCTTGGGGGCATTAGAGGACGGTTCAGTGTATCAAACGACCCTGGGCAGCTGACGGAGGAGGAGGTGGAGCGGTCAATGATGACCAGCAGTGTCTCCCATGGTGTTGGTCTCTAGGGACTAAGTCCCTGGTTCGCTTGCCCCGCAGTATGTCCAAGCAAAGGCAGCACAAGCATCCAGTATCTAGGAACAGGAGGGGGAGATCCTGCTGGTCAATGCCCACAGGGCCCCTGCAGGTTGAGGGTGTCAGCAGGTCCCCCCCCCGTGTCTAGGCTGCCCCCACAGGGACACGTGTGAAGCAGTGCCCTCTCAGGCAGATCTCAGAAGGAGCACCGCGGCCCACCCCTCACTCACAGGGCAGCTGACAAGAGGTCTGTCTAGAACCCCAGAGGGCTCCCCTCAATGCCCCAGCAGTACATGGGCCCCGACTCGACTAGCACCTCCTGTTGGCGTGGTCCTGCAAACCCCCAGGGAACGCAGTGAGACGTCACTGCAGATCTGCAGCCCCTCAAACAGCACCAGCAGGCGTTGCCACAGCCGCTGCAGCCCAAAGCTGTCCTCCGGGTCGTGCACAGGTCAGCATATGGTCCCCGGGGGTAGCAGTTGCTCCCCCCCCCCCCAGGCTCACCCTTTCATAGACGGTGCAAGGCTCCTCGTATCACAAGATGGGGTCCGCATCTGCTCTGAGGCCGCAGAGGAGTGCTGCCGCAGGAGTAGGACGCATACCCGGGCGCCGATGCAGCGGGGGCCCTCCCAGCAAATTCCTCCCCCAACGTATCCCCACGGGAGCAGGAGCCCTAGCAGATCAGAAAGCAGTCTGTGCCAGCACTGAGGATGATGAGAGATTCGGATCGGCGTTTAGGAGCTCAGTGAGATGCGCCCACCATCTTGGCCTGTAAGGTCACCGTGATTGCTAAATTTGAAGACTATGTTACTCATTGCGATAATGTCAGCTAATTGCAAGCACTTTCTGTCCAGCAACCGTACACCACTTTCCTCTTGGAAAAATTGGTGTTACGGTCTAAGGAAGCTTTCTTCCCAAAGATTGTAACACTTTTCCACATTGGGTAGTGAATTACAATTTTAATGTTCTTTGCTCCTTCTTACTCTTCAGAGGAAAAAAAGAGGCTCCATCGCCTAGGCCCAAAGAAAGCTTTGAGTTTTTACATCGCTCGCATCAAGGATTACCGGCTGGACAGTCAGCTATTTGTAGGATTCTCTGGTGCAAAGAACAGACAAGCACTACAGAAACTAACAGTCTCCAGACTGATTGTTCTTTGTATAAACATCTGCTATGGTCTGGCCAAGAAATAACCTCTGTAAGGCCTGCGTACTCACTCCTCCAAAGCTGCTGCCACCGCTCTGGTGCACGCAGTGCCTGTTTTGGACATCTGCCAGACTGCAACATGGGTGTCAGTTCACTTGTTCCTGAAGCACTATTGCCTTGAAGGCCAGGTCCACCAGAGGGTTATTTTGCCCATTCAGTTCTGTAAGATTTTTGGTCATGAGACATTTCACAAACCAGCCACCTGGTGAGATACTGCTTTAGTGCCTATTCACAAGGTGAGAAATCTGCAATTAGATTTATCTATCAGAACTAGAAGTTTTTTACCTTCAGGAATGCTCTTTCTGGTGGATACTGTAACTAACCATAGAATTGTTACCAACCCAAACTTCTACCCATTCTCTGGAATGGACTCCTCTGGCTCATACTAAAAAGATTCCAGCTAAGAAATGCACACACTGGCACAATCTGATTCCTAGGGGTCAGCGTCCGACTGCGCCAACAGATATCAGAAGGAAACAATGTTGACACTTGGAAGCAATGTTATATCATGGCCCGGCATCACTAACAGGGCTGGACTAACCCAGTTCGGAGCCACACGACATCAGTTACCTGTGCGCAAGGAAATTGCTGAGAAAATGTCTAGTCTGGTGCTTGGGGGTATTCACAAACTGAGGAATCTATTTGCAGCCACTGAACAGTTTGAGCTCTTCTCACCATTTGGATTGACTGGTAAACCTGAAGAAGAAAGAGAACAATAAGAAAGCTGTATAACATAATCCATTACGCAACCCACCCTCTATTTTTAAATACTTCTCTTATGATGTTCAACTTTGGGAAGATCCAGAGGAATGTGATAGTGTGCTCCACTGTTCAGAGTTTAACTCTTCATTGCCTTGTAGAGGATTCTAAGCTTTTCAAATAAAACACAAGCAGATTGTAGATCTTTGTTTTGAGGAACAGAACATCAAAAAACATTAATGCAGTACATTAAAAAGCCCATCTTGTTGAGCAAATGATATTGAGTCCTGTGAATTAACACAAAAAGAAATAAGACTGAAAAAGACATTATTCTAACAATATTTGTTTTATGGTATTGTTTGTTAATTGGGCAATTCAATCCTTGATCTTTGGGATCTGAGAGAAACAGTGGGGATTTGTCATCTCTAGGTAGGTTAAGTGAAGGCAGGAAGACTTACGAGTGGAGAAGTTAATTACCCAAATGAACTTAATACATTGAAATCCAACAATCCAGATTTTAGGTGAGGTGACAACTAGAGAAAAGGGATTCTACATGATTAAAGATGGTATAGGTGTATGACCGCTATTGCAATCAATCATTGCATTTTAGTTTCACATGGTTAATCTAGAGTGTCTTTATGTAAAAAGTCATTATTTTTTATTTTGTGAACACATATATATGATAATCTTACAAGTGTAATCATTATCAGTCACCACACCAGGAAATGTCTTTATTTATAGCCTTCTTTGTTTTCACAGAATATGAGGGACGAGCGTAAAATAACACTAATCCAAGAGCGGTCAAGAGATGCAACAGGTCGAATCTACAGCACAGGACCGGTGTTTCTTTCTTTCTCCATCCTAACTCCCTATTCCCTGCTCTGCAGTGTGGGACTATGCATTCGTTTCAGAGGCCCCACTGTAGAGTGGAGGAGTTGTGGAACATTCATCACTCCCTCCAGGATCACAACACACAGGTTAGTGCGCAAGTGAGTTCTGACAGTAGAACTGGCCCACATATCCACTCAGACGGAGTAATGGATCCAAGGGAAGACATTTTAGATGACCTAGCAAGATTTTAACATATTTGCAGGCAGACAGTTGGGCATTGTAGCAAGATTCGACATCTAGGGGTTAACCGCTTCACCGTTACAACAAATAGGATAAATGCTAGACTAATCTCTACTTCACAAGTGATCCAAAACCCAGACCAGTGCTTAGACCAGCCAGTCTTATTCATACCATTGGTCCTCCTGCCTTTGCAGTGGACTAAAATGTAATGCCAGAGCCAGCATATCAACTGCTGCATACTCCTTTACCTACCACTTTTCAGGTTGTAACCCCCTTACCTATGTCTCGAGCACAAGCTTTTTTTTGTGGATCCCAATATCTATTTAGTGTTCATGGGCCAGTTTAATTGGCATTTGCTCTGCTGTCAAACTTAATTTCCGGAAGAACCGTCTAAAGGGAGGTTTACCATCAAATTTTGGGGCAAACACAACAGCATGGTCAATCCCTCACTTGTATAGCTTTGCAATTTTCTGCGAGAACATTAAAAACTGGTTTTAAAGCATACGTTTATCCAATCAGTGGTTAAAAAATTGTGACTGGTGAATTACACATTGCTAATATATCTCACAACTTTTAATAGGTTATTTATAGAGGCTCAGTGGCTAGAAGCTCTTTTAGCGCAGTTAGCAAACTCACCAGGAATCTGCTCAGAACTAACAGATTTGGTGATTGCATTAATAGAGAGAACAGCAAAAGGGATTCTAAATTCTTGTATTCTTAGAAAAGAAATCAGAAATTGTGTGGCCGACTCAAACAGTGAGGCTATGCAAGCAGGAGGAATCCAGGACCATTTTTTCAAAGAAGAAAAAGAGAAAAGATGGAAAGAGAATGTTTATACTGCAGCAAAGCTAAGCGCTAAGTATCTTGTGAAAGAGTTGTACTAGAACACCCGACAATAAACCTGATTTAAGATGATAGCCTTTACTCCGGTTTAAGCAGCGGAAGAGACAGAAACCAAAGGGATTTAGAGATTAAGGCCAGCACGTCTTCACGCTCAGAAAAGTACTGACTCTCCCACAGTTTGGCTAATATTACAACTCATCATCAAAAATGTTCAAGCTTGTCAGCAGCATTACATAATAGGGCTTGGAACTCACAGAAATGCATGTTCTCATAGATTCAGCAGCCACTGGCAATTTTATGGATGTGACTTAAGCAATGCAGTTATCGTTCTTCAAAAAAGAGCCAAAACCAGTGAGAGCTAATGACAGACAACAGTTGACTTCTACCTGCCCATAGATTATGACTGTTAACAAGGAACATCGAAAACACATTGTGCATAATGCTTTGATTGACATTCCCCAGTATTGAGTTATTCTCAGCATCCAGTAATTGACTGCGTTGTGGAAACATTTTTTATAGACTCAGCATATTGTAGCATTAGTTGTTTAGAAAAAGGGAAGTGTTAGCAGTTGGTGAAGAAGGAATCCTATCAAGTATCTTCATTTTAATGATGTTTTTGACAGACAGAAGGCTAGTACTTTACCCCACTATATGGAATTTGAACTGCAACCAGGAGCTCCCATTCCTTTCAGTCATATTTCTGTTGTCAGTGAGAAAGACAATGGATATCTAAAATATATATTGAGGAGAACCTGACCACAGGTTTTATACAACATTTTAAGTTTCCTCCTTCATCACCCATCTTTTTTGTGCCCAAGAGAGGGTGAGAACTTGCATTAATTATCGGGCTGTAAACAAGATTACATTTATAAACTAATATTTGCTTCCTCTGATACTTACGCTACTAGACCAGTTTTAGGATTCCAGTGTTTGTACAAATCTTGATTTGCGAGGAGGTTACCACCTTGTTAGAGACCAAAAAGGGATGTGTGGAAGGCAACATTTAGTATGAAATAGGTTTATACGCGTTCCAGTCTCTGCACGTTGGGCTTTGTAATGACCAGGCTGCTTTTCAGTTTTTTTATAAGCAAGGTTTTGAGGAATTTCCAAAATAATCAGTTTTATTGTATATGTATACAGTATTTTGGTTTAGTCCTATAATCTTTCAGAACATATCAGGAATGTCAGAGCAGTACTACAGCCTTTAAAAGGCAACCGTTTATGGTATTTTTCATTTTATTACTTGGCATTCTTGGGGTTCATTATATTGTCCGCTAGGACCAGTATGGACCCTAAGAAAGTGGAAAGTATTGAGCAATGGAATGCATTTGTCTCAGAAAAAAGTCCAGGATTTTCTAGGTTTCACAAATGTTTAAATGCGTTTTAATGACAACTTTTGTGCAACTGTTGCCTCACTCGCTAGTTTGCCAAAAAGGGAATTACATTTCATTGGTCAGAAGATGGTGAACAACACACTTTTCATGTTTTGAAAAATCACCTACATTATTCTTTTTTTTTTTTAATAACCACATTTTATTTGAATTTCCAACAAATACAGCATTGCCCCCCCCCCCCCCCGGCCCTCCACCCACTGTCCCATCTTCAAGCATTAGTACAACAAAAGTCTGGAGGTCATTCATTCTGATCTGTACGATTCAACAGTATCTTGCAGAACATAATAATCCCATCATTTGCCCCACACCCACGTGTGTTTCTTAGTACAGCCTTGCGCTCTGTAAACTGACTCCTCCATCTTTGAGCACCAGTCCATTGCCTTCCGCCAATCTGGGATTGTACGGGGTTTGGGTACCCCTTTTTCGTGCGATATCACATTTGGCTATGACAGATGCAACTCCCACAGGACCCACTCCCGCCTGTTCCCCTCCTATATCTTGTAAGATTCCAAATAGAGCTACTCTGGGTTTAAGGTCTTTATGTCTGCCCAGCACACTTGCATATAAATGGGTGCATCGGATACATTTAGGTGTGGGGATTCTTTCTGCCAGAGGCGACAAAGAGTGAGGTTTGTTGCTTGTAGGTAATTTAATTGAATATGGCAGAGTCTGGATGATATTGCAAGCTCCTTAAGGGCAATGCGTGTTTCTCCTATCTGCATCATCCTGTTCCCCCACCCAAGCCTCTCATTTCTGTTTCAGGGCTCGATCGTGCCTGGTGCGTTATTTATGAAGGACCGATATATCTTGGACACTCTGCCACGGCTGAGGCTGCCCATTAGCAATTGTGCCTCCAGCAGGCTATACTCCGGTAAATCTGTAAGCCCTGAGCAGTTAACAGTCAAGGAGTGCCTTACCTGAAGTGACTTGTGAAACTGGGTCTGCCGAAGTTGCAAGTGTGCCTGCAATTCGACGTAGTTCTTAATGCGTGCACCGCTCCACACGTCGCCCAGAGACGTAAGGGCAATCGTTTCCACTGACTGAATCCCTCCAGTTGAGCTATGTGACGCAGCCTATGTTCACTCCACAATGGGAACTGTTACGTCAGTTTGTGGTCACATTTAGTAAAGCGGAGTGCTGCTCGCCAGGACAGTAGCACAGCATTTCTAGGCTCCAGTGTGTGGGCGGGAATGGGACATCCATATAAGTATCTTAGGACCTTGTCCAGGCCCAATAAGGCCAATTCCACACCATATGCTGGGTCATTCCAGTCCCCGTTCACCAGTCATTAACAGGCAAGAGTTGCGATTCCAAGTAATGCAGCCTGACATCGGGCAGCCCCATTCCCCGTCAAACGTCGACTGGCGACATTTATCCCATGCAATGTGCCGAGAGCTTCCTCACCAAAGTATCACCTGGATTAGTTTGTTGAGTTTTTTTGAAACCACGTGTTGGGGATTGGAAGCGGACGTTTTGCAGGGCGTATAAGTGTTTCAGGAGTATCTTCATGATGAATAAGGCTACCCTACCCAAAGTGTTCAGAGGAAGACTGGTCCAGGACTGTAAGGCTCAATTTGTGTCTGCGAGCGGGTGGGGGTAAGGTTAAGGTTGGTTGTGAGTTTCAGGAGGACCAATATGTGAACCCCCCAGGTATTAAAACTCAAGCACTGGATCGGGATTGTATTCAGCCAGCTGACTATTGCTATGTCGCCCTTCAGCAGGACCAGAAGGGATTTCTTCTGATTTGCGCCGAGGCCGGAGGCTTCCTCGAAGACTTGCAGAATGTGTAGGGTCCGGGGGCCTGATGATTGTGGGTGGTTCAGGAAGAGGAGCACATCATCAGCGTACAGAGCGATCTTGTCCTCTGTACCCACCCCCCACCTGCAGCCCCACATCTGAGCGTTGCACCAGATAATTGTGGCTAGGGGTTCTATCGCCATGGCAAAGAGAAGGATAGAAAGCTGACAACCTTGTGTCGTGCCTCTGATGGCAGTGGTGGCAGAGCAGCACAAGCATCCGGGATTCGTCAGCATCTCCACTTGTTGGCCCTGTCAGGCTGTATATACTTCAGAGGGGAAGGGGGGAATATCCACCGCACACTTATAGCTTGTGGGAGCAGTGAGGGTCCCCATGGTCTGCTTTGTCCCCAGGAGCAGTACTTGGCGATGGAGACCCGAGATTTAAGGGGCAAGCGGCTCGTCCAGTAAACACGTGCCCAGCCCGCTTCCCTCACCAGTGCGGCAGGGCAGCATGAGCAGCCAGAGCGCTGCAAATGTCCCACTCACTGGCCATGTCCAGGCGTCCATTAATGAAAGGGTAGGGTGAAGTGCTGTTGCATGCCCCCCCCATGCAACCTCCTCACAGGGTGGAGGCCGGCTCATTCCAGCTGCCACCACGGACTCCCCACTGCCACCATTGCCGACACAGGAGGCACGCAGATGTCATCGGGTGCAGTAATACAGGCCCCGGACCACCCCCCACTCCGATGTGGCATGAGGCGCTCTCTCACTGCGCCACCACAGGTCCCTCAGACGGCAGCTGCCGCTCGGTTGACTGTTGATCTGCTGCCCCGCACTGCCAGCCTTGGAGGCTCAGCCGACATCAGAGAGCTGGCACGGGCGGATCACAGCCCAGGATGGTGTGCACGGGCAACAGAAGAGTCAGAATGGCAAGGGAGGTTTGGAGCATTTCTAAAATGCATCCTCCATCTTGGCCTCCTCTGCCACGCCCCCACTTTGTCATTTTTAATAGTGAAAGCGGAAGCATCACAGGTGGCAGCAGGTGTCATTCTGTCGCAACAAGGTTTTGACTCTGAATTTGACGTATCCATTACCCTCATCCATAAACAAGAGAAAGATCACCAGTTAGATTAGAACTACCATTTTATCTAATAAATATTGACTGTAAAATGCTGGCAACAATTCTTGCCTCCTGCCTACACTCAATCCTGTCCTATGAGATCTTCCAAGAGCCTCCCAGATCAATTAGGTTTTGTGAAAAGCAGAACCTCTGCACACAAGGCTCCTTGCTGACATCTCACTGGTAGAGAAACCACAAAAAGCCTCCATTGAGCATATATGCTGCTTTATGGCCCTCACTTGGAACACTGCTGGAATATGACCTCCTGTTACATTGGTAAACATCATCATACTAGAATCAGGACTTTGAGACAGTCCTAAAGCATCAGTACTTACCAATTGCATCCTCTTATCTAGGTTTAAATATAAAAGAGGTACAAGACAATGGTGCTCCTTAGTTCTGCTTCATTTCATCCTGCCCCTTAAGCAACTTTAGGAGTAATTAACAGATTGAAGGTATTAAAATCCAAAACATGAATCCAACTTATCAGCACATGCAGAAAATGTCCTCTTGATCATCAATAGTGCCTAGCATTCATTACCATCCCTCTCAAAAGAATTGAATTTCTAGGCCTCACTATCAGCACGTAAGCTTATTTAAGATAAACTCAAAATCATTCTGCTTACCTCAATATGCCAGAGACACCGCTTGCCTGAATGTGATTTTTTTTATTTTTTATTGGCATTTTTGTCATACAACATTATCACAATGCTGAATATTGATCTATGCCATAATGTGGCGTTTATAGCAGATGATGCTTAACAACAAACTTAACAGTTAACAACAGGTCAGTTCTCTAACATAATTCCTTAAGAGCATCAATACATCACTACAGCTCTGGTATGGTCATGGTCATACTACAACACAATAGCCTACTGCACATGTATTCACCATATCTTGGATTCCTGTGGGTGCCTCCCGACTCAAGACCTGTGATGTCTGTAAAATGCAGCTAAGTGTGTGCCTTTGCTGCTACAGGGTTGTGCCCGTGAGCATCTTCAAGTGGGTTATTACGTAGCCATTCTAGTACTGGACCCCAGATGTCTTTGGGTCTGGAGGCTGCGGGCATTAGTTCCCAGAATATCGATAGTTGAGCCTGACAAAAAGTGACATCCTGCAACCAGACTTTGACCGATGGGGTGGTGGGTTTCCCCCAACGGATAGCCACTCTGCGTTTTGCCAGCAGCAGTAACATGGCGTGTAAACGTCGGGCACTCGTCGGGGTGTCTGTTACATATCCCAATATGCCTAGTATTGGTGTAGGTTGGGCTGGTATCCCCAGGATCTCCCCAATCGTGTTTAATATAGCTACCCAGTATCTCGCTATAGGAGAGCAGTTCCAAGCTAAGTGCAGAAATGTTGAAGGTGAAGCCCCGCATCTCCAGCAACTTGTGGGGTCTAAGTCCCATACGATGTAGCTGGGCGGGGGTTCTATAAAATCGATGCAGAAATTTAAAATGGATCAATCTCAGCTTGTAGTTAGGAGACAGCATCCATAATTGGCTGCAGCAGTATTTCCACAGTGGACACAGACAGTGGAGGGCTCAGTTCAGTGTTCCAATCTGATAATGCATTGGCCCGTGTCACCGGAAATGTGGTTTGCATGGTATTGTATAGACGTGTAATGAGCTTGCGTGGCGACGGGCCCGTCAGCATATGTTCGAGTGCATGCAGTGTGGGCGGGGGGTAGGGGAAGGTGATGAGCACCCGTCGGCATGCTGCACGTATGCGATGATACAGAAACAGCTCTGCAAACCCAGGCCCAGTTCAGCCCCCCCTCCCTCCCCACCCTCCTCGTCCGGATGGAGGGGGACAAAAGCTGCCCCGGGATAGAGATCGGCAAATGTGTTCATGCCTAACTGTCGCGCAAGAGCCACACTTCCTTTGTCGTCGAGTGGGGGGTACGTGTGGGTTGTATGCCAGCGGCGCGGAGGGGGCGTACAAGATCTCCAGTTTAGCTCTATTTCTCAGGCCTTCCCAGCTCCATCGTAATGTCTCTACTGTGTCGATTTCATCACAGGGACATTTAAATGGCTGATAAATTGCTGCCGGTAGGGGGGTCGGCGCCACCCTGTCTATCTCCACCGCAACGCGAGGCTGGAATGGGATAGGATGAATCCAATAGTGCAAAAACTAGGCCTGTGCACAGTATGCATACAGCTGGACATCCGGAGCGCCCAGCCCGCCCTGCGTCAATGGGAGGGTTAATAGTTCCCACGATATTCGGGCCTGCTTCCCGGCCCACACGAAGGGCAGAATCAGGGAGCGCATTGTTTTAAAAAAAACCTGTGTAAGGGGGAGAGGTAAATTTATGAACAGATATAAAAATTTGGGTAGTACAACCATTTTCGCTATTGCTATACGTCCCGCCAAAGAGAGCGGTAGTCTAGCCCAGGTCTGCACTTTTGCCCGCCAGCCATGTCACGGCCCTTCCATAATTCACATCCCACAGTTCTTGTAGGTTTCTGCTCAGCCAGATGCCCAGGTAGCTGACTGGGCCATCTGCCCATCTGAGGGGAAATTCCAGCAAGAAGGGCGAGGTGTCTTCAGTTAGAGGGAACAGGACTGATTTTTCCAAGTTAATTTGTATACCAGACAACCCCCCCAAATCTGAGAAGCTCCCGCAGTACCGGGTGTAAGTTGTCCGCTGGGTTGTTAATGTAGAAGGTTATATCGTCCACGTACTGCGATATGAACCCCAGTCCCCTGGCTGCATGATGTTGCCTAACTTGTGCAGCCAGTGGCTCTATGGCTATAGCCAACAGCAGGGGAGATAGGGGACATCCGTGCCTCGGGTGATTTGCAGCGGTGAGGAAACCAGCCCGTTTAATCTAAGTCTGGCAGTGGGGAGAGTATATAGCAGTTTTATATGGTTGATCTATATCGGGCTGAAACACAATCTTGTTAAGATAGTGAACAAATAGGGCCACTCCAGCGAATCAAAGGCCTTAGTTGCGTCTAGAAGCGCAGCCAGGGCCTGGGAATGTGGATCTAGGTAATGCAGCACAGCAAAGAAGGTGCGTAAGTTGTGTGCTGTGGATCTACCCGGGATAAAGCCGGATTGGTCTGGTCGGGCAATCAGGGGTAGCAATGGCTGCAGTCTATTTGCCAGTAGCTTAGCGTAAATTTTTGTGTCGATATTTATCAATGAGAGGGGGCGATATGAATTCCTCTCATTTGGTGGTTTCCCTGGTTTAGGTAGAGAAAGTATAATTGCCTCCCTCATTGACGGGGGAGACTACCTGTCTCTAGGGCTTCCCCATAGAGTGTTAGCAGCTGGGGTGCCAGTAGATCCGCGTAGCTCTTATAGAAGGCTGCCATCAAACCGTCTGAACACGGAGCTTTATCAGAGGGCAGGTTGTTTATTACTTGTATAATGTCTTCTTTAGTAAAGGGCACCTCTTAATAAGCCCTATGTGCCCTGCCCAGCCAAAGCAGTTCTAAGGAGTCCAGATAGGCCTGGAGTTCTTCTGGAGTTGTGGATGAGGTGTATAAAGTGGTGTAGAATTGAGTAAACTGATCAAAGATTTCTTGGGGGCCCCTTACCGGTTCGCGGTTAGCGTCAAGTACCTCTGTAATGAATGTGACATTGTTAGGTGTACGCAACACATTAGCTAATGTCTTGCCGGGCCTGTCCCCCTCTCCGTACCTTCTAGCTTGGGCAAATTTCCCCATGAATTTCACCTCTCTCTGCGCCTCCTCTTCATATTCTGAGACTTTAGCCCTAATTTCGCTCAACAGGCATGAATTTTCGGAGCCGAAATATTTCAGTTTTAGCTCCCTGATGTCTGTTTACAATTTCCCGAGAAAGTGTCTAATGGATTTCAAAACCCCGGCCTGTCTGGATATACATTTCCCGCGGATCACAGCCTCAAAGGCTTCCCACAGAGTGGCCTGGTGTAAGAATGACAGTCCAGGGATGAATGTCGAACATAGTTTATTCAGATCTTCCAACACAGAATAAAACAGGCCAGTGAAGAGAACCGGGAAGAGCGTCCGGTCACGGTGGTCATCAGCTGTCGTCTGGCAACATTCCAGAATGCTCAGCTGATGACAGGAGGGTGGAGGGGGGAAAGGTAGGCGAGAAGGGACAAAAGGGAAAGAGGGAGAACTCGACACATCTTCCTCTTTACAGAAACAATTGAAGTGAGAGGAAACAGTTAATCACATACAAAATCCTTGAGTTTTCTTGGAGGAACAACAAGTCAACCTACTCTGGTTCTTAAAGGTACGCCACTGTCATTGATAGATAAACGCCCATCAGAGCACATTGGGGCAGTTTGCTGAGTAATTTGTGAATGACCAACATCTTCATCATCCTCACAGAAATCCCACATTCTTCCCTTTGAGCTAAAGGGAGCCTGACTATAATGTACGTCATTGGGTTCTTGTCTGTGGTGATAACCAGGAAACGTGGGACTACCAGGTTTGCCTGCAGATAACCTCGAGAAGTGCCACACTCTACCGTCACTCAATAAGGCTGAGTTGCAAAACACCTTTTTAACAATGAGAGGTTTTGAAAACCTGTTGTCCTTTGGATATAAGCCCACTCATTTTCACTCATTCAACATCACCCACACACAATTGTACAGGTTTGCAGCTATGTTTCTTGTCGTAGCGGGCTTTGCATTCCCGTTGAGTTTTTTCTAAACTGTGTCTTACTTGGTCCGGTGACCAATCTACTCTTTTGGTGGCAGATAACCAGCCCACATTGTCCTTTGACATGAGGGTCCTGCCTCTCATGAGTTCGAATGAGCTGTGACCTGTGCTGTTGCGTGGTGTAATGTGGTATGCCCATAAAGTCTTGCACATTTCATTCTTCCATACTAAATTGTTGTTGTTGGCTAGCTGTATAATGCCCTTTATGACCCTGTTGAATCGCTCTACAGCCCCATTGCCCGCAGGATGATATACAGACGTGGTTTTGTGTGTAATTTTGTTCCTATTCAAGTAGTTGACAAACAACCCTGAGGTAAACTGGGAGCCATTGTCGCTGACAATACACTTGGGTAAACCCTCCTTAATGAAAACCTCATCAAGAAATATCACTATGCTGTGGGATCAGTTTTGTTTACAAATCCAACTTCGGGCCATTTGGAGAAATGATCAATTAGTACAATGGCGAAAATTTGTTCCCCTTGATCCATGACTGGTCCCATGATGTCTATGCCAATTCTTTCTCAAGGCATGTTGGGGCACGGGATGGGATGAAGTGGGGGCCTGAATGTGACTTGAGACTTGTCAGAATTACAGCATTGCAGGCAGTCCCTTACAATCCTCTCTATGGCAAGATCGACACCAGGCCACCAGTAGAGGTTCCTAATCCTGCTTTTGGTTTTTCCAATACCCAAGTGTCCTTTGTGGCAGATCTCGAGTATTGTGTGCCTGAGTTTGGCTGGGGGAATAATCTTGCCGCTTCTCAAAAGCAACCCATCTTCTAGTGAGAGGTCATGTTTCACTTCCCAGTAGGGCAAAAGCTCTTTATCAATAAGTTTTTTCCCTGGCCAACCATTCACAATCATACCGCAGATCCTGCTCAGGACTGCATCTTTACCTAGTTCTTCCAACCACTCCTCTAGTGAAATGCCATGTGTCTCCTCATGTATACTGGCAACACAGAATTTTTCATCTGACTAATTTTTGGATTCTTGCACCAAAACAGGCATACGGCTCAAGAAATCGGCCACTACATTCTTAGTACCTGGTACGTATTGAACTTCGTAGTTAAAATCAAATAACCTAACAGACATCCTTGCTAGCCTTGGAGATGCTGCGTAAAGTCCATTGTGCTTTGCACGCGTGGGTTCATATCCCATCCTCGTCGCCAGTTTGTAAGAATGACAGTCCAGGGATGAATGTCGAATGTAGTTTATTCAGATCTTCCAACACAGAATAAAACAGGCCAGTGAAGAGAACCGGGAAGAGCGTCCGGTCACGGTGGTCATCAGCTGTCATCTGGCAACATTCCAGAACGCTCAGCTGATGACAGGAGGGTGGAGGGGGGAAAGGGAGGCGAGAAGGGACAAAAGGGAAAGAGGGAGAACACAACACCTGGGTTGGTACCGAGCCAGTGTTGGTGGAGAAGTATTCATCTATGTCCCCTCTGATTTCACCCCGAAACGCAGTATCTGTGAGGGCATGTGCTGGGCGTCGCCAACTGAATATCTTCTGAGGACCCTCTGGCATGTACAGCTGAAGCCGGACTGGAGCGTGGTCCGATAGGGTTCTGGGTAAATGTTTATTTATTTTATTTATTTATTTTGATTTAACTTCCATTGTCCAGGCTGCTATTTCTGGGGATACTAGCCAGAAATCTAAACGTGGCCACGCATTGTGTTGAGCTGTGATGCATGTGCCTTCGGACGTGTCTGGATGCCATTGTCTCCAGATGTCTGTCAGGTTGCCCTCTAGTTTGATGGTGTTAAATGCTGCGTTGCACTAGGATGTAGTTTACGGGAACCTCCCCTCCGGTCTCGATCATCATCCATCAATGCATTAAAGTCCCCTCCCCAAATAAGAGTGTCGTTGCCCACTGTTCTAATCTTGGCCCAGATGGTGTGGAAGAATTCAGGCGTGTCCACGTTCGGCCCATATACTGCCGCCAAGGTTATATTTACGGTTCCCAGCTTGCCACCCAGTATGACGTATCTTCCGTCCGGGTCCACATGCGAGACTGTTGTCGACCATCCCACCACCCCGCCTGATTAGTATAGACACCCCTCTTGCGAAATTGGAGTATATGAAGGAATAGATGGGATCCCAGCGTTTGTTGTTTAGCTTAGCGTGAGATGTAGTATTTAAATGTGTTTCTTGGAGGAAACATATATCAATGTTGTGTCTGACTAAATAAGAGTGTGTAAGTCCGGTCTTACGATAATTGTTCAGCCCCCTAATGTTCCAAGTGAGGCGATTGTAGGAGGTCATGGCAAATTGGTGTTTGCTTCCGGGATGCCCGGTGTCAGGCTGTGATTCCTTGGGTCACCTAGGGCCAAATGTGTGCTTGTGTGTACTGTTCTCAAAGGCCTTGGTAGATAGAAGCGCAGGGTGTGGATCCAAAGTGCGCTAAACTTGATGCTTGCTGTTGCTGACTTACGTAGCTTTGCACTGACCATGCAAACAAAGTTAACAGTCCCCGCCCTCCCCCCTCCCACACCAACCCCCCAACTAGGTTGTGCATAGAATCCCACCCCTTCAAACAAACCCAATGTGAATCCCCTGACTTGTGCGTGGGGACACGAACAGGGAGCTCTCCCTTGGGACATGACTACACCGGCTTACAACCCTGCCAAACGGCGGGGTGACCGCTTGTGAGTGTGAGAGCTAAAAACTTTTTCGTGACATTATTGGGCCATTGGGATCATCACCGGCGTAATGCCGCAAGGTAACAGTTATTAGAAATTAACTCGGCCAGTTCCTGCGAGCTACAGCCCACCATCAATAGCTATTTATACTGTCTTATCGATAGTAGGCAGTGTGTATATTTCAAATCATTCTATGTCACTGAGTCTAGTGTCCGAAGGGGCACCTGTAGCCCCCCCCCCCCCCACCACCACCACTGCTCGCTTTTGGCTCCCTATATGTTAAGCAAATTTCATGGCCGATTTAGCGTCCGTGAAGTGGTGTGTTGTACCCTCAAACGTTATCTTCAGCTTGGATGGATATAGCAGTGCGTATAGAATTTCCACTTGTCTCACAATCTGTTTAATCGGCACAAACTAGCGCCTTGGTGCCTGGACCGCTGGGGTGAAGTCCGGATACAGGGAGATGTTGTTGCCCTTGTGGTTAATGCTTCCTCTCTGGTGAGACGCAGAATGGTATCCCGGTCACGGTAGTTTAATATGCGTGCTAGAATTGGTCTTGGCGTTGATCCAGCTGGGGGTCTGGGACCCAAAGTGCGATGCGCTCTTTCAACTATGAACATCGTGTATAGTTCCGGGCCAAATAGATCACGCAGTAGCTCTTCCACAAAAGTTTCCATCTTGGAAATTGCTGTTGTTTCTGGAATGCCTGTTATTCGGAGGTTATTCCTACGCGACCGGGGTTCCAAATCCTAATTTTTGGCTCTGATGATGTTGAGCACCTTGTCCATATGAAGCAGCTGCTCCTTAGTTTCCAGTTGAAATTTGTGTACTTCGGTGGAAAGGTTGTCCAACTGATCTAAGCGAGTCTCATGTGTGTCCACTTGCTTCTTTAGCTGATCAAGTTGGGAGGTAAGGATGTCTAGCTTGGTGTCAATAGTTTTTAAGCTGGACTTCATGTCAAGCAGCAATGACCGGAGATCTTCGCTACTCCCCTCCGCACCATCTCGTGTGCTCAGCTCTGAATCAGTGTCTACATCGTTATCAGCTTGCCTAGTGAGCCGTTTGCTTTCAAAAGAGAGCTTGGATTGCTTGGTGTTGTGTTTTACCATGCCGTCCCTGCTGACAGGGGATAGCCCAGCAGAGTGACTGTGGCAGTATGTGCGCAGATCTTTTCCAAGCCGGTTCTCTTATACCCTTGGATTAGTGACCCCCTCCGTCCTTATTTCCACTTCTAGTTCTGTTCAGGGAGAGAGTTGGGTAACCCAGTGCGTTCTCTCCAGCGGGGGTTTCAGGGCGTTGCACAATCACGACTTGCTGACCTAGTGGGTCCGAGTGCTTCTCTACAACGCAGCCTGTGCGCCAGCTCCACTCACCCAGCCGGGGATGCGTCTATGCGTGTGCGGCAGCCCCCTTCCACTCAGTATGCCCCTTCTACCCGCTCAAGGTCGCATCAGCCCGAACAGTGCTTCAGCTGATGTCATTCATTCATAAAATCTTTATTTCGGTTTATAATACCATAAAAGATACAAACATAGACTTCCTTTTCAATGGTTCTCGAGATAAAATTAGTTAAAAGTCTTCCGTACACCAAATTCTAAGAGGTCAGGTATTCCAGGTTACAATTTTATAAACATGAAATAGATCAACAAAAGCATAACTCATTTTGATATTTCAATTAAAAATAGTTAAAATAAAAACTACAGTGCAAATGCATTCATTTAACTGGCAAATTTCACAGTTGTTACTCAGTGGGGCGCATCAAATCTGTGCTAATCATTAGGGTCCCTCTACATCTTATACATTAAAAATACAAATAATAATAAAAGCACATTAAAATACTATAGAATCAAATATTATAATCATTATCTTATGAATCGGAACACCCTCGGTTCATAACAATTTTCTACAATTAAATCGCAACACTTAAGGGGGTAGTCAGTAGCCTCCGCCTAATAGCCCAAAATTGACCAAGAAATTTCGCAACTGCACATACAATAAGTGGTCTTGTATCTGATTTTAAAATGCGTAGAGCTTCATAATGACTCTGGGTCCCCAACTGTCTACATACAGGAGCCAACCAGTTCCTTCTTGGTCTAGCATATGCAGGACATGCAAAAAATACATGGCCGACGGTTTCATTTGGGTTTGAGCAAGAGGAACAGCCCTTCGACTGGCTTTTATTATATGCCCAGGAATTGGTAAAAACATTAATAGGTAGACAGCCATATCTAAACTGGGTGTACAGTTTCCTGTCCCCAGGATCCTTAATAATATCAAAGTAGCTCTCGAGACATTTAACAGATTTGATGTCTAAGAAGGCATCAGCTAGGCTGCCATGGCGGGTTTTCGAATAATTAGCCAGCTCTACCCAAGACCAATATTGGAGTTTTAATTGGTCCTTTGTATGCTGGGGCGGGGGACCAGGAAACTCGTTATAGAGACCAATTACTGCCCGGATGGTATTCACATGTTTAATCCACCCAATCTTATTATTTATGTCTAGGGCACATACTTCATTAAAAGCAGCAGCGTAAAGGGCCAAATCAGGGGTGGTGACCAATCTATACCAAAAAGCAATGGGCGCAAACTCGCTAGGTCTTTAATTGCCCTAACTCCCAGGTCCAATTTCAAGGGGAGAAGGGGAGTGCTTTGGGGGAGGGATACCAGGCTGCTAAGGAACTTATTTTCCACATTTGTTAATTTGCTCGCACTTGCTGTACCCCACAATTCTGCCCCATAGAGCACACTGCTCACTACCTTCGAACTATAAAGTTTGAGAGCTGGGGCTACAGGCTTGGTATATGATAGGCAAATCTCCCGCCGCAAGGCCCCAGTTAGCTGTGAAAATTTCAGTGAAGCCTTATCTAGATGGTTATTCCAAGTCATACTATCAGACAGCTTTATACCCAGATACTCAAAGGTGCGAACCCTTTGTAATGGAACATTATCCAAGACCAGATTTCGTTTAAAAGTTTTAGGGGCATTCAACATCATCAACTTAGTTTTGACGGTGTTGATGACCAAGCCCTTGTGTCACAAAAGGCCTTAAACTGATCCAAAAGCTTTTGGAGGCCCATGGGACTTTTAGATACCAAAAGGGTATCATCGGCAAACAGCAATGTTGCGATTTTCTGATTCGCCAAGGTGGGGGCATCAGCCGGAATTGAGCATAGCAGGTCAGCAATTTGATTAACATACAGGGAAAAAGGGTAGGGGCCAGAACACACCCTTGGCGTACCCCCGCCGGATCTTAATCGGGTCAGTGAGTTGCCCCTGGTTTCCCCATCTCACACGAGCAAAATTATCGTCGTGCAACCTGACCAATGGTTCTAGAATACCCAAAGGCATTCCCATATTCATGAGGACCTGCCAAAGTAGGTCCCTGGGGACTAGGTCAAAGGCAGTTTTGAGATCAATAAAGGCAAGATATAAACTGCCTTTGCCCAGCTGATGTCAAGGGCTTATCAATCCCGCAATGTTCCTGTACTGGATCTCAGTCCTCTCAATGTTCTCTCCTCTGGCCCGAGTCTCACTGGGGAGCAGCGGCGAAGGGGCTGTCCAGGCACGCATCTGCGTTATCACAGCGCCCCACCTGCACCACAGCAGTCACCTCCACACATGTATAGGCCTTCGACGCACACTCCTGCTCTCAGTGCCACGTCGCCAACTCCCGCTCTAGATCCGGGTCTCCCGAGCAGAGACAGCGATAGCCGGCTTCCACACAGGCCGTCTCCCCATTCCCGCGCGGGCGACCAGCAGCCGCAGCGCGCTATCAGGTTGTGTCAGGGCTCTTCAGGTCTCGGCTCACCTCTGGCTGTCTAGGTCCCCTCCAGTCTTCCGCGCCGTGGTCCACAGCTACCGAAAGCGACGGCCCGGAGACAGGATATCCGCATTGATGGGCACCGTGCACCGACAATGCGACCTCCAGGCAGCAGCCGCGGCCTCACGTCATAGCCTCAGCCGCCAGTCGGCACTTGCCTCGGGTCGCTCCACTTCAAATCTTGCCTGTGCATTTGCTCGGCCGCGCCCGCGGCTCTCGACTGTGCCAGGCCCAGCTCGCCGGCGGGCCAGCTCCTCCCAGCCGCACCGCAGAGCCCAGGCTGCCGCTCAAGCCCTCGGCGGGATTTCGTCGATTTTCTCCGGGCCCAGCGCTGCGCCACAGCTGGCCACCGTCTTCGCCGCTACCAATCCCTGTTCCTGGCAAGTGAAGATGTGCGCTCTATCATGCAGGATTTTTGAGGATTATTTTGCGGCTGGCAGAGCCCTCTCAGTGAGCGGCCATCTTGCTGCTCGGCAAGCCACGCCCCCGCCTGAATGTGAATTTTAATAGAACTCCAACTCATTATACACCTAGTTATCCTTCTCAGTAAAACACCTAGATATAAACTCCACCCTGCACAAAAGGAAAATATAAGATGAAGTCATAAAGAAGTTAACATCTTCCTTAATCTATCCTAGTCGGGGTGGTTACATACCTTAAGATGTCATTAACCTTGATCATGCTGTCTGCTATGTCAATGTTCCCACCCCTATTTTTTACGTTTTCCAAGAACTCAACATGACCCTAAGCACATTTTTTGAGGAAAAAGAACTCTAAGATTTCTATAAAGAAACTTCAATTACTGAAAAACACTATGGCAGAGATCTCTTTATAGACTTCAGTCTTTTTCAGGACGCTGTAACACTCAATGAGGTGTCCCACTGCCTAACTGATCCAGGTGATTCAAAGGATCCACCATGTGTTAAATATGAAACAATTTTAATCAGATGGTTGTTGCTAACTATATACTCAACTACTAGAATTACGAAACATAAATCAGAACTAGTTATGCCTTATTCACCAAGAAAACCAGTAGCAATACAGTAAACTATCTGGGTACACCCAACAGCGAGAAGCAGAACAAATCCATCTGGCACCACAAAGGTCTGAAGACAATCACACCTTGTCCCCAATGGGAAACTAAGCAGGGAAGCAGAATGTCCACTATAGCACTGTTCTTCTACTGAGATTCCATCACAGTGCAGCAGAACTGTCAATCTAAGTGCAACCTTGCTGATAGAGAAAAATCTAATTTTCCAAGACTATTGCTGAATATCCTTAGATCTCTAGACACTTTAACATTCAAAGAGTGTATACTCACACAGAAATCGACTGCTAAGCTCCTGGTGAAATATGCACACGCAAATACATTCAAGAATGTCTGATTATCTATTCGCTCTTAGCTCTACTGTAACTGTGGCAAAACCTTTGGCACTCCTTTGCTTGAGCCAAGGCCACAAACAGTAACGAGAGCAAGCTAGCAGATGCTCTAAATCAACATCCTTTACACAACCTATTTCATCCTCAAGCTGCCGTTTTGGCCCCTTCCAGCTTTCTAAGGTCAACCTCTTGAACAATGACTCCATCTGGCGCTGGTATTGGGAAAATGCCCCCATTGAGCATATGGCCCTCACTTGGAACACTGTTGGAATATGACCTCCTATTACATTGTTAAACATTATCACACCAGACTCAGGGCTTCTGCTTTCATCCCTCACACCATAATCTTTGTTAAACAAGGACAAAACAAAGCTATTGGACCTCATAACTGCAGTCAAAAGTCAGACTATCACAGCATGTTAGAAAACCCCTGACCCGTCTTCTGTTTCCCACTCTTAGAGGTCTGTATCACTTTCACAGGCTTGGAAAAACAATTCCTGCCAAAGGCTGTCTTATCTTCCTTAAAAGGCATATGGGCACACTAGCAGACTATTTAAACTGGACTGTCCTGCCTGTCACTGGAGGTGGGTGTAAACCATCAAAATCAAAAGAAAACTAGAATCCTTAATGGAGAGTAAAATGAGCTCTGCTCAACTCTGCTCGCTTACAGTAATACTCTACACCAGTGCTTCATAAACTATTTTTTTTAAACTGTATTTGAGCTTCACACACATTATCCCAGCGATTACGAAATAAAAATGGTTACTAACATGGTATCACTTCACCCATCAAGGGCCACAGCTCAAAGCAGTACATACAATGGATAGTGTCATTTGTGGAATAAACCAAGTCAACGAGCAAACAAAGTCACTCACTCGGTCATAAACTCAGCAAGGGTAACATCTATCAGTACAATTTCCCCTCTGTTTCAGGATGTCATCAGTGCTCGAGTCTCCTTCCTCAGTGATTCTCGCAAGCAATTGGTCCCAGATCAGTACCTCCCCCGCCGCCCCCTCGTCAGTGCAGGAGAGTCTAATATGGTGCTCCTCTGGATTCTTCAGACGAGACCACCGGCACGAGGTCCATCACGCCAGAGAAAACAGGACCAGGGTCCGGACGTCACTAGTCAGGTGCGCGTAAGTAACCAACGCGCCACAGGCACTCGGGGTAGACACTCCTCCGAGAAGGGAGATGATGAACACATCTCCGCCCACCAAACTGGATTCCAAACACTGGAGCAGGAGTGGGACCGGGTCTGGGGGAGCAGACACAGCATGCTGGTTAGCTGCGAGGGGGGGAACTCCTCACTCCCGCCCACAGTGTTGATCGGGTTTCTCAGCCTGCAGGCACTTACACCAGGTGCTGGGCATTATCAGAGGAACACGCCAAGTCCTGGGCCTTTAAAGAAAGTAGATTCCCACCGGTGGATATCGTACCTGTCGGCTGTTCGAAGGGGCACAGTAGGATCACAGTGGGCTCTCTACCTTGACAAAGTGAGTAGAATTAGGTAATAACACCTTTTCTCACGTGTGTTGTGTGTCACATACATGACATGTCAATTAATGTTTTAAATCACCTCTCCACATTTAATTATTGTCTACTATTGCTAAGGTTTTTAATACATGAGGCTCTGGGTATACAATCAGTGAGCTTCTTAAAGCGTACAGTATAGTACAATGAGCTTAGTAATTCTCTCCCCGTTTTATTAATGTATAAATGATGTCTTGCTGCTACCTTCTTTTATTACCATTCCCAGGTTACTTCTACCAAAAGACTTCGATTGAGAGGTAGGTACTCTCTATCTATCTCATCTATGGGTACTCTGCACTAACTTCTTGTAGTGTAGGGACACATAGACATAGCCCTGATGATTGCCTTAAACCACTAGGCTAATAATAGGCAGAAACATGTTGGCATGATATTTATCTCCATTCAGTGGCACATATAGGTCATTATACCAATATATGCCTCCTGGTTTTACCCGTTGGTAATTTTGAATAAACCTAGGATAGCACCTTAATAAAGAACACTTCTGTGGTTTATCCTAAGGCTTTTTTAATTAAAAAAAAAAACTGGATCAGAGCATTGTGCAGAAAAAATAAGAAATATCTAAGAACTCCCTCAGGTCAGCCCCCACCTGAGGTTGAGCCACCCTCATTCCAACAGGTCCCCCAGCCACTGAGTTACCAGCAGAACTCTAGTGCCATGTCGGCCGATAGCCACACGACGCTCCGCCAAGAGGAGGGCCAGCTATGCGAGTCTATAGAGAATTTTTTGTCCCTGGGATCTAACGATCACGCCCAATAAACAAGCAAGTCGCGTTAACGGGATCACCATTCCAGTGGCTTCCTTAATGCGTCTCACTTGGCCCCAGTAGGACTGAACCCTGTCACATGCCCAAGCCAAATGTAACAAGCATTGGTAAATGCAATAGGTTTTACCTATGTGATTAATATTAATTTTTTTTGTTGTTGCAAGTTTTAGCTTGGTGAGGAGTTGTGCAATATAAGTTACTGAAACTCCATAAAAGTGTTATGACTTGTTTATTGAGAAAGCCAAAATATTGTCCAGTAACTGGTGGTAATATAATGCGGGGAGATTAGCCAAAAGGCGAAGGGCAAAGAAAAAATAACATGCAGAAGGTGATTTGTTCTCTCTGTATTTTGAAGCCCCCTCCCTCCTCTTACACAGTAACCTCTGAGGAAAAGATTGTGCATATCGGAAAGTCTGCATACATCGTGTATCACAGTAACATCGACCCGTAAAGGTCACATACAGAATAAAATGCCAATTCCAGATTTTTTACGAGGACATGTTCTAAGCATTACCTCAACCTAGGTGCCCATTTACTCTGTTGCCTCCGGTCCCATCTCCGCGCCACCGATTCGCTTTGCCATCTGCACAAAGCCATCTCTTTAACTGCACATCTAATCACTAGGCCTCATTTACTGCCCCCGAGGAATGCACAGACATTGCAGAGGAAATGAGAATTAAGACCTAAAAGAATGCACTTATCACATGTACATGCTGCTGACATCCACAAATTACTCAGGCGATATATTCGCTGCACTCCATCTATCTCACAAGCTGCTCAAATACTGGACAGATTGCAATTTAAATGGATTAAACACTCTGTGCTCTTGAAAAAAGTGCGACTCCACCTGAGAAGGATAAAGCTCCATGGGTGCAGAAAAGAGTAGGGAGGTGGTTGAAGGAATGCACCTGGACCTGGCTGTAGCAAGGGCCTTTCCTCGGCCTGATAGTCCTTGAATAGGTGGGTGAAGAGTGGGGAGAGTAAAGAGATGCTGCCTTGGGCGTAATGGTCCTGAGTGGGGTGCGGGCTGGCGCAGAGGGTCTTCCCTGCACCTGATGGTCCTTGGCTGTTTCATGGGAGGAGGGCTTGGGAGAGTGGGGGTAGCGAGGATCTCCCAATGGCCGGGGTAGAGAGGGGTTTCTGGAGTCTGATGAGCTGAAGTGTATCTTTGGTGTTCAGATAACGGCTTCCTGTGTACTAGAAGCCCTTCAGATGTTTGGGTGTCGGTGAAGTGGACTGAAGAGGCTTGTCAGTATCTTGTCCATCCCCCGGTCTGAGACTTTCCATGGTATTGCATAACCCTTGGGTGGATGAAGGTTATGGGTGCTGAGAGGGATTTCCCTGGTCTGTTTCCCCGTCAGTGGCCGTAGGACACTGGCCCTGAGTGCAAAGCAGTCTACCAGACGTACTCGAACAGATATAGACAGCTGCTGCCCTAGATTTGGGGATGAAACTAATGGGGAATTTTCCCCTAGTGTTCGCAATGATTCTGTCTAATGATTCTAATGAGCCGGACTGGAACGCAGCAGTGCCGGATGGCTACTTTGTAGCTAATTTAGACAGGGTAGGAGCTAAAGGTGGCGGGATAGCATTAATTTATCGGTCCCTTTATAAGGTGAGGATTACGCCAGAACCTTCATTAGAAGCAGAGGCTATGTCATTTAGTATTAAAATGAACAACGAGAACTTTTTCCGGGGCTACTTATCTACAGGCCTCCAGGGACGAGATCCCCCTTTAATAGATCATTATTTACCTATTTGGAATCCTGTTTAGATACGGAGTCCCTTACAATACTGGGCGATTTCAATTTTCACATAGAAGCAAAAAATGACTCTGATACATCCTGCCTGATTGATAACTTAGCTAGCTTCGGGCTGAGCCAGATCGTATTGGAATCAACGCACCAAGCGGGTCATACGCTTGATGGAATCTTTACCAATAATAAACGCATTGAAGTGAAAGGGGTACAACCACTAACCTGGTCTGATCACTCTGCAGTCCATTTTATCGTTAAGATTCCTTCCACAAGTAGCGGTCGTAGGAATAGACCCTCCTCGGTAAAATCTCGTCCGTGGAAACTTATTCAACAAAATGATCTGATTTTAGCATTAACGAAGAATTCCCCAGCCTTGGCAGATTCCAATATAGCAGCCATCAACTTTGATAATTGGCTTAGGCAAGCAGTAAACCAGCTGGCACCAGAAGTGACAAAACACCTTAGGACAAGGCAAGTCTCGTCACCCTGGTACACGGCCGAACTTGAACAACTCAAAATAAAATGCAGAACGCAAAGAACGCATTTGGAGATCTGATTACAGCCTGATTGTTAGACCTGGCATCATTGGCGCAGGTCTCCCTTCCTCTTTTCGCTTCTTACCTTTTATGTTGGCTGGATTTAGATGCTCTGGGCGCTGTGCCACTGCCAATCAGTGACACAGCGCGAATGCTCCCTGTGTAAAGATAACGGTATGAATTGGGATAATCATAATTGGCTCGTTTGGTTTACCTGTCAGTCCCTAGTATCAGTGCCCTGTGTGTGCCCAGGGCTGGTAGTCCAAATACTGCTGATGGGCCGGCAGCGCTGATTTGCGCTACCCACCGAAGCAGCTTTTAAAGTATGTCTGTGTAGCATGTTCTAATAGCGAGTTACCCTCCATTTCACTGTTTACTATTGTGAGGCTATCCGTTCTCATAGGCCAGAATGGGCAGGCTGAGTATTACATGCCCTAATCCTACCTGCCCCCAGGAACCTGATAGGAACGTCAAATTTGATATGTTTAAGCTCAGGACATTGAGATACATCTTTTAGTAAGGATTATTTGCGTAGCCCGGGTTCGAAAATACCTCTGCTAGAAACAAGGTATTTTCTGGCCTCAGCTTTCCTGTAGGCTTTGCTAGCGTGTGTATTGGCCGTCTGGTTTTGGAGCAGCAGGGCCAGCTGGGTCAGACCTGGCTGGAGAGAGAGATCGGCATTTAGAGTAGGGTGAGGGGTGACTCTTTGATCTGAGCAGGGCCATGCCTGGCAAGGTGAATGATGGCTCCACCTCCCACTGGGCGTCTGATAGCAGACCCCCAGATTCTCAAAGGGCAGGATGTCGCCTCGTAAACCAAGTGCTCCCCGACCCCACTGAACTGGTTCTGGCTGGATGCAGTGATTTGTGACTGCAGAGAACAAAGACTTTTTAGGTATAAAACGCTGCGCTGAAACCTGTTTCAAGTGTGTTCCTTCTGGATGTCAAGACGGAACTCTGTCCGAGCGAACAGAGGAAAGGACTTTGAAACTTTCACCAAGCTTGCTGAAGAAACTACCCAAGGGCCTGAATAGAGAGCGCCTCCTGCTGAAGTCTCAGGGACATTAGACTTCACCCCGTCAGCCGCTCGAATTCCTTTGCTAGGAATTCTACTTGCAGGTGAGGCCTCCGTCGAGTAATCCGGAACCTCTAGTTCTACTGCGAGGAACTCGGACTGGTAACCCTTGTGAACTCTGCGTGTGGGTCGCCGCAGCTAAGAGAGAGCTGCCGCCGCTGAGTGCCCGCCTTAATTTGAATCTTCAGAACCTTCGCTGAACTGTGTGGGCCGCCGCAGCTAAGAGAGAGCTGCCGCCGCTGAGTGCCCACCTTAATTTGAATCTTCAGAACCTTCGCTGAACTGTGTGGGCCGCCGCAGCTAAGAGAGAGCTGCCGCCGCTGAGTGCCCGCCTTAATTTGAATCTTCAGAACCTTCGCTGAACTGTGTGGGCCGCCGGAGCTAAGAGAGAGCTGCCGCCGCTGAGTGCCCGCCTTAATTTGAATCTTCAGAACCTTCGCTGCACTGTGTGGGCCGCCGCAGCTAAGAGAGAGCTGCCGCCGCCGAGTGCCCGCCTTATTTTGAATCCTCAGAACCTTCGCTGAAACCCTGTGGGCCGCCGCAACTAAGAGAGCTGCCGCCGCTGGATGCCCGCACTTGTGCCAGTTGTGCAACATCGTGATTTGTCCTGTGAGCCGCCGCAGCTAAGAGAGAGCTGCCGCCGCTAAGTGCTCGCACCCTTGCTAACTTTGCATCATCGTGATTTGTTCTGTGAGCCGCTGCAGCTAAGAGAGAGCTGCCGCCGCTGAGTGCTCGCACCCTTGCTAACTTTGCATCATCGTGATTTGTCCTGTGAGCCGCCGCAGCTAAGAGAGAGCTGCCGCCGCTGAGTGCTCGCACCCTTGCTAACTTTGCATCATCGTGATTTGTCCTGTGAGCCGCCGCAGCTAAGAGAGGGCTGTTGCCGCGGAGTGCTCGCACCTTTGCTAACTTTGTATCATTGGGATTTGTCCTGTGGGCCGCCGCAGCTAAGAGAGAGCTGCTGCCGCTGAGTGCCTACGTCTTTGTCAACCTTGCACCATCGTGAATCGTCCCGTGGGCCGCCGCAGCTAGGAGAGCGCTGCTGCCGCCGCGAGCCCACCACGGAGCTGCATGATGAGAGTCATCGCCACCACCAGCCCGGGCAGCCGCGTGCTGCTGCCGCTGAGGGCCCGCCTGTCGCTGAGTGCCCGAATCATTGTGAGTGCACGTTGCGGACCACTGCAGTCGAGAACTGTGGTCGCTGGGAGTCCGTCTGTCACCGTCTCCGCTTCTTCGAGAAGCTACGTGCTGTGTCCCCGTCCAACGGCAGGTATCGGGTGCGCAACGGGTCGCGTAGACCCAGGCCTTGAACTCAGTCAGTGCCACGTTCTGGTGAATACGTTATTGCCTTTTTAAGTCCCTACTGATTTACGTGCATTGTGACTGGTTAAAACGCTTTTGAGAGTCTCGTGCTAGACCTTAGATAAAGATACTATTTTTCTATACCTACTTGAGTTGTGTCCTTTTGTGGTGTTGTTACTGCCTTATTGTGCATGGTCATAAATGCTTTACACACTGCCTCTGAGATAGGCCTAACTGCTCGTGCTACGTTACCACAGGGTTGAGCAGGGGTTATCAAAGGGAAAGCCCACTTGCCCTGACTTAGGAAGAAGGGTCCCTATTTGGACAGTGGCGCCAGCCATTGCCAACTAGAGACCCCATTTCTAACACTGATCTATAGAAATGAGTATAGCTTAGCCTTGGAGGACTATAAAATAGCCATAAAACCAGCCAAAATGGCTTATTTTACCGCGAAAATCCAGGAAGCAACTAACTCCACAAAGGAACTATTTAAAACTGTCACTGAGCTATCAAAAAGCCCTCGTGACACACGGTTCTCACCAGATCAAAACTTTGTAGACAAAATGGCTGTTTTCTTCCAAGAAAAAGGCCAGAATGTCTACAACGAATTCCAGAATACAGTGGAAGCGCATGGGACGCACCACCAAGAGGGATGGGAAGACATGGCACCTCAATGTAATTTATCTCAGTTTTCTGTGTTAATGGAAGAACAAGTGGCAGATTTACTGCTGCAGATCAAGTCTGGGTCCCCTCTAGATCCCTGTCCTCCGTACATTTTGCATTTGGCTCCAAAGGAAATTAGTGCATACCTCACCCCTCTACTAAATCAAATCATTAGCTCTGGGCTTTTTCCTCTAAGCTGGAAAAAAGCATGTATCTGGCCTATATTAAAAAAAAAAACACGCTTGACCACCTGGAGACCAAAAACTATCGTCCAATCTCCTGCCTCCCTCTACCCGCCAAAATACTGGAGAAAGCCATGAATTCTGATTTGACTAAATATCTGGATCAAAATAACATTCTTGACTCCACTCAGCATGGCTTTAGATCTCGGCAGTCCACTGAATCTGCCCTGATCATGGCAACAGAAGAGATCCGCAAGGCAATGGATGGAGGGGGGAGGGCAGTTCTCGTATTTCTCGATCTTACCGCAGCATTCGACACTGTAAATCATGCGGTATTAGTGCAAAGGCTGGAGGCTGCCGGCATTAGGGACAAAGCTCTAGCCCTACTAACTTCTTTCCTGGCATCCAGGGAACAACAAATTCATTGGGAGGGACTGCAATCAGATAACTTTACCCTCCCAGGGGGAGTTCCTCAGGGATCAGCCTTGTCCCCGACTATGTTTAACATCTATGTTGCCCCTCTGGCCAGGCTAATCAAAAGCCATGGTTTTAAGCTAGTGTCATATGCAGATGACACTCAGCTAGTGGTGTCAGTTACACAAAGCGTGGAAATGACAGCAGAACGTTTTCGAAACTGCCTTACAGCACTGATGGCTTGGATGAACTCAAACTTCCTAAAATTGAACACCGAAAAAACCGAGGTTGTGGAGTTCGGGCAGAAACCATCAATATGGAGCCAGCTATGGTGGCCCCCCTCAGCCGGAGTCTGCCCACTACCAGCGCCTAAAGCAAGGAATTTAGGCTTCCTGATTGATAAAGACTTAACGCTAGCCCCACAGGTAAACCAAGTGACTTCAGCATGTTTCTTTACCCTGAGAGTCCTACGTAAGATTCTTCCGTTCATTCCCCCCTCCCTGAGGAAAACGGTGGTCGGAGCCTTAGTCTTGTCAAGAGTCGACTATTGCAATGCTCTATATTTAGGAGCTGGCGCTAGTCAATTCGCCAAACTTCAGACACTCCAAAATGCGGCAGCACGAGTTCTGCTAAATCTACCCAAACATCATCCCACCTCCGCCAGTATTAAGCAACTCCACTGGCTCCCCGTTCGAAGACGGGTAGACTTCAAAGCTCTTTGCCTAGTGCACAAAGCTTTATATGGTGGTGGTGCCGATAATCTGCAATCGTTGTTTCCCCTCTATGAGACATCTCGCTGCCTTAGATCCACAAATACTGGACTGGTATACACCCCCAAGATAAAAAGAGTGAGGTGGGGAGAAAAGGGTTTTTCCTTCCAGGCAGAAAAGCTGTGGAATTCACTCCCAGTACAGCTACGACTACAGTCCAGCAGGTCGCTCTTTAGGAAAAACATCAAAACCTGGCTCTTTTCCAAACTCTAAATCCATCAGCTGTTTTGGTATGCTCACTCCTTAGCGCCAAGACGCCTCGGCAATAGTGCGCTCTATAAATACCCAGTCAGTTAAAGGTGATGCAGTAACAAACGACAGGAGGTTACCCGTAAACACGGTAGAGACCAGTGTAAGTAGTATATAGCATTCAACAGTGTCTCAAGGGGTTTTGTTTAATAGGCAATTTACAAGGGAGCACAACTAATTTGCTGTGAGCAGGGAAGGGGAACCAGGGAGACAAGAAACTGGGAGACATGTGGTTGAGGAAAAAACTTTTTCCATATATTTAGTCATATGATCAAAAAATAAACAATCATAAATGCACTGCGTTACATTAAATGTCATGTAACGTGTTATATTGTGCAAAAGTGCTTGTGAAAGGGTGAACGGCGCTGGTGACACGTGAAGGAGTATATACAGCGGGAAAATTGGCGCAAACAAAACAAATCCTATATACAATGTGTATTTTTAGTGATGCCCGTACAATGGATACAGTCAGTACAGATTAATCTTTGTGGGCAATCACAAGGGAGGCACCATAAATTATGCTGTGAGAGTCGACGGCGTTTCGGCCTTTATACAATGTTAGGCCATCATCAGGACCAGGTTACAATTTATTAGAGAACAGTGCTGTATGGGGAGAATAAAAAACACTCAATAGCAGATGGATAGCTCGCTGCGACACAGTGGATCATGGTCTCAACACTCTAGATGAGTGTAATAATACCCTAGCATGCTAGAATTGTAACACTGCTGCAATCCACGTTTTCCGGTTAGACTACCCTAGCCCACCTAGCACCTTGCTAACCATCCCGCACCACCTCCAATCCACATATTTTGTATGTTTATGCTCGGCCAGTCCACACTGTTAAACATATGCCATGTGGAGTCCTTCCACAGAAGCTCTGAAGTTTCTACCACTAGACATTCAAACATACTGTGTTTCAGGGAGTGGATTAACTTACACAAGCCACTCCACTTCTAACTGTGCCGTCCTAGCATATGATTGAATTGCACACGTCAAGGATCTTGCTTAAGAGGCTCTCGCAGATGCTTCTTGAAAAAGTGAAAATAAAGATTCCCTTCTGTGTCGTAATAAATTTCCAATGAAGATATCTCTATTAGTTTGCACTGAACCAAAAGAATACAATGAATTTATTAAATATCATCACACAACATGATTAAAATCATATATTCTTATTACTTTATTATCCCGGCAATTCAGAAATACCGGATGAGCCATGATGGAACATTAAATTCAAATCCATCGTCTTCATTGTAACTCCCTTGTGAAGACAATTAAGGGTGAGATACTTTGACTACTACAGCACTTGTATGATCTTAGCTGTAAGGGAGACTAAGTAATATGGCATTTTTGTCTGGTCCCCTAACACAAATAATTAGACATTTTTGTTTGTTTCTTGTGCTTGTTCACAATTATAAATAAGTTTGAGTATGCATTGAACCAAAACAATTTGAGTATGTCCACACACATAATGTTTCGCATTTAATTGTATTTATTATTTATTTTTAGATATTGTGGTCTGGTTTTAAAGGAATAAATCTTGTTTTTAATCTAAGTCCTGAAGAAGGTGTTTAAGAAATTACAAGATACACCGAAACGCGTCGACATAAGGACAAAGAAAATATATATGTACTGTTTTTAATATATGCAGATGTACTTTACACACTAGAGTATAATATACCGCATGTAGAATTATATAGAAACTTTAGTGGTTGTGTTAACAACTTTTGAAATTATAGCATAAAAGTATGCAAACATACCATAAAGTTCTCTATGCATGAAGTTCAATAGAAATGTCTACTATGCATTTTACACAATAAACTGTCAATTTTATATGTACAGTGTCCTACGAAAGTGGAAAAAGGTTTTTAAATCATGTGTAGACCAGTGTGTACAAAAAGGTGATTTTAATGGGTTCATATATGAATTATAATTGATCTGTGATCTAAGACTGAAAATTGGGCCTGTAATGCGTACAATAAAGTAATAAGAATATATGATTTTAATCATGTTGTGTGATGATGTTTAATAAATTAGTTGTATTCTTTTGGTTCAGTGCAAACTAATAGAGATATCTTCATTGGAAATTTATTACGACACAGAAGGGAATCTTTATTTTCACTAGTGTGATACAACGCGGTCCCTTTTGGTCTAACCTGGGTAACTCTCTCTTTTTTCTGCTTCTTGAAAAAAGCCACGCTGAGTTTAAATCAGGAATGAACATGATTAATTCAAGGATTTTTTTTTTGACCTGGGCTCCAAAATGTTTAAATCAGAATATATTTATTAAATATTTCATAAAACAGAAAAAAGACAGAACCTTGACATTAGGGTAAAAAGTCGACTGAGTCTATGAATAAAACCGTATTCACGAGTTATCTGTAAGTCAAATGCCATAAAAAATATTATAGAATTGTTATTTTTTTGCCACATGTCTACCTCCGCCTCCATTGTAGTCAGGATCACAGTTCTCTTGCTTTTTATGCACTGATAAATGAGTGAAGTTTAAACAGGGACTGCATTGCTGTATCTATATAAGGTTCACACGTAGTACATGGTTTCACTCTAACAATAATCTCTTACCTGGCAGTAGCAGACTGCAGGCATTGGATTGGGCGGCACATTGATAGTCCTCTTTTCCAGCATGAAGCTCAGCGTTGAAGCGGCAAGCATGGTAGGAAGGCATAGCTGCCAAATTTCCCAGGTCCATGCATGCTCCAGTCGAGTTTCTTCTTCTTTCATTCTGAGACTGCAGAGTGTAGGCCTGGTTTTATAATGGCATAAAGAAGACTACATGTCCCAGAATTCAAAGAAGAAAAACCTGGACTGGATACCTCATAATGTTTTGACCTGGGAACCTTGGCAGGGCTGTTGCTGAGGAGAGCCTGGGGCACTAGATGACGTGGAGCCTTGGCCTGCCAGCTAATTAGCAACGTGTGGCGGTCCTAATTCTCATCCTGGGGCAGACTGCAGGCATTAAACAGCAGGCAGCAAACAGCTTCCACCTCTTCGTTTGTCCTCAGTGGCACAGGACAGGTTGAAACTGGGGGCTAGCAGGTTGGTGAACACACAAAGAATGGGCAAATCCCTGGAGTATAAATAAAAGGGAAGTGGGTTTAGGGTGGGGGTGACCTTCATGACAGTTGCCTTAGTTTTGTGACCTGCAGATATCTCACAAGTACTAAGGGCAAAATCAGAAGGTCAAAAGCACGGTCATCATAATTTAGTGTGATCACATTTTGAAAACCAACAAGCATTAGCAAAGACAATAGGTCTCGCCTATGAGAGAGCTATTGGCTCTGTCGATGTCTTTTAGCCATGTTGTACAGTGCAGCGTGGCTAAAAGTTAGAAAATAGCGCTAATGTCATTGCCTGTCCTTGTCAATGCACTGGCCTCGTCACAGCGCCTGTTTTTCTGGCAGGAGGAGAAGGGCAAGCAACACAATGCTACCCAACACAAAAACCCAAATAAAGGCCATAGCATTACCCAAAGAGACACAACACCAATTATTTCTACGGACGAATACGAGGGAAAATTAATTATTTATTTAATTTCCCCTCATCGTCGGAATATAACACACCCCCCCCCCACGGGCCCCACAGCTACTACCTGCACGGGCCGCTGCTGCCTACATCTAAGTTTTAGGATAGTGATGTGTTTTCAATATTGTAACAGCAGCAGCTCACTACGATTACTGCAAATAATCTCTTTGACATATGAATATGTGAAGTACTGTTTTGATCTAAAATAAACTTTTTTATGGATGTTGCATGAAACATAAACACAACACAGAACCACGTTGGACGTTTCAAATGTTTTTTTTAGCTGCAATCTAGCGCCTGAAAGCCGAGATTGGACCACTTTTAGAGCACTTAGTTATCCAATGCAATATGGATGTTTCCCAATGGGCTATAAAAATAGCTCAGGCCTATTTGCTGCACGCATTATGTCAATTTTTTACGATCTTGACCCTGACGCACTGTCCTAGGTAGATGATATCTATTTAACGGGCGACTAATTGAATGACCACCTGGCCAGAGTAGATTGCATAATATTGGGATTTGATGAACTTGGCTATAAGTGCAACTTCAAAAAATCGAAGATATCTTTACTGATTGTCCTTTTCTTAGGATATGAACTTACGCATGAGGGAAAGAGCCTAGCCCCTCATTTTGTGGAGAAATGTGCGCAACTGCAACCTTCAAACACGCAAAAAAAAATTGTATATCCTGCTAGGATTTCTAAATTTTGGCAGAACATATATACCAAAATATTGCACAACGCATTAAACCTTTTTATGAATTCATAACCACTGATTTTTCCACTACACGTTGGACATGAGAACACACAGATAGGCTCAGATCATTACAATCTGACTTGCTTGAAACATGTTACTTACAAACAAATTAAATCTTCCACCGTGGCTCGTCCACCTCACACGTCTGTTGATCTCCAACAAGTCTTTCAGATGCATTTTATTTAGATCACTGTGGTCAACTGATTTTGGACACTGTGTTTAAATTTATTTTAGTTGCACTTGAACCTTGCTCTAGATTCCTCTGCGTTTGGCCCCAACTGTTATTAAAGACATGCAAGTCTTTGTCGGGACACATGCAAGCGGTGCCATTCCACTCGGACCTGGGCCCAGTTTTCGTGTCAAAAGTGTGCCGGGATTTTATGGCATCCCTCGGTGTACAAGTGCATTACTCTTCTCCATGCTTGCCCGAGGGCAGTTCTGTTGTGGAAAGAATGAACCATAACGTAAAGCAGTCCTTAACTGCTAGAGTATTAGGCACTTGGCGTAGATGGATCCATCACCTCTACGGGGTTCAGAGGGCTCTAAATAACCTCCCTAAAAGATCCCTGGGTGGGCGGCCCCCATACAAAGTACTTTTTGGCATCAAAATGTATGTTCCAGACCTTGACGGATTAGACATTGTGGCGGCTGCTGCGACCTTTGATGTAGATAATTGTTTTGCCATCTTACAGGATCTACAAAAGTTCTGTGATGCCCAATCAAGCGAACAATTGAACACGTCTCCCTCTTCTAATACCGAGGTAAAACCCGAACTTTACGCCTGGATTCCAAAAATTGGAGATCTCGTTCCAGAAAAGGTGGCGATTAAAAAGTAATTTGGGCCATCATACCGAGCACAGGTGCCTGTCCTTGGCGTCCAAGGCACAAGGACCGTTATCCTGTTGCCACTTCCTGGTTCTAAAGGCAAACGTTTTGTCTCCATTGAACATGTCAAACTACACCATGTGGCCGATTTGAAATAGTAGGACACGGGGTGCCCTTGCTACTTCACAGGACATTCCTCTGCAGCTAGTGACCACCACTGAAGCTGTTACTCCCCCGATGGGTGGGGGGGGGGAGAGAATATGTCTGCAACCAGCAACATGACCAAAGTGAGTACTGTTCTTACTACAGTGTCTTCTGCAGCTGGCGTCATTTATACTGATCCACCATTGGTGGATCCACCTCTTTTGGATTTTTCAAGCCCTGTTACAGAACTGGTCGACGGGGTGTTGCCCCCCCCCCCCCCCCATTCTTCTTCCCATAAACTGAAAAGAGATTTGTCCCTCGTGAACATTTCAGCTGTTCCAGTAACTAATGGAATTGTTTGGGATAAAGTTCCTTCCGACATATTCGGTCCTATGGAGATCCTACAGATACTATATGGTAATTGGTACCTGGGTTACATTCAGATGAGGGGAATGTTGAAACTGTAAACTCAATGCCTCGGACCTGGACTATTATACTGTTTTCAAACCAGAGGACCTGTAACTTAATTCTGCTAATTATGTTGATATGTTCTGTTATCACCATTACGGCCATCATTTCCTACATAGGGCCAATGTTCAACGTACACTTTTTAATAACACACAATGGGAACATAGTCCGACTCTCCCACAAGGAGTTCCAAAACGTACAAATAAAAATTCACGTATTTTTCAGGATATGATACTTCAGATCCTACATTATATTATTTCAAATTAGGCCCTACACCATCCAAAAAAGATATGCTTACACAGACTAAGCTAATATATACAGCTTTGTTTGTCACCCAGTTAGCCCTTAAAGGCTATGATTATTGGAAGGACTCGATTGAACTGAAATTGGTTTGGGGAACCAAACCTTGGCAAGATCAGGAACGAAAACCTTGTTTCGAGCATGCTTAATTCCAACACAAAGGATTTTTTGGAATGACACCGTCCAGCAGACTACATATCTGAGACTGGCAAAAATTAAAGAAATGAATGGCCTGGATATTCTCTCCATTGCCCGCTTCCTTAATTGGCAAAGTTTGACAAATTATACTGAAGAACAACTCAATGGTATGGTACAGAATGGTACATTTAATTCCACACTTTCAGGTCCTCACGGGTGGTTATTGTGGCCAGTAGACACAAATGGTTGTCATGCTTGTTTTCTTAATTCCACACCTGGGTTTAAATCAAGCCAACCCGACCCCCGATATTCCCACTCGCAACATTCAGGTAATGTTACCACCTATTCAGTGGGGAAATTGTTTCAACAATGGTTGGAAAATTCCACACTGTCTGCAGTAAAACAACATCTTTATCGCCTGTACGAAGATGTGGACTTATCAGATTTTTTATTAGTTCCTAAATGTCCACGTTCTGAAAAGATTTATTTATGCTACATATAATGAAGTTTGGAAATTGTCCCAAATGGAAGCTGCCAAACATTTAAGACAAATTGATCAGGATAATTTGGATAAAATGCTTGCTGTTGTTGATAATATTATTAATATGCTGTCTTCTTCCATTTATAATTTGAATAACATTGTGTCATCCGTTATTGATATTATGCAAAGTGACCTGTCAACATTGTATCATGGGCACAGCCAGCTTAGATCTATTATGCAGTTTAGCTGGACACTTCAAACCCTTAAGAATGGACGCGTACCATGGTGTATCTGAATTCTAGTAACTTATTTTTGCCTTTTAAATTAACACGCAAACAACTGATGGTACAGAAAGATGCCGCCTATACAATGCTGCATTTGTAGAGGTTAGAACAACTTCCATTTACCATAGCCGAAACATCTTCAGCTGTATGGTTAATACACGCTGTAATATCTTTGCTCATCTCAACATTTCAGTTCACAGCATGCATGAAACATTTCCCTGTCTGTAGATATGAACCCCTAGGAAGCAGCTTTATTCATGAATTATGGTCACTCCCATTTTAGTTCGAGCCTGAGCCAGCGCACAAGCGCTGCTCTGCGAAGATCTGTGGTAGTTCAGTACAGAGAGAAGCTTTGCCCACTCCCCCGCCCTTATTTTTCATTGGCTTGTGTGTTTGTCCTTAGTAAATGCTGTCTTCTATTTCATTATGGGGCTTGTTAGTCCCTCCTTAGTACAGCCATGTCGTCATTTGTATCCTCCCATGGCTACTGGCCTCTTTACTTGGTTGTTACACGGTGTACTATTTTCGTCATTGAGTTTCTTCTAGATTAGGCACAACGACGTCCTGTGTGCGTGCTTTCACTTTTACGGCCGTATTGTGTAGTTTGATATACTTAAAAGGAGGAGACCTTAGGTGGCCCGTACAGCCATTGGTAAACTTTTCATCGGAGCTCCGCTCCTGGGCAATGAGCATGTGGCTCGACTTTATTCACCCCCCAAAGCGCCTGTAGCACAGGGAGAACCAGTCGCTTTCACTTCCCCCATGTGCAGGCTATTTCTGCCCCGCTTGTCCACCCACACCCTGCGGTCCGAGCGGGCCTGCAAACCCCCCACGGGGCAGAGCTCTCCAGCCCGTCCCAACCGAGGGCAAGGTGTGATGCAGTCGTACACCACGCCAGGGCATCCCTAAACTGTAGGGCCAGTGGCGGGACTCTGATCTGGTCCCGCTGCAGCTATGGCGGCAGCACTGGCTGCAACGCCATCCTCTCTATGCCGGCGTGAACTCGCTAGACGGTAGAGGCAGGACGATGGGGCCCCACACAGACAACTTGCCCTTCCTCCTTCAGACCTCCGTCCTACCCAATGAAGCCAACGAAGGGAAGCAGGCCGGACCCCGCAACAGCCGGGCGGCAGCACTGGCTGCAACACTACCTCATCTCCACACCAAATCAATGCAGGAGCTGCTGTCCCCAATTGGGCACCCCATGCTCTGAAAGCAACGGGCCCCACCGCGCCCAGTACTCAAAAAGGATTATAGTCCACAGGCATGTCAGAAGTGGGATCTGAAACCACACCTCCAGCGGAGACTGCACCCGGAACTCAGGTCCTGGACCTCTCAGCCCTCCCCACTTGCGCTAGAAACACGGATGCCCGACACCAGTGATGGGGCCCCTGCCGGGGCTGCAAGCCACCGACCGTGCTAGTTTACTGACAGTAGGATGGGGGGGATTAAAATTATGACAAAGAGTGGCGCCCCTAGAGCTGCACGCACACAAATATTTTTTCATGCATGCCTCTGCTGTTTTTCCCTTTCCCAACATCTGCCGATTTGTGTGACTGATATCCGCCTCCCCGTGATGCTGTTCAGCCGATAGCCTGCCTGCGTGTCACGGGGTACACCCAGAGAACGTTCCATTTTGTGACAAAATTAAATACTTTGCATCTTTTTGAAGAGGCAGAGCTGGGCTCGCTGAAGCACTCGGTGCAGCAGTAACATCGAGAAAATAAATAATACTCACTATTAATAAACATGCCCGTTTTTGCCCTACCATTGGGTTGTCTCTATCACTGAAATGAACCATGATGCTCAATTGTCCACCCCCCTCCACCGCTCGGAATCCCGCTTTCCGACGGCCATACTGAAGGACTGGACAGCAGGCTCCCAAGAGAAGGGGTTAGACTCACCATGGCAAACCCGACACCTGCGGTACCTCTGGACCCAGGGACACGACACGGCCGGACAGCGTGCTGCACTGCTCTTGCATTGTCATCCCCGATTACTGGGAACCCAGTTAATTACTTCTTCTGACAGCTCGATTCCCTTCAGAACAGTTGCAATCATCGATAATACATAAAAACACAGTTTACACTTGTTAACTAAAATAACAAGCATTTGCAATGCAACAGGTCTCGCATTTATGCAAGTTTCAGCTATTGGCATTGTAAATGACAATGGCTGTTATTTATCTTTTGGTTTTTGAAACGTAAATGAAACGCATTGTCATTTACAATGCCAAAAGCTTAAACTCTCGTAAATGCGAGACCTATTGCATTGCAAATGCCTGTTCTTATTATTGTGAACGTGCCGGCAAAGCGGTATTTCTTACTGGAAAAGAATGCGACTCTTCTGTCAGGCACTCACTCCTTTGCAAACACGATACTGTGCACTTGCGCATGTAATGCTTCAGTAGCGAATTTGACCTGCTTTTTAAAAGGAATACCAGCTCCTGCAATACTTCCACTTATTATTGTCCTGTCAAATATTACTTATTTAATGCTTAGCGATCAAGATTGTTTTGGAATGCGTGCGAGGATCCCATACATTTTATCGGTTTCTCAAACTGTTACATGTTGTAATAACAACTTGTTTCCACCCATGCAAGAAGTTGTTGATAGCCTGTTGTGGCCTTCCATTCCAACTTTGAAGGCAGACTTTAACAAGCTAATCAGACTCAAAGAACTATTGTTTCAAAAAGAAATAGCTCTCACATCTGCCCGGGAGACTTTCTAATTACAGGTTGCAAGGACATCCAGTGAGATACGGTCCTTCGGAGTAATACCAGCATTTATATATTCGCTTTTTTCTAGTGTGTTTGGAGGATTCCCAAAGCTGTTATTCCTCATTTGCGCCATTTTGGCCCTGTATTTGCTCCTCCCCAATGGGTTTTCCATTTGCAAGCCCCCTGGAACTACCACTGTCCCAGCAGTGTCGTGAGCATATGCTTCGATACTCCAGAATCTTGTTGCTTCAAGAACTAGACCTTGATTGGCCACTAATATTCAGACCTGCCTGGTTTACCTGCATGCAACCTGCGTTCCACTGCCTCTGGTGCCCCTTCAAATGGGCACTAGATATTTGCCTGGCTTTGCAGGCACCTGCTGCCATGGACATTGAACTGCTAATGATTCCCTTAGCTACCCATTTTCAGGACTGTCCCTTAGGTTTGCGGCTTCTCCAAAATGCGAGGTATGAGACACTCCTTTTTGAGGAAATGTGTGCAAAGGCACATTGATCACTAAATACTGACTCTACTAACACGGATGCAGGTTACCTGGTAGCTATCTCTGCATCGGCTGAGACCGAGCATCATGTCTGTTCTGTGGAACTTGTGACCTGGGTTGTCGATCAGTCGTCTTCTACGGAGACAGACTCCTTTTTGGAGTTCCTGGCCTTTGAATTTGTGAGTGACATCCTGCATACCTCCGATGCACCATAATTTGATTATTTTTTCTAAATTGACATATTAGTTTTTTTAAATATATTTGTAATCTGTTTTATAAACATGCTCAGTAGACATGCTTTGAATTTACTTGACGTGCTATTGCCCTGTCCAAAGGGAAGGTGTTGTGTGTTCCCTATATGGCTCATTGTCATTTTCCCTTTGTTAGCCTAATTATGCACTTTGTAGTTCACGTTTGCTTTGCACACGTTACCAAATATCTTGCTTGTTTTTGTGCCACATTGTATTTTCACGGCCAGCACATGTTTTTGTATTTTGTTCTTTTCCTGGAATTTAGTCGGAACAGCCCAGGCAAGGTCAAACAACATTGCTCCTTTTTATTCTCTGTGATCGTACACTTGCATCTAGGCATAATAGAGAAACCCAGCTGTTGTTTTTGAACACACATGTTTTGTCATATAACCCGGGCTGTGTCTTTTTAAAAACACGCAGAACGGAGACTTGGGGGGCAGAGCAAAGGTCCTGAGACGAGAGGGCTGCGTCGGCTGAGATATAGAGCAACTATCTATGTATTGCTAAGGTATTGGGTTCGCCACTAATCCCAGAGATCTATAACCACTTAGCTTCTGTAGTGAGTGTGGGTTTAGGCAAATCTGTCAGCTAATATGGCAGGGGTTTTCATTGTATATGGTCTGCTAATCATGCTAATGATATTACTGACCTGGATTTATTTTCTAATTGTAGCACAGGTATTGCATATTAGAGCACAATAGTTTAAATAAATATTGTAAGCTTCCTTCGTGTCTCTTTTCTATTTATTGCGGACAAATACAAGTGAGAGAACGTAAGCGGATGACCTGCTACCGCAGTCTCTGAGAGGGTCGGGAGTATTGTGTTCTGGGGTGCCAAACCACTTGTCTCCCTAGGAACGTTAGGAGGGCAAGTTAGGCACTATAAGCTAGTCAGATTCTCGCCCATAGGTACTGATGTGGTATGGTGACTCAGTCCCTACATTCTGATGTTCTATGGTCCCAAGCATAGTTCTGTTTCTGAGCAGAATCCCTGCAGCACTTTAATATACTGACACCAACAAAGAGGAATACAGCATCCTGATCCTCATGTTCTATCCACTGTCCTCGACGCTTTAGGTCATCTGTCCTTCCAATCATCCTAAACAAGATCTGACTCATGGATGATACCAAAATTTAACTCCAGCCCCTAGTTTTTTTTATATATGCATCAATACAATTGATTAAATAGAGCACAACCAAATCACAACCTAAAACCTATTCATTGATGACACTTAGGGCATCATATATGAATCTGTCGTCCTTTACCTCTTACAATTCATGAGCAAATTACAGACTCGCATGATGTACCAGCATTTCAGGCTAAAGCTGCAAATGGTGTCATATCTGCTCGTTTTACCCACTACCGCCATCCTCTGCATCCAGTTCTCGATTCCCACCCTGACTAAAATTAATATTGCTCTCATAGTAGTTCACCATGCCAAATCCTGAGTTTTTCCTCGATGAAAGACTACAGTTAGTACTCCCCATCAATAACACTGAAGAATTCTCAATTTCATCACAGCCTCTTGAGGTGTATTAATACCTTAGCGTCTGTTCTATCAAAGGGTTTTACCCATTCTGCGTTAATGGCGAAATACATTGATACCGAGAGAGCTGGGGCCCACTTAAACATCCCTACTCAACCAGATGGTCCTTTTAGCTGTTTGAGAAGTTAGAGGGAGAAAACAATCACAAATCAAATTCAATACAGTGTAACCAATCTAGTCACACATTAATCTACTCGACAACAAAATCTGAGATTGCTACGGTTCAATTATAAATTCAGAAATATATTCATATAAATCAATCTTAACATTACAGTATAGAAATGCAGAACACACAGAATGAATCCAAATCTCCTGAAGAGATTTACCCTATAAAACAAGACGCATACAACTAATTCTGTTATGACGATGCAAGTAATCAGGGAAAATAATAGGGCATTAAATTGCATCAAATGATTCTCAAAGGTAAGCATGTGCAAGCTATCTCTCTCTATACTGCCTTAAAAGGGACAACACAAAACTAAGAAGTATTTAATAAGAGTGAAAATTAGAAAGGTTTCCACACACTATGAAGGGGTGAGGGGCAAAAGTTCTCTACTCCGGCCTCCCCAATCACATAACTATAACACACAAAGAGGAGTAGCGAAAAGTGATTAAAAGGTGGTGCATGCTATGTGTAGAAATACTGCCCTCACTTACAAAGTTGTTACATGCTTTATCATTAGGCTTGCTTACAATACACCCCTGCGCAGACCAATGCCTGGGGTGGAGCAAAAGGGAGGGGAAGACAATACAAACATAAAAAGAAATTATATCTCAATATGCATTGGGATCACCGAAAGAAAAGTGCAGTAGAGGTTTAAAACTAGCTCGGTGGTCTCTCTGTCCAACAATTTATTCCTGGACCCACCATCTAGGTCTAAAAACGTGAAGAATGGTGGTGATAGGAGAGATTTAAGAGTCCCTACACCCCTCCTTACTGCCAAAGTGTCGACATGTTTCAGCCGTGCTAAAAGTGCCCACAGTGTTGGGTCACACCGGCATTCTTGAGGACCAATCAGATCCCAAGTTTTATATTTACCCTCTGTACCAGAGTAGTGTATCCTTGGAATCTGTAATTTCCAAGAGGAGGGTGCCCCTAAGTAACTCACACTAGTTTATCGAGTTTCATCAAAAGCAATGCTTAAGGTGAGTTCTGGAAAATTTCCTGGGCAGAGCACCTACCTTGACGAAAGTTTGACAGCAGGGGTCTCTCCCATTCACTCGCCATTTTTAACATTGCTTTTGATGAAACTCGATAAACTAGTGTGAAAATATCATTTCATATACATCAACATGAATAAAAGTTCGTGTCACATCTATAAATGCTTGAACATTAGTCTACACATACACTATATTTTGCCAGATTCACAATGAGACACAGCTAAATGTTAATTTCTCCTAAAATATTAATATATAAATGTTACAAAGACCGTTATTAGTCACATTTCTATACACACAGTTTATAAGTCTCTTTATTTTTGTAAACTCGTGGTTCCTCTGGAGCAGTACCCTCAAAGCCTGCCTTCCAGCAGCACAGACTCAGAACTTTTAATAACAATCTGAGGATAGGAGTGTCTAGATGAGGGGGAAGAGAATTAGGGAGGGTACTGCGGGGAGAGAGACCTGGAACAGACGAAGACTGAAGTTAGCAGTTATCTCTTGGCCTGGACATATACAGGATATAAAAAAGATTTTTAGTTTAGCATTATTTGTCTGCGCTTACCTGCAAGACAACTTTACTCCATTCATCTGGTAATAGAGAACTCTTAACAAAATCTCTACAATTGTCTTGCATAAGGACACTTCTAATCTGAGCTGTGAAAGTCTCTGATACTCATCAAAATACCACAGTGATGATTTGTCACATGAGCATAACTTCAATATACTTATGAAATGTATTTGACAAAACAGAGCTAAGAAATTCACTGACACTCATCAAATAACAGAGTGATGAGTTCTCACTACTTAAATCTTCAAGAGTCTCTTTGATGAGTCTTTTGGTTCACAAACAAAAGAAGAATGGTCTTGAAAGTAATGTGTCCAAACCAATCTAAAGTTCTTTCCTATGAGCAATACCTTTCTTTGTGTAACAATGTTCAAATGTGTACTAAAAGGGGAGCTTTAAAATATTGCTGCGGTTGTACAACAATGTTCAGGTTTGTACTATAAGAGGAGCTTTAAAATATTGCTGTGATATTACCAAGTTGAATAGTCCAACATTCCTTCTTGTACTAACCGCTGCCTCTGAAGAATGGTATCATTTTTAAAAAGAATTGAGCTTTCTCAAACGTCTCAGAAACACGACGTGTTATGCCGACATTGGAAAAGAACAAGGAAATAAAAGTGCATCTATGAGATGCCTTACCGTGAGCGGCGCTTCCTGTTTCATTCCGCTGGTGCTGCTACATCGAGAAACCAGTACTGCAAGCAGTTGACGTCGGGCACGACCAATATTTATACAGATACGCTGCTGCGGTAACTTGAGGTCCACGCTGTGACAGAACTCCTCCCACAGTCAAGGGTTGTGGCAACTACGTTTGCACAACAAAAAGAAAGGACGAAAATTAAAAAAAGAAAGGTGTAAACAATAACAAAGGACTCCAGTGTTATGTATTGATACGGAAACCCACAGTTTGGTTTATTCACAAGAATACATGCTGAGCATACCAAGAATGGCTAATGCCAATCAATGTAATTTCTTAAGTCAGTGTCCGTTCTTAGGTCAGTGCTATGACCATTTCCAATATCCTACCACACATAATGTTCCTTGAAGCAAAAAGCAAGAAAGGGCATGACAATTTTACACATGGAGTGCTTTAAACATACAATACCCCATCTTTTCTTAGTAACATTAATCAAACTGAATATATTCTAGTGATGACTACACATGATTATGATGCACTCCTACAGTATTTTAGGATGGGATCAAAATTATGCTGCTCCAATCCCCCCCTCTGATGGCCAGGTCAGACCAGGCCCCTATCAAGCCATCACATAATCTCTTAATATTATCTTTTGATTTTATCAGATGAAACAATCTAAACCCTTGTTGTGGCAATTGCCTTTTGTCTGAATTCCTCTGAATGTTTCATTTCATTGTAATAATCACTCTGCTTCTTCTCCATCTCTATATCTTCTCTTTTCTGGGATATTCCTTTGTTTGCCGTACACTTTCACTGTCAACATCACAACCACTGCATAAAGAGCTATGATCAATTGAGGCTTCAAGATGGAACCAAATATACTACTTCCCAAGTTAGCAAATCATCTACCATCGGTTTCCAACTGAATCCCAAACACCAGCGGTTGCCAATCCACTCAATTCCCTTTGTATGTAAGTAATATCCTTTATATATTTCTGTAAATCCTTACTTTTATCTGGGATATAAGTACAGCAGTGTTGAACCTTCAACATCCAGCAGACTCTGCCTTCTTTTGCAAGCAGAATATCTAAAGCAAGCTGATTCTACAAAACCATAGCCCTAATACAAACCATTGCAGTATTTACAAGCAATAAAGCTCCAGCAGTTTTAGTGGGTTCACTGACAAAATATCACCTTGGGAAATATCCCCATACGAAAATATTGTCACAAAAATATCGTTGTCAAAAATATTGTCATGCTATCTTCATAATGTAAATGACAAACATTGAATAAAAAATATTGTTGTCATTAATATTGTACAAAATATTGTTTTTTTAAATAAATTTAAATCTTAAACATTAAATATATTAAAAAGTAACACTAATATAATACTAATTAAATATATTTAAATTATTTTGAAATAAATATAACTTATACTTATTCAAAAAATTAAAAACACACATATATACATATTGTTACATATATAATAAAAAATATTATTATAATATATTTTCTATGCTATCTCAGCCCCTGAGTACTGAGGCAGACGGGAGAGGTATCATTGGAAAGGGGAGAACGTCCCCTTTCCAATAGTGCCTCTCCCTAGTAGATCACTGCTTGGGGATTGCTGTAGGAGGGCGATCCCAAGCAGGGATCCACCCACTAGGCACCAGGGAGGGGGGAGTGGACAAGGGCTTTTGCTCCCCCCAACGTTTTGGAAAATGTAGGTCTTTCTGGTCCCCGCTGGGGGGCAGAGGGGGGCTGAAAGCGCACTAGGGATTTATTTTATGAGTGAAAATAGGGTTGGGGGCTGCCCAAAATGGGCATGCCAATGCCCCCCCAAACAACCTCCAGAAAGACTCTGCCCCCTAGGGGGCAGATAGCCGACTAGACACCAGGGATTATTTTTTTTAATAAAAGAGGGATGGGGGCTGCCCACAAATGGCAAGACCATTCCCCCACCCAAATATATTTGAAAACAGTCTTTCTGCCCCCCCCCCCAGGTGGCAGATGGGGGGGGCAATAGCACACTAGGCACCAGGGATTTTTATTTATGTACATTTAGGGGTGGGGGCTGCCCAAAATGGGCATACCAATGCCCCCATCCCCCTAAAAAATTGCCACAGTATTTCTGCCCCCCCTCCCCGGAGGCCGATGGGGACAATAGCCCCTGATCTGCCCCAAGGGGGGCACAAAGCCACTAAGCATCAGGGAGTATGTTTTTTTTTATACGTAGGGGTGGGGGCACTAGCATGCCCATTTTGGGCCGCCCCCACCCCTACTAATTAGATAGTCTTTCTGCCCTCCTTGGGGTAACAGCCCCCGATCTGTACCCTGGGGGGGCAGAAAGCCCACTAGGCAGCCAGGGACTGTTTGTATTTGTAGTTGAGGGGTGGGGGCTGCCCAGAATGAGCATGCCAATGCCTCCACCCCCTACAAAATTGCCACATTCTTTCTACCCCTGGGAGGCAGCTGGGGGCAACAGCCCCTTATCTGCCCCCTCCCCCCGGGTGGCAGGAAGCCCACTAGGCACCAGGGAAGTTTTTTTTTTATATGTCGGTGTGGGGGCTGCCCAAAATGGGAATGCCCGTGCCCCCACCCATCCCAAACTAGTTGGACAGTCTTTCTGCACCCCTTGGGGGCCTATGGGGACAATATCCCCCGATCTGATCCCCCAGGGGTCAGAAAGCCCACTAGGAAGCCAGGGACTATTTTTCTTTTTTTGTGGGTCAGGGGTGGGGCTTCCTAGAATGGGCATGCCAATTCCCTCTCATCTGCCCCCCGGGGGGGCAGAAAGCGCACTAGGCACCAGGGATTATGGTTTTTTTTATACGTAGGGGTGGGGGCTGCCCAAAATGGACAAGCCAGAGTCCCCATATACAAATTAAACAGTCTTTCTGCCCCACAGAGGGGCAGAAAGCCCACTAGACACCAGGGATATGTTTATGTGCATGTTAGAGAGTGGTCCCATAGACTAGGGTGGCCCCCCTTTTTTTCTAGGGACACATTTTGGCTGTTTCTGCCCCCCTTGGGGGCAGATCAGCAATATTTGCAAGGGGGCCTGAAAACCACTAGATACCAGGGAAAGTTTCTGTGTGTGTGAACTGGAGCTCTGCTGACGGTCTGCGTGTACTGGCATTTGGCTGGCTGTGTGTGTACTGGCATTTGGCTGGCGGCGTGTATGGACGTGCAGTTGGCTGGTGGTGTGTGTGTGTGTGGACTAGCGCCTGGTGGTGTGTGTGTGGACTAGCGCTTGGTGGCGGTGTGTGTGGACTATTGCTTCCTTGGTGGTGTGTGTGGACTGACGCTCGGCTGGCGTTGTGCGTGGACTGGTGCTTGGTTGATGGTGTGCATGGATGGGGCTTGGCAGGCAGTGTGTGTGGATGGTGCTTGGCTGGTGGTGTGCATGGATGTGCTTGGCTGGTGGTGTGCGCAGCAGCGGCTCCTCCGCTATGGCAGAGGAGCGTCACTCCCCCCCCCCCCCAAAACAGCAGGAAAGGAAAAATAAAATGATGATAAACACTTGTTTTATTTTTCCTTTCTTGCCCAGTCTTGGGGGCTGGGCCGGGGGGGAGGGAGAGGGACTGAGGAGAGTGGCAGATGCACTCCCTTCACTTTGCATGACGGTCAAATTGTCATGCGCAGTGAAAGCTCTCTCCAACCCAGCAACACAGCTGCGTTCGAGAGAGCAGGCACAGACTCACAGTATGTCCTGTTGAGCCAATCGAGGGCGCTCAGGCCAATCCTGAAGCTGCTCTCATGTGTGAGAGCAGCTTCAGGATTGGCCGCAGGGCATTCTGGGAGCCTGTGCCGCCTGGAGAAAAAGCGGAGAAGAGCACGACGTGGCCAGCTGCAAGTACGTTTTTTTCTTCCCACCTCTGACTCCTATACCCGCTCCACCACCCACCCAGCCCCACCCACCCCACCGCTGCTCGTCCAGCTCACCGGCCTGCCTGGGTATGCATGGACTGGCGGTGTGGCTTGTGTGGATCCCCCAGGGTTTTTTTTTACCCAGAATCCCCTGCAAACTTCAAATTTAACTAAAAAGTCATATTTTTTCTGACATTTCTGTGTGGGAAAGTTGTAGGATCACCACACCAGTACAAATTTCCTAACACCCAGCGTTGCCCTCGGCCTATTCATCAAAATGATACGTCACTTCTGTGGGTGCCCAAAGCAGAGTCAGCCTAAAAACGTATAAAGAAACTGCCTTTTTGGACCCACTTTGGTTTCCCCTCAATATTTACAGGTTTTTGGCCCTTCCCTGTCGCAGGCACTTGGCCCACCCACACAAGTGAGGTATCATTTGTATCAGGAGACCAAGGGGAATGCTGATTGGTAGGACATTTGTGCTGTTGCTGTGATCCCACAACTTTCTCACACAAAAATGTGAGGAAAATGTAACTTTTTAGCTAAATTTGTGGTTTGAGGGGATTCTGGGTAGGAAAATGTAGAGGGATCCACGCAAACTAGACCTCCCTGGACTCCTCCGGGTGTCTAGTTTTCAGAAATGTCTGGTAGGTTTCCCTATATGGCTGCCAAGCCCAGGACCAAAAACACAGGTCCCCTACTATCTAGCATAAAAGGGGTCACCTGGGTTTTTGGTCCCGGGCTCGACGGCCATCTAGGGAAGCCTACCAAACCCAGACAGTTCTGAAAACTAGACACCCAGGGGAGTCAAGGTAGGTGCGGCTTGCGTGGATCTCCCAACATTTTCCCACCGAGAATTCCCTGCAAACCTCAAATTTAGCTAAAAAGTCACGTTTTCCTCACTTTTCTGTGTGGGATCACTGCGTTGTCACAAATTTTTCACCACACAGCATTACCCTTGGTCTACTGAGTAAAATGATACCTAACTTGTGTGGGTGGGCCTAGAGCCTGCGATTGAGAAGCACCAAAAACATAGGAATTGAGGGGATGGCACAGTGAGCTCTAAGCACTATATTTTTTTATATATACGTTTTAGGCTGGCTCTGCATTGGACACCCACACAAGTGAGGTATCATTTTTATCAGGAGACCCAGGGAACGCTGGGTGATAGAAAATTTGTGCTAACTTTCTCACACAAAAATGTGAGGAAAATGTAACTTTTAGCTTAATTGTGAGGTTTGCAGGGGATGCTGGGCAGTAAAATGTAGAGGGATCCACGCAAGCTAGACCTCTCTGGACTCCCCGGGTGTCTAGTTTTCAGAACTGTCTGGATTTGGTATTTTCCCTAGATGGCCGCCGAGCCCCTGGGACCAAAAATGCAGGTGACTCCCTCACAAAACCAGATAGTTTCACGATCGATAATATTGAAGTGTCCACAGTACGTTTTGGCGTGTTTCCTGTCGCGGGCACTAGTCCTACTCATACAAGTGAGGTACCATTTTTATCGGGAGACTTGGAGGAATGCTGGGTGGGTGGAAGTGGCTTCACACAGATTCCAGAACTTTCTATCACAGAATTGTGAGGAAAATGTGTTTTTTGACAAAGTTTGAGGTTTGCAAGGGATTCTGGGTAGCAGAACCTGGTGAGAGCCACACAAGTCACCCCATCCTTGATTCCCCATGGTGTCTAGTTTTCAAAACTGTGCAGGTTTGCTAGGTTTTGTAAGGTGCCATAAGGGTCAGTTTTCACTGGAAAAATATGTTGTGCCCACGTTGCGTTTTGGGCCGTTTCCTGTTGCGGGCACTAGGCCTACCCGCACAAGTGAGGTACCATTTTTATCGTGAGACTTAGGGTAGGGCTGGGTAGGTTTAAGTTTGTGGCTCCCCGCAGATTCCAGAACTTTCCATCACAGAAATGTGATGAAAATGTGTTGTTTTTGTTTTACAAAGTTTGCGATTTGAAAGGGATTCTGGGTAACAGAACCTGGTGAGAGCCACACAAGTCACCCCATCCTGGATTTCCCTGGGTGTCTAGTTTTAAAAAATGTGCAGGTTTGCTAGGTTTCCTTAGGTGGCGGCTGAGCTAGGGTCCAAGATCCACAGCTAGGCACATTGCGAAAAAAGGGTCCATTTTCACTGGAAAAATGTGATGTGCCCTAGTTGCTTTTGGGCTGTTTCCTGTTGCGGGAACTAGGCCTATCCACACAAGTGAGGTACCATTTGTATCGGGACACTTGGGGGAATGCTGGGTGGGTGGAAGTTTGTGGTTCCCCGCAGATTCCAGAACTTTCCATCACAGAATTGTGAGGAAAATGTGTTTTTTTGACACAGTTTGAGGTTTGCAAGGGATTCTGGGTAGCAGAACCTGGTGAGAGCCACACAAGTCACCCCATCCTCGATTCCCCTGGGTGTCTAGTTTGCAAAACTGTACAGGCTTGTTAGGTTTTGTAAGGTGTCATAAGGGTCAGTTTTCACTGGAAAATAGGTTGTGCCCACGTTGTGTTTCGGGCCGTTTCCTGTTGCGGGCACTAGGCCTACCCGCACAAGTGAGGTACCATTTTTATTTTGAGACTTAGGGTAATGCTGGGTTGGTGGAAGTTTGTGGTTCCCTGCAGATTCCAGAACTTTCCATCACAGAAATGTGATGAAAATGTGGTTTTTTTTTAGTTTGAGATTTGCAATGGATTCTGGGTAACAGAACCTGGTAAGAGCCACACAAGTCACCCCATCCTGGATTCCCCTGGGTATCTAGTTTTCAAAAATGTACAGGTTTGCTTGGTTTCCCTAGGTGCCGGCTGAGCTACGGTCCAAAATCCACAGCTAGGCACATTGTGAGAAAAGGGTCAGTTTTCACTGGAAAAATGTGATGTGCCCATGTTGCGTTTTGGGCCGTTTCCTGTCGCGGGCACTAGGCCTACCCACACAAGTAAGGTACCATTTTTATCAGGAGACTTGGGGGATGCTGATTGGTAGGACATTTGTGCTGTTGCTGTGATCCCACAACTTTCTCACACAAAAATGTGAGGAAAATGTAACTTTTTAGCTAAATTTGTGGTTTGAGGGGATTCTGGGTAGGAAAATGTAGAGGGATCCACGCAAACTAGACCTCCCTGGACTCCACCGGGTGTCTAGTTTTCAGAAATGTCTGGTAGGTTTCCCTATATGGCTGCCAAGCCCAGGACCAAAAACACAGGTCCCCTACTATCTAGCATAAAACGACCTGGCTTTGCAAAGGGGTCACCTGGGTTTTTGGTCCCGGGCTCGACGGCCATCTAGGGAAGCCTACCAAACCCAGACAGTTCTGAAAACTAGACACCCAGGGGAGTCAAGGTAGGTGCGGCTTGCGTGGATCTCCCAACATTTTCCCACCGAGAATTCCCTGCAAACCTCAAATTTAGCTAAAAAGTCACGTTTTCCTCACTTTTCTGTGTGGGATCACTGCGTTGTCACAAATTTTTCACCACACAGCATTACCCTTGGTCTACTGAGTAAAATGATACCTAACTTGTGTGGGTGGGCCTAGAGCCTGCGATTGAGAAGCACCAAAAACATAGGAATTGAGGGGATGGCACAGTGAGCTCTAAGCACTATATTTTTTTTATATATACGTTTTAGGCTGGCTCTGCATTGGACACCCACACAAGTGAGGTATCATTTTTATCAGGAGACCCAGGGGAACGCTGGGTGATAGAAAATTTGTGCTAACTTTCTCACACAAAAATGTGAGGAAAATGTAACTTTTTAGCTTAATTGTGAGGTTTGCAGGGGATGCTGGGCAGTAAAATGTAGAGGGATCCACGCAAGCTAGACCTCTCTGGACTCCCCGGGTGTCTAGTTTTCAGAACTGTCTGGATTTGGTATTTTCCCTAGATGGCCGCCGAGCCCCTGGGACCAAAAATGCAGGTGACTCCCTCACAAAACCAGATAGTTTCACGATCGATAATATTGAAGTGTCCACAGTACGTTTTGGCGTGTTTCCTGTCGCGGGCACTAGTCCTACTCATACAAGTGAGGTACCATTTTTATCGGGAGACTTGGAGGAATGCTGGGTGGGTGGAAGTGGCTTCACACAGATTCCAGAACTTTCTATCACAGAATTGTGAGGAAAATGTGTTTTTTGACAAAGTTTGAGGTTTGCAAGGGATTCTGGGTAGCAGAACCTGGTGAGAGCCACACAAGTCACCCCATCCTTGATTCCCCATGGTGTCTAGTTTTCAAAACTGTGCAGGTTTGCTAGGTTTTGTAAGGTGCCATAAGGGTCAGTTTTCACTGGAAAAATATGTTGTGCCCACGTTGCGTTTTGGGCCGTTTCCTGTCGCGGGCACTAGGCCTACCCGCACAAGTGAGGTACCATTTTTATCGTGAGACTTAGGGTAGGGCTGGGTAGGTTTAAGTTTGTGGCTCCCCGCAGATTCCAGAACTTTCCATCACAGAAATGTGATGAAAATGTGTTGTTTTTGTTTTACAAAGTTTGCGATTTGCAAGGGATTCTGGGTAACAGAACCTGGTGAGAGCCACACAAGTCACCCCATCCTGGATTTCCCTGGGTGTCTAGTTTTAAAAAATTTACAGGTTTGCTAGGTTTCCTTAGGTGGCGGCTGAGCTAGGGTCCAAGATCCACAGCTAGGCACATTGCGAAAAAAGGGTCCATTTTCACTGGAAAAATGTGATGTGCCCTAGTTGCTTTTGGGCTGTTTCCTGTTGCGGGAACTAGGCCTACCCACACAAGTGAGGTACCATTTGTATCGGGACACTTGGGGGAATGCTGGGTGGGTGGAAGTTTGTGGTTCCCCGCAGATTCCAGAACTTTCCATCACAGAATTGTGAGGAAAATGTGTTTTTTTGACACAGTTTGAGGTTTGCAAGGGATTCTGGGTAGCAGAACCTGGTGAGAGCCACACAAGTCACCCCATCCTGGATTCCCCTGGGTGTCTAGTTTGCAAAACTGTACAGGCTTGTTAGGTTTTGTAAGGTGTCATAAGGGTCAGTTTTCACTGGAAAAATAGGTTGTGCCCACGTTGTGTTTCGGGCCGTTTCCTGTTGCGGGCACTAGGCCTACCCGCACAAGTGAGGTACCATTTTTATTTTGAGACTTAGGGTAATGCTGGGTTGTTGGAAGTTTGTGGTTCCCTGCAGATTCCAGAACTTTCCATCACAGAAATGTGATGACAATGTGGTTTTTTTTTAGTTTGAGATTTGCAAGGGATTCTGGGTAACAGAACCTGGTAAGAGCCACACAAGTCACCCCATCCTGGATTCCCCTGGGTATCTAGTTTTCAAAAATGTACAGGTTTGCTTGGTTTCCCTAGGTGCCGGCTGAGCTACGGTCCAAAATCCACAGCTAGGCACATTGTGAGAAAAGGGTCAGTTTTCACTGGAAAAATGTGATGTGCCCATGTTGCGTTTTGGGCCGTTTCCTGTCGCGGGCACTAGGCCTACCCACACAAGTAAGGTACCATTTTTATCAGGAGACTTGGGGGAATGCTGGGTGGGTGGAAGTTTGTGGCTCCCCACAGATTCCAGAACTTTCTCTCACAGAAATGTGATGAAAATTTGGGTTTTGTTTTTTACAAAGTTTGAGGTTTGCAAGGGATTCTGGGTAATAGAACCTGGTGAGAGCCACACAAGTCACCCCATCCTGGATTTCCATGGATGTCTAGTTTTAAAAAATGTACAGGTTAGGTTTCCCTAGGTGCTGGCTGAGCTAGGGTTCAAAATCCACAGCTATGCAAATTGCGAAAAAATTATTTGCCCACGTTGCGTTCTGAGCCATTTCCTGACGCGGACACTAGGCCTACCCACACAAGTGAGGTACCATTTTTATAGGGAGGCTTAAGGGGACACAGAATTGTAGAACAAGTGTTATTACCATTTGACTTTCTATGCATTTCTGCCTTTTAAATGTAAGACAATGTGTAAAAAAGAAGTAATTTTGAAAAATGTCCTCTAATTCACATGCTAGTATGGGTACCCACAATTATCGAGATGTTAAAAAAACTACTGCTTCTAAATTCTATGTTTTGTTCCCATTTCAGGTGTCCTTGATTCCTATTTTTTCATCTTTATATTTTACTAAATGAATTGCTATATACCCGGTGCTCAATGAAAAACCATTGCAAGGCACAGTTCACTTATTGGCTCTAGGTACCTTGGGTTCTCGGTAAACCTACAAGTCCTATATATCACCACAACCAGAAGGGTCCAGCATACGTGACGGAATATTGCTTCAAAACATCAGCCATACTTAGAAGAAGTTACAGGTGAAAACGTTCACACAAATGGATGTTTTTTTCAACTCAATTTCAATATATTTTTATTTCAACTGTTAGTTTCTACAGGAAAACTTTGAAGAATCTACACGAATGACCCCTTACTGAATTCAGAATTGTGTCTACTTTTCAGAAATGTATAGGTTTCCAGGATCCATTATTGGTTTCACACCTATTTCTACCACTAACTGGAAGGAGGTTAAAAGCACAAAAAATAAGAACAATAGGCTATGTCCCAGTAAAATGGTAAAACTGTGTAGAAAATGTTGGTTTTCTGACAAAAGTCTGCCTGTTCCTGAAAGCTGGGAAGATTGTGATTCTAGCACCTCAAACCCTTTGGTGATACCATTTGCAGGGGAAAATGCAGACGATTTCTTCTGCAGCACTTTTTCCCCATTTTTGCCCCAAAAACCAAAGTTTAGCTGTATTTTGGCTAATTTCTTGGTCTCATCCAGGGGAATCCTTATGTGGACAAAAAGTTACAGGGGCCTAAGCGGAAACTACCCCAAATACCAAAAAAGGCTTAGCATGGGGGAGAGGCTTAGCAGGGAAGGGGTTAGAATCGATATTCTTGACAATGATATTCTTGCAGACAATATTTTGGTATGATGAAATTTTGTCTGAATACCTTATTAGTGGATAAGCTATCAACTATAGTAGATAACTTTCTAATCTTAATGTCATTCAGTATCACACCTATATTTGGTATTATAGCACCAAAAGTATCTCCCACAATTTCTCCAGCACTAGCTCCTCGTTTGGACCTGGATTTTTCTTCCCAAGCCGGACGATCAAAATTTTCTGCATGATAGATCTTTGGAAACACTACTCCTAAATAACGTGCCATGCCATTTATTGAGCAATTTGAAATAAACATTCTTCCCTCAAATAAAATAAGCTCCCGGAATCACAGGATCGCCACCAGCCAAAAACAACATACAAGATCCTCTGATCTCAAAGATGTGATCTTATTCACTCTTCCCTAGAAAGATAGTATCATATTCATTTTTATCATTCTGTATGCACAACTTCCCTGGTGTTTATTGATTTTATTTAATTATTTATAAAGTTTTGTATAGTGCGAACATGACCCTAGTGGGTATTCAAGCGCTTTACAAAAAGGGAACTTAGGGTATAATTTAAATAACTTACATGATCACATATATGAATGAAGTAAGGTTACCAATCTAATGTCAATGCTCTAGTGTTCTTTGCTGTCTGATAATCCGTCTCTTCTTGTGACCAAATGAGAAAATGTTTCTCTTTAGTTGCATTAGTCCTTTCTTTTCTATGCCTATGTTTTACTTGATTTAAAAAGTTATTTTCAATGTCAGTGAGAACACAGGTTAAATTGTGTCTATGTGTATAAGCAGTGTGTAATGTTTTAACCGGGGCCAAATATCTACTGATAGTTTCAGTAAGCTGAGCATATGAATGTCTATTCAAGTGTTTGAATAAAGGGACTTATGAAAGAACTAAATCGTAATTAGAATAGTAGTACTGGAAATCACCCTTTCCATAGAAAAGACTCGGCAGTAAACTACAAGTGATACCATATGTCAGGGGTATGTAATGGTAAGTAATGCCTTCAGCTACTGAAGCAGGTAACTGTATACAAACATAGCAATCTTTGGCTTCCAGCATATCGACATACTCATAAAGCAACCTAGTGTAAGCGTTTATTGTGTAATTACCTCTAGATATATCTACGTGTGAATCCTGCTCTCAATGAGTATAAACCTCCATCTATTTCATGTGATTATTTATGCTCGGGCGCATGTTTCTCTTTTACAGCACTAGTGGAATCAGAATCTTAACAGTAGTATTATTAGGCCCAACACTATACCCAGTCCAGCATCTGTGGGACGGCGCTGGACTGGGTCACTTCTTATCTTCATGGCCGTGACCAGCTGGTCTTTCTCCACCCTTTTTCCTCTGAGCACAAGCCTTTAAGATGGGGGTGCCCCAGGGCTCTGCCCTTAGCCCCCTCCTATTTAATATCTATCTGGCTCCTCTGGCTAAACTGAGCACCAACTCTGGGATCAAGGTGATATCCTACGCGGACGACACCCAACTGATGTTTTCCTTTGGGGAAGTGTCGGCATCGACCTTTGACTCCTTCAGAGAGTGCCTTAAAAATATCTCCGTCTGGATGAGTAGCAATTTTTTAAAGCTCAATCCCAATAAGACGGAGGTTCTGTTCTTTAACAAAGCGGTCCCTCCCCCAGTGGCCTTGTGGTGGCCGGCCGAATTGGGAACTGCCCCCACCCCGAAGGATTCAGTAAAGAATCTCGGTGTCCGCTGGGATAACATCCTATCCCTTTCCACACAGATCCAGCATGTTTCTGCGGTCTGCTTTGGTAAGATGAAGATGATTAGGAAATTCATCGACTTCTCGTCCGAGTCCGAGTCAGTGCGTAAAACTGTGGTGCATGCGTTAGTCACCTCCCATCTTGACTACGCCAATGGACTCTATCTGGGTCTGCCTAGTGGTTTGATCCGTAGGATGCAGATAGTACAAAATGCGGCGGCTAGGCTGGTCCGAAAGGTCCCTCTTCGCCATCATATTTCCCCTCACCTCAGACAACTTCATTAGCTCCCTGTGGCCAAGAGAGTTGAATTTAAGGCCCTCACATTTGCCTTCCGAGCCTACCAGGGAAGAGGCCCTAAGTACCTGAGGTTGAGACTTCGCCCTTACCTTCAGGACAGATCGCTGCGGTCCAACTTGAAGCGCTACCTATGCGTCCCCCGTTTTGCCAAAGCGAGAATGGGGGGCAGAACTTTCGAGGTGGGAACCTCTAAATGCTGGAATGGCCTGCCCCTCCAACTTCGTATGATGCACTCAGGAGTTCAGAAAGGCCTTGAAGACCTGGCTGTTTACCCGCAGAGTCTAGTGGTCCGTTGGGCTTGGCTACGATGTTATCCGCGTAAGCGCCGGGACACCTCAGTTGAGGTAGCTGCGCGCTCTATAAATGTCTCTTATTATTATTATAATTGTTATTATTTCACCTACTATGTACCTACATCTGCGATTAGATTTACGAGTTTCCATACTATTTAGACCCAGACCAAGTGGGTATAGAAATAACAGCAACAGATTATTTTCTGTCGGTCTCCACCTGTGCAAACAGCAAAATCAGTCTTTATCAATTTCAACTTTATTTACAAATGTATGTACAATCTTCGTGAGGCTTCCCTAGCCCTATTCCATGTTCTTCTAGATTGCAACCCTAATTTTTATTTTTATTCCGCTCAGGCCTAGGAAATCGTCTTAAGCAACTCAATAAAGTTTATTCAACATCTCTGATAATAAAGGGACCAAGTTGATTAATGAGCATTTCGAATATCATTATTTTAAGTCCATCAACAAGCGCAGGAAATTCCCCTGAATCAAGATGAGGAAATTCAGCCTAATTCAGTACTAGGTGGCTCAAGGCACTCAGTCTTGCCGGGTAAGGTCATTCAAAAGTACTAAGAAAGTTCATATCAAGTTCCAAAAGCTTATGATGAATCCCCACTATTATCCCAGAATTTCCAAAATTCTCCCTCGCTGGCATCCGTAGGAAGATAAGTCTACTCAGGAGAAGAATATCTCTGACAAGGCATCCTTGATCTCTTAAATCAGGTCCTTCACTTTCGCCTTCACTCATTTCGGATTCTCCAGATGATTCAGCTATGAGGGCAAGTTTTCTTTCAGGAGACAACTTCAGTCCTCTCCTGCTCAGCTTTCTCCCACTCCCACTTGTGCTCCCACAGCACTAGTGCCTTCGTTGGGGTCGGGATCTGACTCATTCACCACCACCGTATCAGCTTCCTCCGAGTCATCTTCAGCTTCTGACTCGTCTGGACCCCCTCAGATCGTTCCAGTGCTGTCTCAGGCTCTGTCTGGTCCCCTACAGCTTGCCTGACCTCTTCCTGTGGCCTCTCTTCCACTGCGGGCATCTCTTCGGGAGAGTTGTTGTTACTTTGTCAAGGGGACACGGGACTCTATGAGTGTGGGATGCGTCCACCCAGTTAGGAAGGCCACCACGCTTTACAGCAGTCGTAGTGACCAAGATCACCTGGTACGGACCACACCAATGGGGCTCTAGGCAGGTCTTTCTCACATGTTTTTTCTGAAGCGTCTGGCCAATAACCGAAATGCAATCTCTCTCTCCTTGCAATGCTGTCCATAGCATTCTCAGAACCTCATTATTAAAATTTGTTCCTCAGTCTGATTGTAAAGACGTTGGAAATCTGAATCTCGGAATGAGTTCCCTCACTAACAGCTTAGCTACCGTGAGGCTATCACATCTCCTAGTCAAATTGGCTTCCACCCAGCATGAGAAAATGCACACCACTACTAAGATGTACCTCAATCCATAGCGTTGTGGCATCTCAACATAATCCAACTGCATCCTGTTGAAAGAACCTCCACATCTCCCTATGTGACTCAATGTAACAGCAGTCGTTTTCCCCACATTCATGTGTTGACAAGTCACACATCTATGACACAGTGCCTCAGCCATCACTCACTCAAAACTTTGGGTTAAGCCAGGTTTGCCTAAACAACCTCACCATGGCAACCCTTCCTACATGCGTGGACCCATGATAGTGCCTCGCAATCGGTGGCAACAAACTGTTGGGCAGTACTGGTCTCCCATCCCCTGTAACCCAAATGTCATCATCTCGTTTCACAGATCCTGCTCTAATCCAACTCTGCTGTTCTTCTTCAATAACTTCCTCTTGCAATCTCTTCACTTCCTCCCATGTATCAGCAATGGTCATCAAATGGTTGAAATTGGTTTCATCTGCTCCCTCATTTGTGTATTAACTATTGAAAGTGCAAACATTTAGGGCACAATATCATGCAACCTCATCTGCATAACAGTTCCAAATCGTTTTTCTTTACAATGGGCAGAACATTTGACAACTGCAATCTGGTTAGGCATTTGTAGAGCCTCTAACAGTTTTCTCACATTTTCTTCATTGCGAATGGGGCACCCTGATGAGGTCATGAATCCCCGTTGAGACCATAAGTGTCCAAAGTCATGAACAACACCAAAGCCATACTGGCTGTTGGTGAATATTGTCACCCTCAGCTGGTCTGAAACACAGCGTGCTCTTGTAAGAGCAATTGATTCGGCCACCTGCGCAGAGAATACTCCTTGAAGCCAGGCAGCTTCTACCACTCCTGTAACATTACAGACAGCATAGACAGCCCTCAGAGTTCTCTCATTGTCCCTTAGACAGGAGCCATCCACAAATAGGGTGTAATTGGAATCCGGTAATGGCTCGTCTATTATATCAGGACGTGGCTTGGTGCACAGTTCAGTGACATCGAGACAGTCATGTTCTACTTCGATCTCATCCGCATGACAATCAGGTTATGGAAGTAAAGTAGCAGGGTTCGGAACTGAACATGTCTTCAGGGTTACATTCTCAGCAGCCAAGAAAGTCTGCTCATACCTAGTGAGCCTACTATTTGTAAAGTGCTGAGTATGTGTTCTGGTCAACAATATTTCAACAGTGTGGCACATAAACAGTCAAAGGGTGACCCATTGCGATGCTCTCCCATCTCTCTTTGCTGACACCTGTTGCTGCAACGAATTTGAGACATCCGGGAAATGCTGATGTTACTGGATCTGAAGTAGCGGAAAAGTAGGCAACTGGTCTACAGGCAACTCCATGATTCTGAATCAACACTGAGAGAGCACAACCTTCTCTTTTACTGCAGAAAAGTGAAAACGCTTTATTGTAATCAGGCATTCACAGTGCTGGAGCACAACAGAGACTCTCTCAACTCCAGGAATGCATTCAAGCAATCATTGTCCCATGCACCGGATCAGACACATCCTTGTGTGTCAACCTCTGAAGAGGTTTGGCCACTAGGGAAAAGTTGGGTATCCACTGGCGACAGTAGCCCACCATTAACCGAAACATCCAGACTTCCTTCAGCATACGAGGTGGATTAATTTGCACGATCGCCGATATTCTTTCTTGTGACACCTTTCTCGCACCTTTCACAATGTGATGTCCTAAATAGAGGACTTCTGTCAAACAATCCTGCAACTTACTTGGGGACACCTTATGTCCATTCTCAGCCAAATGCTTCAACAAGACAATGGTATCAGTTGTATATGCTTCTCAAGTGTTTGATGCGAGCATGAGGTCATCTGTGTACTGAACTGGATCAGAATTACAGGGCATGACCAGAGACTCCAGATTCTTCTTCAAGATCTGGTTGAAAATGGAAGGACTCTCCTTATACCCTTGTGGGACATGTCACCATGTTAAAACTCGATTCCCTAGCCGAAAAGCGAAATGCAGGGGAATGGAGAAAAAGGCTTGGCAAAGATCAATGACAGTGAACCATTCAGCCTCACATGAAATCTAAAACAATATCACAGATGGATTCGGTACCACGGGACAACAAGGAACCATTATGTTGTTACATTTGCGGAGATCCTGTACTATGCAGTACTAACCGCTCGGCTTCTGCAAGCCCATAATGGGTGAGTTACATGGACTCCCCGGGATCTCTTTCAGAATACCTTGCTCAATCATAGTCTCGATCACAGGTGTAATTCCAGCAACTGTCTCGGGCGTCAGATTATACTGTGGGATTCTTGGGTATTCAATATTTAGATTAACTTGGATCCTGAGTGGCTCAACTCCTCTGATGAGTTCAATGTCCTTTCCCGAAAAGTCCCAAACTAGATCTCACTGTGTCGCTGAGATCCAACGGTAAGTCTTCTACCTTCAACAATGAAACGTGCACATTTTGACTTGTCAGTTTGAAGGCAATGTACTCATCGTTCGTCTGAAGCTCAGTACCCTTTGGCATGCAATAAATAGTGCAATTTAACGTGCACAGCAGATCACGTCCTAACAAACACACAGGACTAGAATCGCACACCACAAATTGCTGATTATGTTCAAATGTCCCTATCTTTACAGGCACTTCTTCAGACAGGGGGTTTGACAATTTTTTATTTGTAACTCTTACAACTTGGATTGTTTTTCTCTAGAGGGGTAGGTTTGTAACCTCTGATGATCTCAAGGTAGAGTAGGTAGCACCAGTGTCGATCAAGAAAGTGGAATTGTGGCCATCTACATCAGCATCAATGTATGGTCCCCTCTGGTCTACCTCTAGGACTGCGCCAAGTGAATAGTCTTCTTTCCCCCTCAGGCACAATCATAATAACTGATCTGAACCGTATCCATTAGGAGTCTCAAACATGGGGTACTGTTGGAATGGAGTGTTACCATGGGACATTTTTATTCCTACTCATTTCTTTATTCTGGTTAAATCGAATGTTATTTACAGCTTGCTGTGGCATCGGGGTTTGTGGTGCTTGCATTACCGAACCTTGGGGACCAAATGAATTCTGAGATCTCGGTCTAGGCGCATTGTGAGGTTGCATAACATTACCCTGCGATTGATTAAACCCTCCATTGTGCTCTTGATTTGCAGGATTAAGGCGACATTTGCGTTTCCAATGCCACAACTTATTACATTAGTGACATGGATTACATCTCTTTAAAGTGGCAACATCAGTTCCAGTCTTTGGATCTATAGGAGCACCTAGTTCTCTTTCCTGCCCCTGGAATCCTCCACCTTGCTGCATTGGAGCCCCTGAGTGGTAGACCCCATGCATAGGGACAGTATTTCCTACGTAAGGCTGAATTTGACCTCCTGTTTGAACAGCCTTCATCTGCACTACCATCAACTTTTCCTTCAACTTCTTGTGCTTCATCTCAATCTCATCACAACAATATTTAGCATAGCGCAGAAATTCGTTGACTGACTTATTCTGCCAACAAATCAAATGCCTTTGAATCATCATGCTAATTTCAGGTCTCAATCCAGTCACACATCTGAATACAAACTGTCCCATATCCTTGGGTTCAAGGGTGTCCATCCCACTATATTGTTTGAAAGCCTGCAACAACCTTTCATAAAACGTATGAATCGTCTCCTTAGGTTCTTGAGTCGTCCTGTCAATCTTTACCCAATCAATATCCTGCGAGGGCACTTTAGCCTTCAACCAAGTAACCACCTGCTCATATTTCTTCATCACTATAGGTGACGGACCATGTGTAGCTAGATCTCTCTCAGGCTCACCTTCAGGCCCTTCTGTAGCTATTTTACATGCAGACCACATATCACTAGGAACTACAATCTCGAACAGTGTATTTAAATCAATCCACAGCACCTTTGAAATTTTCACAAATCGATCAACCAGTTTGTACCACTCTACAGGCTTCTCTCTCAATCTCTGGAAATCATTTGTAAATGCCGCAAGATCACATCTACTCCGAGGCACATATACATAACCTCCACTTGGTACTTCTCGTTAAAGGAAAGCCTGAACACCTGTTCCTCTTTCCCCTAAGGGAAGGGGTTCTCCCGCTAATCTTTTAGAACCCTTCCTTTTAGCCCATTTCTCTTCCCTTTTGTCCAATGAGCTTCAAATCTGAATGCTCGATATTAATTTTAGGCTTTGGGTCTTCAGCCCTGGTAATCTCAGATTCTCTATGTCTTGATCGCTGAATGCAAGTCTGTGGTTCTTCTGTAAAGCCTTTGTTCTATGTCAACATCATATCTTTGAACCAATTCTGATAATTTCTTGTGAGCTTGTCTCACTCTCCTAGTAACATCTTTGCTCATGAATAGCAATTCCTTTTGTTGGTAAGTATCTGTTTGATTGAGTTCTAGACTCCCACTTATTATTACATCTAGTTCAGTTTTTAATTTGACCACATCAATCAAATCCACCTTCACATCGGACTTTATAGTTCCATGGCTCGTCGCTGTACTCTGACTCTGTTTTGAATATTATGGTTCACCTTCAGCCATTGCTCCAAATCTTGAACATCAAATAAATGTTTGTCCCAAGAAGTTCTTTTTGGGGTAGTATCTTCTCGAGGCGTACTGTTGCGTACATTTGGGAGTGTTTCCCATACAGGCGAATCCATACCTGCAAAACCAGGAAAGTACTTTATGTGTCCAACCCTATTCTTTACTGCAGAGGGATCTGCACTCGCTGCACAAGGTGAACTCGCATATATCGGCGTTAATGGAACAAATGTTGCATTTGGGCCGTCTGTTCTTTTTTCCGATGCCCTCACTTCTGTAGGAACAGGCATTTTCTGACTTTCATTCCCAACCGAACTAGGTTCATACGTGGGGACTATAAGACCAATGGTAACCAGTACTGTAAGAGCATCCAGAATCCTTGAAGCTGGATTTGAATTACAAGTTCCCGAAGGACCAGGAGCACATGCTCCCACATCCCCTCCCGTTACATTTTGTGCCACACCTGTTGATATGACTTCAACAACACCAGCGCTTGAAGCTACCGGAACTGAATCACCTCCAGAGCTGTCAGTAACTTCTATACCTCCCCCACCTCCAAGGTGTGACTGATTATTGGGGGTTTACGTTCTGATACCAGTCCATCCAAAAGGTTGTCAATAGCGTCACTATTACTGTCTTCATGCCCATCTCCCGTTTTACTCTTTCTTTCTCTTCCAGTATCACTTCCCTCACTCATTATGGCAGGGTATAATCTCGCTCCCTCGATCATATCTACCCTCCATCTCCTTTGTTGTTCATCCCATCTCGCATCCCCGCATGCATGCATCGCTTGCTTCATTCTCCCTTCTTTGTTTTGCATGGGCTGCGTGAATCCAGGCATTAAGCGCTTCAAACTGTGTAGGTCTAGGTAATGGTTTCATTGCAAACAATATTCCTCTCAGATTATCGATTATCCTCAAGTTGAATGTACCATAGTGCGGAAAAGCTGATGCACCTTCCTTCTCTGTGATCTTGTGCCAATTTTTAAGCCAAATAATAGTGTGGAGCCCTACATTCGTCACCATGTAATCAGCTGGCGTATCTTCCAGTGGCGCCTCTTCGCCCACTCTAGTAGGTACATCCACATCTCCTTGTATCATATCCCTTATTGCTCTAAAGCATCTCATTTTCAAACCTTCATCTGAACAATTGCAAATCAATTCCAATCTCAATAATTTCAAGTTCCGAATCAATGCGACCACCAATAGCACTTGGCACCAAATGACAAGTACAAACAATCCTAGCACGGCGTTACACAAACCGACCTATCCCAGCTTGGCACACTCTGACGTCTTTCTCACTCCTCGCAGCAGGTGACCTCCTTCACAACTCCTCTTGCTCGCTCTCGTTCACACTAATTACAAAAAACAACAAATAACGATTGAATTCTTTTGATTCTTTTAAAGGAGCAGACAATCACCTGAAGAGCACATACATTCACAAATTAAACCTCGACCAGCGGGGAATCACTTTGATCAGTGTAGTTTCCTTCCTACGCAAAAAGGCCCACCACAGTAATTACAACTCTATCTTGCACACAAAGTTCCCTATCTCAATTGGGTCGTTGACGACATCTCACTACAAACCCCACCAAACTTTAACAGACAATTACAACACGGTGTCTACTGCACCTTTATTATATATCCCGGGATCTTAGGTCACGTCAGACCCAATAACAACTTCAACAACTTAACACCACATTCACACGACTCTCACAACATCTCCACTAGACATCACACAATTACTATTTCACTGCAAGCTAAGCATAGTCCTCATACACACAACCCTACTAATACTCACTCCTCCGTCACCGCTGTTTCAGCGCACACCACTGGAACTCATAATATTCTCCACATCTCGATCCTGGACTCTAGACTAGGGCCTCTGGGTTTGGGTCTCAGTGTCGCCAACGAGTAGCTTGTGAGCTAGTAGCTCTCCATCCACCTGTGAGTAGCTCTCTTGTGTGAAGCCCAGCCTATTAATATAGAAGCTTTTGCCAAGTTGAATTATTACATGTATACCAAAATTAAAAAGAATGTATTCAAGATAAAAATACGTGTCTTTTCAGAACTCGTAAACTCATGTTTGGAGAAAAATGGTTGAATTTAAAAAATATATTTAAAGTTATTATTTGAGTTGGAGTGATTTCTTACTCATATTTTTAATTGGTGCCAGGGGAATTGCAGCTATGGCTTTTATGTGTGTACGATGGAACAAATAACACAAAAAAAGTACCTTCGGGTCCAAGCAGACAAAACTTAGGGAGGGTGACCCAGCCCAGCCTCTTCCGAGCTCTGACGGGTGCGGATGGGCCTTCCCTTGGCCCGGGCACGGCCTGCGCTGCGGGAGGAAAGCCTGCACTTTATAGCACGAGATGGTGCTGCCCCCTTCACTTTGTCGTGTAGTTCCTACTAATCCGTAGGACCTGCACATTTGTTTGGACAACATAAACTTTGGGCAAGGTGCCTAGACTGATTCCAGGCACCCCCGCAGGATATGTTGGCCTAAAACCCAGCTAGCTCACAGTTTGAAACAATTTTGTGCGAGGATCCGCAGGCGGGAATGTAACTCAAGAGTAGAATACATCTGTTCTGAATGCTTCATGTGCCTCAACCACATAGGTAACTTTACCACCAATTGCCAGGAGGCCGTACTGTAGTAATTTCATAGTAACTGCATGTCTGCAACTTTCTGTAATATTTATTCTAACTACTTGTTGTTCAACATCATCTGCTTGTTCAGTCATTGTTGAAAGAAAAAGGAAATTAATTAAATGAATTTATGGCGATAGAGTTAGCACAATATGGGGACATTTTTATCCTACAACCTTGAATAACTTACAGCCAATACATAGGGTATACCTACTCAGCTGAGGTGGATTTTTCCTTCCTACCACGGACGTCCCCGTTTTAGAGGTGAGTAAGAGTCTCTGAGAAAAGCACAACTGAACTACTCAGACTGTCAAATAAGAGCCAAACCAACGTTGGTGGCACCATGTCATGTAGTTTCCACTAATCCGTAGGGCCTGCGCGTTTGTTTGGACAACATAAAATTTGGGGCAAGGTGCCTAGACTGATTCCGGGCACCCCGCAGGATATGTTGGCCTAGAGACCAGCTAGCTCACAGTGCCACCATAAGCCCCCCTAACCTAACTAGGGAGTGAATAGTTTCTGGCAACCACTGAACATGACAACCCTGCCCCCTCAGGGATCATGGAAACAGATCAGAACCTTTCGCTCAGTCACTCGTGCTTACTTTTGCTCAGAGGAATATACAGAGAATACACAGTGGGACCTTTTCAATATATTTATTGAACCAACGTTATTCTTGTATAGAATACATGTCCTGCGATAATCAGTAGACAGAAGCAAATGAAAGTGAATATGAGCACCAAAAGAATAAATAGTAGGTACAGCTCTTCCCTGGTGCTAAAGTTTATATGTGCAGGCATATAAACAAGGCAGTAATCAGGCGTACTCCTACTATGCAAAACCCTACTCTAAGTGTACCTAGAGTGTATGTAGGTGTAGAGTCAAGAATCTCCCCTAGGAACGATCCAACCCCATTACCTGGCAGGAGCGAATGAAGGACCCCGTCTTGGTCACGAACTGGACACCCCTCACGGAGATTTCAGACCATCGTGAGGTGAAGTTTCAGCATTCAGGGACTCTGTGTCAGCTGAAGTACCTCCTCCGCTAATCTATCGGGATGCTCATTACTTATAATAGAAAGCAGCCTTGCGATGTACGTTGTTGATTAGTGATGTCATGGATATGTAGATAGCTCTGTCGCCCTCTGGATGAAGATAGAACGCCATTTGTACATAGTGCGTAAAGAGACCTTGTACATGATGTTCGAGGCATCGTGATAATGTTATGAGAAGCTAGATGTGTAAACAAAGTAGTTTCAGACAAACTAATCCAATATTGTCGTGCATGCAAATATGTGCAAAATTTCACAGCAGAAATGTTATTGTGAAAAATAGCATAATGTAAGAAATGAGCAGCTTCGCTACATGGGCCTAGCCAAGGAACATAACACTTACTCCTCATACTAAGGGTCAATATATAAAAGCTATCAAAAAAGCCAACAGCCCATAATGAAAACGAAAAAGGGTCTAAAACCACTTATAAAATCATCTAATAGCAAGCTTCCCTTTAAAATATTCCTAAAAAGCCTTTAAAAGTAATTATACGTATTTGAAATCCCAAGCACTCAGAAAGCCACAGTGCCTAGAAAAATAAAGCAAAAGCTGTTGATCCATTTTAGTTTTGTTTTTAGAAACAGGCCAAATGGTTCCCACCATAGGGAAAAGCCAATGTTTATGTGTTCCGAGTGGTAGACACAACCATGATGTTGCTAGCGATCGCAGACGACGTTTCCAGAGGCGCACCTCGAAGCAGGTGTATAGAACAAAGGTGATTCTATCCAGTTTCACAGCAGCCTCTGAGGTCGGAACTGCATCCTGTAAGCGTATCGTAGAACCAGTGTCCTTTTCGCTAGGAGCCAAAGCATCCCAGGGTGGCTCGAAAAATGCATTCATCAACAAAGGAATACGCTGGGGACAACAATACCCATGGGCCTTTATGGGGTCCATCAGTACTTCTATGTCCTGTGGCGCAACCGATTGGGATCCTAGGCATAGATCCAATACGCATTCGTGGCTGCAAAGCAGGCATTGGAATACAGGTTGTACGCAGTGAAGCCAAACAGGCCTAAAGAACAAGAACCAGTGCTCATTTAGTTTTCAAAGTGAGGTGTGCCAAAGCAGTGTACCATGCGATCATGGCACTGTCGCACAAGCAGTGCTGTCTCCATTCCTGGTTGAACTGGGACGTCCATTGCGGAGCAGAAAAATTAAAATCAGGATTCCTGCCACAAGCAGCAAGACAAGCGGGAGCCCTCCAAAAACACTTCTGAACACGGAGTGTATGAAAGATTGTAAACTCTAAAAATCGTCTAAAAGGTGCTAGCCTGTCCAGAGCTGATGCATTTAAAAAAGTGCACTATTCCCTTCGTATCAGACATAATAACGATACGGTGGACCAGCTCCTCAAAATGCAACGGGAAGTTAGTGTGGAGTAGTGTCTGTTTTTCAGACGAGGACCTTGCAACCTGGAGATCAAACGTCTCTCTGGCTGAAGTAAGGCCACATCCTTTTAAAAAAGCATGGCTTTCAGTTTGCTCAGAGAATCAAAGCATATGTTGGAAACATTTATCGAACGCGACAGCGTTTCCTCCCTAACTGTGCGGGCAGGTAGAAACAATACTTGTGTGCAACAAGTGACTATGGAATTAACCGTCACCAGATAAGCGATGCTTGGTTCCATTCCACAACATCCTTAATCATTCAGCATCAAATAGCTCCCATTCGAGAGGAACTTGAAAACTGGATGAATCTGGGGAACTCTTCAGATAACAGGACAAGTTCGCAACTGAAGCATTGCATGCCCCATGCAGAGAAATGTCCTTGCAAACTAGATACCCACTTAAAGCATCCTCACAGTCGGAACCACTATAGCAAAACGTCTGTGTCCCCATTCCTGCATCTAAACCCGAATGGTAACTCCTAGTACTCATACATATAACCTTACCCTAGCACTTCTTATTTGCCTACCTGCTGGTATTGGAGACAATATTGGAATTGAAAAGTCGTGACCGGTAGAGTGATGTAACCATGGATTATCCAGTCAGTGGAGGGTGTCTCAGCCACAGTGAAAGGTAACTGGTCTAATTTTTCAATGTGCAACGTGGTATATTTTGCATCTCTGTGTGCCATTACTATCTGTCTTTCCGTTAGATCGTATACCGAAAACAGACTTGTACTGTTGATATAGTGCCATGGCACGTGGGCAGAACATAGAGTTTGCAACGTCCAGCGCAGTATTACAATGGATCGTAATTGTGACTGGCCATGCTGAAAAATCGGCATGTCTTGCTGTATAATGTCAATTGCGGAAGACACTATGTTGCCCAGTGAATAAATTCTGGATGATAATGTGGTCATACCGTTGTCAACCACTGCCAAAGCCTTTTCTAACTTAGCCATATAGATCTTCCATACAAGAAGAGCTTTTGACGTCGGTTCCGGGGACCTAATAGAAAATCCCTGAGATCCATGTCATCAGAAAGAAGGGACAGTTGTTGCTTCACCTGAGAGAGTATTGAGGTTTTTAGCCAAGCAAGGCACAACTTCCCAACACTATATGATGTCACCACCCCAGAGTGTTCTGTTTGTACATATCGCTGATCAGGCCTATTGATCCTAAACTCTTTGGTCTTACCCAGGAATCTAGATTGGCACCCGTTTGTGTCCACAGGCCAAACCAACTACCCCTTCCAGTTGGGATCTGATGAATTAAAAGCAGCATTACATATCATCGTATCTAGTTTATCCTCACTAGAGTGTGTTAGATGCTGCCAGTTCTCAAAGTGTGAGAATGCAGGATTACAAGACGTGTTCAAATCCTTTATTTTGGCTATTCCAAGACAGGAAGTTTGTTGAACTGTTTTATTCAGGAAAATTATTTGATGCGGTATGAGGCATGCTCTAAATAAGGCTTCATTTCCCTAAACCTGCCAATCTTTTGTCCCCCAGACAGATTTTATGTCTATGGTGTCTTTCCAAAAATCAAAACCCTGTACAGACTGTTGGGAAATTAAGGAAGCAGAGTAAATCAGCTTGGTGTTTGTTAGAATATTTTTCTTTGCTGGTGTAGGTGCAAGCCTATAGTAATAAGAGGCTGGGTCTGATGTGTCAAAACCAGAAAAATAAGCAAACGTTTGTGCAAATGTTTTTGAACTACCTTTTGGCGGCGTTGGGCAATGTTCCCATTGAGTGTAATCGTAACCAGCGCGTGGGATACTAGCTTTGTGTAAAAAAATGGTGATCATAATTTTGATAACAGAACATGTCACCAAAGTTAGATGTTCCATCATACAATTCAGTCATTTGAAAATGGAGCTGATTGCTCTAGATCTGGAAGCAAGTTATGCACAGTTTCAATGTCCCAATCATCAGAGAAAGTACTAGAGGTGATGATATCATTTAATGAAATTTTAAACAAATATGGAATTTGTAAAAGTTCATTAGGACCATATACATCATACGATACCCTGCCCCCACACTATTCCTTTCGGAACTGGAACTGCTGTAATGTTCACCAGGGACAGGTCCCTTAGTTCACTGTGCGATGATGCCTGTGGTTTCAGAACTAAGTTCACAAGTTGTACTGCAGAGCGTTCTGGCAGATAATGTCTGTTCAGGAGTAGGAAAAAGACAGTCACCAAACCAATTCAGAGGGCCAGGAATAGTAATCTGATCGTAATCCAAAAATGTATCCACTGAACAACAAAGAATGTCTTTTTCAGCCAAAGATAGAGAGTGTAAACTCGTAGCCTGAAAGGGAGGGACAGTGGTGGCAGCTCAGGTTAACTTGAATCGGATGAGAAATTTGCATAATGCACGAAGTAGCCAGAGGCCGTCCGGTCTATTTTCGGCGGCTCAGCAGGTTTTGTAGAACTGGGAAATGACTCGATCTGTGGCATATTCACATAAACTTCGTCAATTTTGCGAATTGAGATTTCTGTACTTGTTGACTGTACAGTTGTAGTTGTTTCAACAGGAAGAAGTATCACTTCATTGTTGTTTGCAGCTTCTCTTTGCAGAGGGGAATCTTCTGTAGTTATTAAAGCTTCCATCTGAACTTCCTGAATGGTAGCGAGAGGAGTGCGGTGGCTACCCAGGAGCCCACGCAGCCTACTGTCGAGAATCAGCCACATAGTGTGGTTTGATGAGATCTATTGAGACAAACCTTTTGTCTCTGCGACCAGCAAGGGGCGGAAGAAGTGCTGTTCTAGTACCCTTGAGCCTAGTACTCTTGCTGTTAAGGACTGCTTTAAGTCACAGTCTTTCCTCTCAAGTACTGAATTTCCCTCAGGATGGTAGGGGGAGGAGTACCACAAGGCCACACCCAAACTTCCTTTGGCTTCTTTGTAAGCCAGAGAGCTAAACTCCGGGCCCTGGTCGGAATGTAGTGTGCCAATTGCATATGTCTGATAAAGGCTCGCAAATCCTTTATAACAGTTTGTGCGTCAGCCGAGCGCTGTGGCCAAACAGCCCCATCTCAGTGTAAGGGGCCACAGTGATCCAAATAAACAACCGTTAAAGGTTTGTCTGAGATCAATATGTTATGTTATGAGCACTTATAGAGCGCATGGCTGCCCCAGCAATGGGACATCCCAGCGCTAAATCAGATAGAGGCGGACAGAGAGACGGTTGGCTAAAGGTTAGAGAAAAGCCACGTCTTAATCATTTTCCTAAAAGCTCAATGGTCTTGCATGCCGCGGGCAGCAAGAGGGATGGTATTCCAGAGGGCAGGTGCCAATGCCCTGAAATAGCACCCTCCTGCTCTAGTCCTGCGCACCCGCGGTACACAGGCCAGGTGCAGGTCCGCGGAGCGCAAGGCTCAAGCCGGAGTATACACCGAACACAACTCGCTCAAAATTTGCAGACCCAGGCCATGCAGGATCTTATGTGTGGTGCATAAGGTCTTAAAGTAAACTCTCTGTTCTGTAGGTAACCAGTGAAGCCGTCGAAGGAGGTCAGAGGCATGGCAATGTTTTGGTTGTGCAAAAAGCGTGCGGGCAGCCGCATTCTGAGCCCGTTGAAGTATTTTCGTCACAGCTTTGTTGGCGCCAAGTATTAGCCCATAACAATAGTCTAGACGTGACAGCACGGTGCATTGAACAATCGTCTGTCGGGTGGGTGCGTCAAATAATCCCAAAATGAGTTTCAGGCCACGTAAAAGACCAAAACAGGTGCCCGCCACAGCCTTGGCCTGCACCTCGAACGAAAGGGTGCTGTCTATCAGAACTCCCAGATTCTTAACCACGCTTTTCGGCTGGGGAGGGGTACCAAGGGCTCTAGGCCACCATTGATTGCCCCATAGATGGGTGTCTCGGCCCACCAAAAGCACTTCTGACTTTGCGGAATTCAATTGCAAGTAGTTGTCGGTCATCCATTCAGAAATGGCCGTAAGGTCGCCTTGGAATTTCGCCTGATCTTATTTAACGTTGCTGTAGAATGTAAACACCAATTGGGTATCATCGGCGTAAGATACCATAGCCATGTTCCGGGCTTTGGCCAGAAGGGCTAGGGGGCGGACATAAATGTTAAATAGAGTGGGGCTCAGGGCAGATCCCTGAGGAACACCACAGCCGAGAGGATGGACATTGGAGGTGTAGGGAGGAGCAGAGACCTGGAAAGACCGATCGGTAAAAAAGGACGCAAACCAGGCCAGGGCCTTGCCGTTGACCCCAATCTCCTCTAGCCGATATAGCAAAATCCTGTGGGAGACCATGTCGAAGGCCGTGCTGAGATCCAGCAGGATCAGTGCCAAGGTTCTGCCCTCATCCAAAGCAGACCGTAGCTGCTCTGTAACTGCAAGTAGTGCAGATTCCGTACTATGTTTAGGCCGGAAGCCGTTTTGTGACTGTTCTAGAAACAAATTAGCTTCTAGGAATTGAGTCAGGATGGAGTTGACATGGGACTCCATGATTTTAGCAAAGTATGGGAGCAGAGATATAGGGCGATAATTTTCAGGCAGTGTCGTTTTTTTTAACAGGGGGATAACTTTGGCATGCTTCCAGGACTTAGGGATCACTGCCGCTAATAGTGACCTGTTAATCAGCTCCCGGCCCTCCGAAAGGAGGCAGTCATGAAATTTTCTAAAAAGGTCAGGTTTTAATGGGTCCTCGGGGGAGCCTGATTTTACCTTGGCCGACAGGGCCTCCATGTCTTTAGGGGACATGGGCAGAAGGTCCTGGAGGGAGTAAGGCATAGCTACCATGAATGTATTCCTCCGGGGAGCGGAGGAAGCCTTCTCCGAACAGAATGCGCTGTAGATGCTTTCCACTTTGCTGATAAAAAATTTAGCAAGTGTCTCGCATTGCAAATTGGAGGATATAGTGTTAATAGCAGTAGACAGGGGTTTTACCATTTCTTTCATAAGGGATAAAATGGTTTTAGTTGGATTACTGCTAGTAGAAATCATGTTAGCACAAAACCTTGCTTTGGTCTTCCGGACCAGTTTATGGTACAATTTAACTGCGTTCCTATAGATAGTTTTTGCTGTGAGATCATAGGAACTTCTCCAAGCCCGTTCTAGAATTTTAAATTTTTTCTTTTCCATAGTCAGAGACTCATTATACCATGCATGAGTTTGGGGGCGCTTAGCCTGAGTCATTTTTGCCGGAGTGCAGCAATCTAGTGCATTGTTGATCCATCCCCTAAAGGCAGCATCAGCTGTCTCTATATCTGTTGGCCATTCTGGGTGGTGCGAGTTTAAATAGGCCGTGAAAATAGTAGGGTTTCATTTGTGCCATGGGTGCCTCATAGAAGGCGGACGAAGGAGTTGCAGTGGGGAGCCTTCTAAACAAAGACGCAAAGAGATGAGAGAATGATCCGTCCAGAGCATCGGAAGGGGGGTTAGCCTCCATAGTCTGGAGATTAGTAAATATGGGATAAAGAAGGTGGCCAGCTACATGTGTCGGTCCCTCAACCAACTGCCTCAGCTGACATGCAGCCATATTTCCCAGGGAGTTGATGGATTCCTGGGACTCTTGGCAGTCCAGATGTAGGTTCAGGTCCCCAAAAATGCTAAAATTGGCAGCTTCTAGTATTAGCGTGGATGCAGTGTTAGCTAGAGCTTCTTGAAAAACTTTTGAGACGCCAGGTGGGCAATATATAAGCAGCCCAGATAGTGTGAAATTGTGGGTCAGAGCAATTTTAAAAAGAACACTTTCACATTCGGGGATATTCTGCAGAGTGAGGCTGCGGGAGTACCCTGATTTGAGTATAATGGCAAGCCCCCCTCCCGACTGTTCTATTCTGGGTGCGCATCGAGTAACCTGCAGGTAAGGCCAAGGCCGGAATGGCCACAGAATCAGTGGTGAGCCAGGTTTCCGTAAGGAATAAAATGTCCGGTGCGGTTTCTTGCAAAAGGTCTAATACCTCTGCATGATGTTTAACAAGGGATCTGCAGCTAAAGCTGCTGATGGCAAAACCTTTCAACCCGGGGCAGCAAGCGGCAGCGGGGAGCAGATACCTACCCCAAAACCGCATATGTTGCACTGCGGGGGGAGGAATCAGGGTTCCAGTTGTGTTGCCCGCAGGTGGCTGTCGATTTGTAGAGCAAGCAATGTGTCCCGTGTATAAATTTGCCTGTGGGGCGATCCGGGACCAGGGGGTCTGGCGGCGGACAGGCGCAGACGGGCTTGCGCGACAGCGCCATCCCTGATCTAAATAGGGAGGTGCTCCACAGAAAGACTAGACCGTCTCTTCTCAAAATGGCGCCTGCTAATGGCCACCAGGAAGTGAGGGAACTAAGGATTCAAGTTCTCCCTCCACTCAATCAGCGCAAAGTGCTGCTGTGGACCAGGGCAAACAGCAGAGGAGCAACAACTATGCAGGTAGCGAATTTAATGATTAAAACCAGTGGCGGCGATATTTTAAAAAGCAATGTGCCGTAATAGTGCAAGTTAAGATTAAAAGCAATCCGCAGTAATGGAGCAAAAAAAAAAAAAAAACAGTTAAAACAGTTCCCAATATTAACATTAAACAGCACACGTACAATGTAGGAGCACGCAGAACCGTGTCAAACTGTCTGCCTCTATAGAGGTGTCTGTGGAGGACGTGCTACAGTGGAACCCTTCATCTGCTGGCAGATGTCACATTTGAGGAAAAAGTCCTTGGACTGTTTTGTAAGATCAGGCCACCAATAGCGATACTTCAGTAGTAAAACTGTAGCAGTGAACCCTGTGTGTGCTAACCCTAGACCCTCGGCGATTAGTGTTTGGTATTACTCTATCCCCCACACCCGGAATCTGAGCATACAGAATGTTCTGTGCATCTAACTTGTAGGAGTACTTAAGTGGAAAGCCTTTCCGCAGGTGGGTGTCGTTGTGAGCAGCATTGGCAGCCATCATGATGTCTCTATCGAATCTCATGCTTGGAGAGTGATTGCAGCAATGACAGCAGTGCGGACTGTTGCCTTAGCGGCTTCATCACCCTTGGAATTCTCTTCAACATGAACGCCAACATGTTGATGACTCAATGTGTGGATAACATCAGCCCTTAACAAGAGTTCTTTTAGCTTTGCCACCTGTTCCCAAAGCAGCTTGTGCAACCGTTGGAATCTCAAAATCCATTTTGACCCCGGTAGTGAAGATATTCATCTGAACATAGTAGTATGAATCACACGCTATAAGTGTGGGCAATTCAGGAACCGTACTTTGTAGTGCCATTATTAGGGCTTTATGTTCAGCCAGCTGCGCTGTACAGTCCCTTAAGGACTGAGTGTGTGTTTTTTCAGGACAGAACTTTCCGTCATGCATGCGCCCATTTACGATTGTGCATGCCACAGAATATTGCTGTCATGTCCCTACGGCAGGCTGAGCAGATTCATCGGTATAAATGGTGTATTCATATCGATCTATAGGCATTATTTAATTCGGTAGAGGATATTCTTGTTCGTACTGCAGGAATGCTTGTGTTTGTAGTGTAGAATCGAATCTGTAATGTATATCTGTTGCAGTGACAGAGTTAGCCCATTGAATACCTCGTGGATGTAATGCTGTGGCATTTGGAACGCTTGCTTTTGCAGCGGCCTCTAAGGTCGGTACTGGGGTAACGACAATTATTAACTTACCCTGAGCCAGTGCTCTTTCTCTTACTATAGCAGTTTGTACTGCTGTGAGAATTTTCTCAGTTGGTGCAAAACGCATTTCAGCGTTTGTGTACAAATGTGATTTGTATGCAATGGGTACAGTATCACCTTCATTGAAAGTGATATAGGTGTACCGCGTGGCTCCAGCGACTATGCAGATCACCAGGTTAGTTGTGTTTACACATGTGTACAAATGTTTGGAAGCTATCATATCAGCTTGTACGGAATGTAAAATGTTTGTGTGTTCTAGTGTCTGCCGAAATGTAAAAATCCAAAAATGGAGGTTGGAGCAGTGCGCATTTTTCTAAAAAATGTGCCACCAGGCTTTTGCCTTCACTTGAGAACTAATATCCCAAAAACAGGACATTGAGGTGGGTAAGTTTTGATTTTTCTTAAATTAAATTTGTAACCCAAGTGAGCGAACCCAAGGGTTATGTGGTTCACTCTGGCCAAGTGTTCCATTAATTCATCGTCCGCCAGATAGATTTCATCTACATAGGACAATCATTTTGAAGCAACTCTGTTACCCTGGCTGAAAACAGTCCAGGGACTGTTATACCCTTGAGAAAAACCACAAAATTGATGCTGTGAACCTAGCGCTGAAAATGTGATTAAACATCTGCTTCCAGGTGCTATATTCTGCCAGAAAAATCAATTTGAGATATCTAGTGTTTTTTTGTATTTCTTCCGCACAATGTTATTCATTAGTGCGGCACTATGTGCCTTTTGTACTGCAAATGTGCCTGTGGAAGTGTTCAAATGTCTATAGTCTAAAACTAGACAATATGAATTGTCCGGTTTCATTACGGGAAACAAGGGTTTATTCATGGATGAGGTGCAATTTTCTATTACACCCTGGTATTCAAGTTGTTCTAGGATTTCCCTAACTTGTTTTTTAACTTCATGTTTTATTGGGTACTGTCTCTGCGGTTGAGGAGCTGATTTAAATGGGATTTCGTGATGAGGAGACTCATCATCCCACCCAACATCACTGCTGTAAAGTGCAGGAGCTAACGCCCACTCCTGCACGTATGAATGTTTAATGAATTCTGGAACAAGGTCAGAGAAAGCAGGTAAAAGGACCGTTTCTCCCAGTGGGCACTCCATTACGAACTCGGGTGGACAATCCTTGTCAGCCAAAAGAATGTCGTAACCGTGTGTCAGGTTCTCCCAAAAGAGAGCCTTGATGTTCCGGAGTATGTCCCCCTCCATGTGGAGCGTTATTTTGTGTAAACGATGTGGGACCCTTATCCTTGTATCAAAGGATTTCCTAGAGAGAGGAGGTGGGGGACTAGGAGCTGGATGAGAGGTCCAGTGCCTGTGCTCCTTGGTTTATGTCACAAACAAAAATTAGGGCTACTGTTCCTAAAGAGAAAGAGGAGATATCGACAGGTTGTGCAGGACTCGGGCATCTGCACGGTGGTAGTCAGCAGGACTGTTTCATGTTGCCCTCGCACATCCCAAAGTGATGTCATGCTTCATCATAGGGCTATTGCTCCTCGTTGGGCCGGCGCTGCAGTGCCCAACAGGTCCCCCGAAGGGTCACTTTGGCGGAGATCTTTTATTGATATGGCGTATGATGAATGCAAGGTAGAGTCTAGGTGGGTTGGTATATCATGTGTGATGATGTGAGTTAAAATTGGTCAAGGAGGCCACCAACTACTTTTAATAACTGGACCGCCCTGTCAGATTAAAAACCTTTAGAGGTAAATGCTACCAATGGGTTCATAAAGTACCCTGGTATTCTGATGTGAGTTCCCTCTTTTCTAGTCATTCATCATGTTTCGCACCCCTAGTGGTCAGGAGGATCCGTGGTGCTTTGTCAGGACAGGAATAGTGAGTGAATCTTCCCACCCCACAAATGTGTCAAAAGTGGTGCCCTTTGAGTGGTACCTACTTTTTGATGTTGGCTTTCCAACCTGTCAGGAGAGAAAAAGGAGACAGAATTATCATGTTCCTGGCATAAGAGCGTCTTATTGACCAGGCTGTCCATTATTGTGGACCAAAATGTTCGTCTGGTGCTAGAGTGGCGTCCAGGCACGTAATGACATAAACAAGACACACACAAAAAAATTAGAGTGAAGTGCCAATCTATGAGAATAGCTCGCATTTAGATTTTCTTTCAGCGAAGTTCCCAGCCTAAAGAATCTGAGGCTGGTACCACCGTACAACAAAATTGCTGCAGATCACAATAATACATGGCATGCAGTATGAGAAAAGGAAATTTCATTGTGTAAGTGGCACAAGCTTTCATAAATGCGATGCCACTGTGCAAATAGTGTAGATTGCCAGTGTAGCAGTCAACTGTTTTATACACACAAGAGAGATCACCATAATGTGTGCTGCTATCTCATAAGGGGATACAGTGTTAAAAATGGGCACAGTATTAAAAACAGGAGCGTGGTTGTGTTTCCATTGTTTCTTATACATCGTGAGGCACATAATCTTACCTCCAACTGGAGATAAAAGTACTCCATAGGGTGTGGCAGAGGTGCCGTGCTCAGTCGTGCTAAACTAGAAGTAAGTAGGTAAGATAAATAAGGAAGATCCAAACCACAGGATCATACATGCTGTAACAGCGTCAGCCGGTTCAGCGACTGGTATTTAGTACTCACAGTTTCTGAGTGCGATCTGGTCGTCGCACCTACACTTGTCCTCTGCTTTCCCCAAATGAGGATGCGGGAGCCAGGGGTTCCTGTTTTAAAGGAGTACACCTGGCGGGCTTAAACCGGAATACACATGAACCCGGAAGTGCATCATCGCACATGTCTGGCGGCCATCTTGGAGTGGTGTTGCACATGCCTGGCGGCCATCTTGGAGTGGTGTTAAAGTGAAGACATTTGATATCTGTCTCAAGTATTCTTGCGCACGTTTGGCGACCATTTTAAAGTTGTGTTGAGGTCAAAGGTAGTGGGGATGTGGCAGAACGATTATTGCGCACGTTTGGTGGCCATGTTAAGATAGTGTTGAAGATGAAATATAGTGAATATCTATCGGATAACTTGAGACAGGTTTTTAATCTGACAGGGCAGTCCAGTTATTAAAAGTAGTTGGTTGCCTCCCTGACCAGTTTTAACCCACATCATCGCACATGAGATACCACCCCACCTAGACTCTACCTTGCATTCATCATACGGCATACCAATAAAAGATCTCTGCCAAAGTGACCCTTCGGAGGACCCGTTGGGCATTGCATCGCCGGCCCAACGAGGAGCAATAGCCCTATGATGAAGCATTACATCCCTTTGGGATGTGTGAGGGCAACATGAAACAGTCCTGCTGACTACCACCGTGCATATGCCCGGGTCCTGCACAACCTGTCGATATCTCCTCTTTCTCTTTAGGAACAGTAGCCCTAAATTTTGCTTATTCAGCTGTACTACCAGCAGATAATCCATCAGTTCCGGCGAGCTAATGTGACTTCTGCCACACTGTCCAGCATTGTCACTGCCCACTCCCCGTTCAGAAGCAGAGTCCTCAGTAGTCTGGGCATGTCTTATTTTAATTCCTGCTACCTTCTTCTTTTTTGATTGAGGTTTCTGAGTTTTTTGTTTGTCCCCTTTAAGGATGTAGTCTGAAGTGTGATGCGTTTCCCTTTTCGGTTTCACATGCTCTTCTGATCTGCGCTCTGACCGTCCACCTTTCTCTGCCACATGAATCCTGAAAGGAACGTGTATCAGTATCCTTATACCTGCCAGGCTTTCTAATATTATCACGGTTTCTAAGATTGTATTTTTTGTCAGTAGATTTCTGCTGAGGAGACCCACCCCATGATTGTGTTTAATTTTGTTTATTTTTTTGTTTATTGTCCCATTTCTTCTTGGAAGAATCGGATGCTTGCTTAGAGTTATCCTTTTCAGAATTACCCTTAACCTGTGGTTTCCTAGGTCTGGCTCCCAATTTTTCTCTGCTTAGTGTAGCATAGGTTTCCTCGATAAGTCTAGGTAATTCCTGCTCCTGCTGTGCAGGAGCGAACTCCCTCAGGTGTTGGTGTATAGCCAATGCTGCTGCTTCCCCTTAAATGTTAATTAACATAATCGTTGATACTGCGGCAAAATTGCCCATCAGTTTCATCCCTAAGTCTAGGGCAGGTCCCGCCCATACTCATTCTTTACTTGTTTCAGTACATCAGGTAAAACTGCTATTAAAGGGGTAACATGAGTTCTGATGTAGACTGCAGTGAAGACTGTGCCCCAGATGGCACACTCTTCCACTGAGGGAGCCATCCCCATTGGCAAGCATATTGTTAAAATTCTGTATTTATTCTGCGGTCCCATATGGGGAAAAAACGCTTCAAGCTGGCTTGTTTTCTGTGCTATCCAGTACGGAATTTGCTCCCTGCTGGTGGGAGCTTTTTATATAACGGCATTCAGTGTTTGAGGGCTGATACCCGTAGCAGCGAATTGAGGTTGAGCAGTTTATGCCGTTCGCACATTATTAACTGTCAGTGGTCGCATAACGAATTGCGTTAAGTTTCTGTAAAGCTTTACCAAATCTTTGTATAGTGTTGGTATTTCTGCTGCATCTAAATTAGCAAGATTAGGATGTGGTGTATAAGCAGCTAGGACCGGCTAAGTTGCTCTTTCTTTACTGAGCGTACCGAGTCTCACACTTTTTACGGTATGGGGGAGGGCGCCCTTAAGCCAATTTATATGTTCATGGTAATTTAATAGAATTTCTATATCCACATATGGAAAGTATTTCTCTGGTGTTTCATCTTCTATGTAAGTTTGAAACAATTTTGTGAGAGGATCTGCAGGCGGGAATGTAACTCAAGAGTAGAATACATCTGTTCTGAATGCTTCATGTGCCTCAACCACGTAGGTAACTTTACCACCAATTACCAGGAGGCCGTACTGTAGTAATTTCATAGTAACTGCATGTCTGCAACTTTCTGTAATATTTATTCTAACTACTTGTTGTTCAACATCATCTGCTTGTTCAGTCATTGTTGAAAGAAAAAGGAAATTAATTAAATGAATTTATGGCGATAGAGTTAGCACAATATGGGGACATTTTTATCCTACAACCTTGAATAACTAACAGCCAACACATAGGGTATACCTACTCAGCTGAGGTGGATTTTTCCTTCCTACCACGGACGTCCCCGTTTTAGAGGTGAGCAAGAGTCTCTGAGAAAAGCACAACTGAACTACTCAGATAGACTGTCAAATAAGAGCCAAACCAACGTTGGTGGCACCATGTCATGTAGTTTCCACTAATCCGTAGGGCCTGCGCGTTTGTTTGGACAACATAAAATTTGGGGCAAGGTGCCTAGACTGATTCCGGGCACCCCGCAGGATATGTTGGCCTAGAGACCAGCTAGCTCACAGTGCCACCATAAGCCCCCCTAACCTTACCAGGGAGCGAATAGTTTCTGACAACCATTGAACATGACAACCCTTACCCCTCGGGGATCGTGGAAACAGATCAGAACCTTTCGCTCAGTCCCTCATTCTTACCTGTGCTCAGAGAAATATACAGAGAATAGACAGTGGGACATTTTCAATGTATTTATTGAACCAACGTTATTCTTGTATAGAATACATGTGCTGCGATAATCAGTAGACAGAAGAAAATGAAAGTGATTACGAGCACCAAAAGAGTAAATAGTTGGTAGAGCTCTACCATGGTGCTAAAACAGTGTATATGCAGGCATATAAACAAGGCAGTAATCAGGCACTATGCAAACCCTACTCTAATCCTTTATGGGTTCCAGAGTAGCATGCTACTCGCTGAAAAAGTGCTTCAACACCTCAGCAGGGGTAGCAAGCACTATATAAATGCAAACCTTTTTCCATCTTCTATCCCTCCGCTACCCTTCTCTATCCAAATAACGGAATAACATATCCACCACTCAAATTACTTTCATGTTTCACTATACTAATTCAACACTAATCCTTTATGGGTTCCGGAGTAGCTTGCTACTCGCCAGAAAAGCACTTCAACACCCTATCAGGAGTAACAAGCGCTGTATAAATGCAAACCTTTTTCCCTCATCTATCCCTTCGCTATCCTCCTCAATCCAAATAACTGACTAATATCCACCACTCAAAAGACTTTCATATTTCACTATACTAATTCATCACTAATCCTTTAAGGGTTCCGGAAAAGCATGCTACTCGCCAAAAAAGCGCTTCAACACCCCATCAGGGGTAACAAGCGCTATATAAATGCAAACCTTTTTCCCTCTTCTATCCCTCTGCTATCCTCCTGAATCCAAATAACTGACTAACATATCCACCACTCAAATTACTTTCATATTTCACTATACTAATTCAACACTAATGCTTTATGGGTTCTGGAGTAGCATGCTACTCGCCGAAAAAGAGCTTCAACGCCTCGTCAGGGGTAGTAAGCACTATATAAATGCAATTCCAATACAATACAATACTCTTAAGAGTACCTAAAGTGTATGTAGGTGCAGAGCCAAGAATCTCCCCTAGGGACGATCCATCCCCATTACCTGGCGGGAGAGAATGAAGGACCCCGTCCTGGTCACAAACTGGATACCCCTTACGGAGATTTCAGACTGCTGCGTGGTGAAGTCTCAGCATGCAGGGACCCTCGGTGTCAGCTGAAGTGCCTTCTCTGCTAATTTATCGAGATGCTCATTATTTATAATAGAAAGTAGCCTTGCGATGTACGTTGTAGATTATCGATGTTATGGATATGTAGATAGCTCTGTTGCCCCGTGGATGAAGATAGAACGCCATTTGAAATAGTGCATAAAGAGGCCATGTATATGATGTGCGAGGCATCGTGATGATGTGCGAAACCAGATGTGTAAACAAAGTACTTTCAGAGAAACTAATCCAACATGGTCGTGCATGCAAATATGTGCAAAAGTTCACGGCAGAATATTATTGAGAAAAATAGGACAATTTAAGAAATGAGCAGCTGCGCTACATGGGCCTGGCTTGGGAACATAACAACTGCTGAGGCTGCCTCCAGGCGTGTTGGATTCTGGGGCTTGGAGTCCCCCTCCGGAAAACAACTGCTGCGGTGTCCCGTGCTGCAGGAGGAAAGTCTGCGCTTTACATCGCAAGATGGTGCTGTCCCCTTCACTGCTGAGTCCGCCTCCAGGTGCGGTGGATTCTGGGGCTTGGAGTCCCCCTCCGGAAAACAAATGCTGCAGTGTCCCATGGTGCGGGAGGAAAGTCTGCGCTTTATTGTGCAAGATGGTGCTGCCCCCTTCACTGCTGAGGCCGCCTCCAGGCACAGTGGATTCTGGGGCTTGGAGTCCCCCCTCCAGAAAACAACTCCTGCGGTGTCCCGTGCTGCAGGAGGATAGTCTTGTGGTATCTAGCCATGGGTGGTGTTTGCGTAATAGATTCTATGGAACTTGGAACATAGAATCAAGTGGAGTTTGATGTGAGGCAGCGGTGGTTGATGGGGAGAAGTCGGAGGTTGAGGTGTCCTAATAAATTCTCTTACTGCATCTTACCTTGGTGTTATATCTTCATTCCGGACGTTACACTGGCGACAAGCGAGGGATTTGTTGGAAGGAGGACACCTCAACGCTGAGACCGGATCAGTGTGCGGAGGTCGTGACCAGAGGACGTAGCCGGACGCGCAGTATTAGTTTACAATAGCGGTGATTGGCGCAGAACACAGAATCTACTGGAGGTGGGTGGATCGGACTTTCAGTGGTACTGGTTAAGCTCTTAAGTAAAAAGTTTATGGATTAGAAGTCGGCAACGGCTGGCGTGCATGCTAGCGAGCAGTTCACCCGAGACTGTTCTGTTGGTGTGGCATGTGAGCTGTGCGAGCGTCTTGCTCAAGTCTGATTTGTCAGCGCGAGGCTGTGCACGTGAGTCAGTCCCAGCGTGCGTCATACAGAGGCTAGAGGAAATCCAATTAGAGCATACGGGGTCGGGCGTATCCCATACATGCCATTGTTGATTTGGAAAGCTTATGGCGATAAGCACACCAATAAATAGAAAAAAAAGAAAACATTTCTGGTTAAAGTACCGGTGGAAGGAGGTCACAAGATAATAAAGACATTTTGAGAATCGTTCATCAGCCGTGATAGGCACACCTGCGTCTACACCAGTGATAGGCACCCCAGAGAGGAGAGCATTTAGTTTAATTATTTTTAGTGGGATCTTTAGTAATATACGTGGTCAATATATAGGAAAATAAGGAAATGTTGGAAACTGTTTTCTTTCTTTAGTGCAGCAAAACCAAATATATATATATATATATATATATATATATATATAGAATAACACTGTATAGACTGATCTGTGGTGATTCAGATAGACATAGAGGTGGAAAAGTTTGTTTAGCGGGAAAAGTACAACATTCAGAATGTGACAGAACCACCATTTTCTTTTAGCAGCCCGGGACAACCGACAATAAGGTGGAGCAAGTGGAAGAAGATTTTTGGACACTATGCATGGGTTTGTGGGACTAATTTAAGTGCAGAAAGAAGATATTCATTGTTAATGCATTGTTTAGGTGGTGAGGGACTGGAGGTGTTAGAGAACCTTCCTGATTTAAGCGCTGAAGAACAAAGAGGGCTAAATGAGTATGAAATTTGTAAAATGCAGCTTGACCAGCATTATTTACCCAGAGTAAGCACCATTATGGAGGGATATCATTTTGGGTTAAGATTGCAAGGTAGAGAGGAAACAGTAGAAGAATACATACTTAGTCTAAGGAAACTTGCTTCAATGTGCAAATTTGGGGGAGTCCAGTGAGGAACGCATAAGAGACCAATTTGTTCTAAGGTGCAGAGATGATAAAATAAGAGAAGACCTGTGGTTAAAAGAGAACCACCATTAGAGGAGGTTATTTCAATTGCGAAAAGAGTGGAGCATATGCTGAAATGTGTGACAGAATTGAAAAGTGAGAAAAGTTAAAGTAACCCCAGTACAGAAAAGAATGAAGAAAATGTTTGTGTTGTAAAAGTTGGAAAGGAAACACAAAAAGAGCAGGTGAAAGAATATCGTGGGAAACCTGTTTGAATGTTTTTGTTGTGGGAGGAGTGGATATAAAGCGAATTCAAGAGCATGTCCAGCATTGGGGGTTGTTTGTCATACGCGTGAGAAGAAAGGGCATTTTCCTAAATGTTGTAGAAACAAAGAAGAGAACAGAACAAGGAGGTGAAAGAAGTTACACATGACATTGTATTTCAGATTGGTGAGAACAGTGGACAGGATCATCCAACGAATTCTCTTAAAATTGATGGGGTAGAATTGGAGATGAAGTTTGACTCATGTTCACACCTAACAATTGTTTCAAAAGACACACAGTAAATGGTTTCAAACAAAAAATAAACTACAAAACGTGGAGGTTCGTCCTGGTGGGTATGGAGGACAACCCATAAGCATGTTGGGATATGTTAATGCATCCATTAAGTTAGGAAAAAATGTAATGGTGGGGAAAATGTATATTTCCAAAAGAGGTGATGATTTACTTGGATGGCCACATCAACGATTATTGGGGGTTATGTTAAATCCTAATTCGAAGCCGCAGGTGCAGATACAGGGTGTGGAGTCAGATTCAAATTTTTAGTGTCTGAATTTCCATAGTTATTAAGGCGGCTTAGGATGCTTGAAGGGTTACAAACATTGTATAAAGATACAACAAGGGGCTGTTCCGACAATAGCCAAACATTAGAAGAATTCCTGTGGCCTTGCAAAGTTAAGTTGAACAAGAATTAGATAAGCTTGTGAGTCAACAAATCATAAGACCTGTAGAAGCAACAGAATGGCTGGCTCCCATTGTTGTGGCCAACAAGACTAATGGCGTCATCAGATTATGTGTTGACCTCAGAGCTTTGAACAAGGAAGTTGTAGTAGACTGGTTTCCTCTTCCAAACTTAGATGAGATAGTGTTGTCATTGGCAGGGGCAAAACTTTTCACCACGCTTGTCCTCACGCAAGCATATCATCAGGTAGAGTTCGCAGAGTGTTCACAAGAATTAACAGCATCTATAACACTGATGGGGGCTTTCAAGTTCAGGAGGATGCCATTTGGTTTAGTGTCTGCAGCCTCTGTTTTTCAGAGAATAATGGATTCCATTCTCAAGGGAGTAAAAGGTGTTAAGTGCTATCATGATGATTTATTGATATTCGGTGGGTCACAAATTGAGCATGATGCAAGAGTAAGAATTGTCCTGGAGTGGTTAATGAAAGCAGGTTTGACATTAAAAGAGGAGAAATGTAAGTTTTCTACTCATAAAGTGAATTTTCTAGGTCATTGGATTATTAGTGAAGGTTTTGCTCCTAAAAGAATTAGTTGATACTATTATGAAGCTGGCCACTCCTAATACAAAGGAGGAAGTTGTTTAATTTTTGAGGATGGTAGAATACTATGGGAAATACATTAAGAATTTAGCAAGCAAGTCAAACAACATGAGGTCTTTACTGGGAAAAAGTAAAGAATTTAGATGGACTCAAGAATGTCAAGAAGAATTTAAAGGATTAAAAATGACTTAAAGCATGCACCAAATTTACAAGCATTTGTTCCCGGGATTGAAACAATTGTAATAACTGATGCCAGTTCAAAAGGTTTGGGGGCAATCCTCAAACAGATGAGATATGGAGAAGAGCAGCTCATCGCATGTGCATCCAGAAGTTTGAGAGGAGCAGAGTTTAACTACCCGGTAGTAGAAAGAGAGGCATTGGCTATATACTGGGCTTTAAACAAGTTTAAAAAATGTATATGGGGAAGCTGCTTTAAGGTCTGCTCCGACCATAAACCACTCAAGGAAATAAAAAAAAAGGACTGGATTTTATATCTTCTAGGATAAGACGTTGGGTGGTTGCGTTTCAGGACTTTCATTTCACAGTTGAACATTTGCCATGGGGTATCAAATGTGTCAGCAGATTGTTTATCTCGTTTGGTTTCAAGAGAAGGAGATGAAAAACACTTGATGATATACAAGAGGAAGAAATAATAGTATGTGAAGTTACTTTGGGGGTGATAACAGATGAAGAATGGAAAGAAGGAGTTTTGAAAGACAGCGAGTTAAGTGAGATTATTAACAATTTGCAATCAGGGTTAGCTCAGGTGAAAACATTGTCTAAGGTGTGGCAAAGCATATCTGATGAACGAGCGGTTGATAGAGGCATTTTGTTGAGAGGGACAAAATTATATCCTCCTAACACTTTGAGGGGTAAATTGATAGATGAGTCATCAAGGACATTTGAGAATTGTAAAGACTAAAGAAAGACTGAGAGTCAGTTTTTGGTGGCCTGGCAAGGATTTAAGTGTTGAACGTGTGGTTAGGGAGTGTATACAATGCAGAAACAGTGACAAGATTTTAACTCCACATACCACGCCTATGGTGTGCCGGAAACTACCAAACTGTCCATCGCAAGAGGTGGCTATTGATATTGTTGAACCGCTAAGGGTTGAACACAACACTCCATACTTGATTGTGTTGTTGGATGTGTACTCAAGGTGGGTGGAGGTATATTGTGTGAGAGAGGTTACTACTGATTGTGTCATTATGATTTTAAAAGAGGTATTTAAAAAGGAAATTTTTCCTAAATCAATTCTATCTGATAATGGACCACAGTTTTGTTCGGATCAAATGACTGATTTCTTAACATCATGTGGCATTGAGCACAAAAGGTGTTCAATTTATCATCCAGAGACAAATGGTGCTGTGGAAAGCTTTAATAGAGTCATAAAAGAAAATATTCAATTGTCCAGGGTGAATGTCCTGAATTGGAAAGAAGAGTTACAGAAATGTATTACAGCTAATCGCATGACACCACATTCCACAAATGGGAAATCACCTTTGAACTATTCGAAGGTAGAGCAGCTTATACCATGTTATGTCCAGGGTGGATGAGTTGGGTTAAAGGTGTAAAATACAATGGGATTGGAGATTGGAGGAAGAGAGAAGTAAGGTTGCAGAGAATGATGAAAGGATGAAATTCAAGCAGTTTGTAGTAAGTATAGGCGATTGGGTACGAGTGAAAGCACCAGTAGCTGCGATGACCTGGTCGAAATATTCAAAACCTACACAGGTTGTAAAATGTTTTAAGAATGCCGTTAAGCTAATGGATGGCAGGATTTGGAATAAAAGTCGGATTGTTGTACACAGTGGATGTGTGATGCAGAAGGATGAAAGTCAGTTCTATGGGAAGAGTAATCAGAATTCGCTTGAGAATCCCTCAAATCAGTACAGTTTACGTCTAAGTATTACTCCATATTATCTCAAGGATTATATCAAATAAGTTTTATCTTTTGATTTATTCGTTTCTTGTTGTAACATTTTAATGTGAAATTTATAATATATTTGTTTAGTTTTGGGAGTGAGGGTTTTATCGATTGTAATGTACAAAAAAAAAAAAAGAATTCTGTGTTATAAAGAGGGTAGAAGTGTGGTATCTAGCCATGGGTGGTGTTTGCGTTATAGATTTTATGGAACTTGGAACATAGAATCTAGTGGAGTTTGATGTGAGGCAGCGGCGGTTGATGCAGAGAGAAGTCGGTGGATGAGGTGTCCTAATAAATCCTCTTACTACATCTTACCTTGGCGTTATATCTTCATTCCGGACGTTACAAGTCTGCGCTTTATAGCGCGTGATGGTGCTGCCTCCTTCACTGCTGAGGCCGCCTCCAGAAGCGGTGGATTCTGGGGCTTGGAGTCCCATCTCCGGAAAACAACTGCTGCGTTATCCCTTGCTGCGGGAGGAAAGTCTGCGCTTTATAGCGCAAGATGGTGCTGCCTGTAGAGAGCCACTCGGGCACTCCTCAACACTGTTGCAACTGTAGCACTCCTCAGGACGGGCTCGCCGAGAGGAGTTAAATAAACGGGCCGAAGACCGCTCATGATCTTTTGCCCATACTGCGACACGGTGTGTGTGTGTGTACATTTCTTTCCAGGGACCTGGGTAGGCCGCATGCACCCGCGGGCACACCTGCTATTCTGGCGACGAGGCAGGTACTTGACCTCGCCGGCTTACCTGTCTCATGCCTGCTCCACCGGACTCCCCGATCGCCTGAGGTGCTGTGCGGTGGGACGCCTGGCAACTGACGTTCCCCGTTCCTCCACGACAGTGGCGGACCCCTGCCTTCACGAAGACTGCTACGCTTCCTGCCCACCCCCTGCGGAGACTGCTGGAGAGTCCCTCGACGCTTGGTGGCCGGGCTCCAGCGGACAGCAGCCCCGCCCCACCACATGTGCCCATCAGGCCGCAAGAAGCCTGCAATGCGCAGTCTGAGGCATCAACTGCTTCTCTGAAGGTGAGCGCGCTGAGCCAAACGAGGCCCGCTGGGCGTGAGCACAGGCTGCAGTCAACACAAAAACAAAAAGGGACAATAAAAACACTAAGAGAACAAAGACAGTCAGCCTACAGGTTGTGCATCCAACGAGCACATGGGGGTTTGCATGCTAGAGGGCTCCCCACCACCCTGCCAACCTCCGCCAAAGACACTTTCTTTTTGGAAAAAAAAAAAAAGGGCGATCACACAAGGTTTGGTGGAAGCAGGCACACCTGCAAATAACAAAAGAAAAAGGGGAAAAGGCTAGACAAATAGAAACACAGTAAGGCAGGTCAATCACAGAAGGAGGAAAACAAGACCCCACCTGGCAGACAGTCACAATGAGCATGCCACCTCAAGCAGGACCAGCCAGGCCACCTCAGACAGGTGCAGCCGGCCCACCGGTAGGTGCAGCCGTACCACCCCAACACCACAGCCACGCCGCGGTGACCCCGCTCCCACCGTTCAGCGAGCTTGCTGACCCTGTGATGCCGGCCCCCCGCTGGAAGTCCTGGATAGGGCGCCTCAACCACTACTTCATAGGCACGAGGGAGACGGACGGAGCCGTCAAGAGATCGTTGCTCATGCACTACGGGGTGGAGACATGTATGACTTTTTCAAGACCCTCCCAAACACAGGAGATGAGAAAGATTTTGATGCTGCGGAGGCGGCCCTGGACCGGCATTTCGACCCCCAAATCAACCCGGACTTCGAGCGCTTCAAGCTGCGACAGGCCAAACAATCTGATAAAGAATCGGTCGACGTATTCTACGCCCGGCTGAAACGGCTGGCGAGCACATGCACATTTCCAGATCAGAGGGAAGAAATACGGGCCCAAATCAACCAAGGGTGCCTGTCGGTGCTATTACGGCAGCTAATCCTTCGCCAACCTGGAATGTCGCTGGATGACATCCTGATACTGGCCAGGTCCCACGAGCTGTCGAACACCCGAGCCGATGAGATGGAGGCAGCTCTTAACAGGAACACCGCCACACTCTAAACCCCCGTCCCGTTCAAGTCAAGGAGGAAAGAGTCAAGGCCATCCAAAAACACCCAAGCCCTGCTCGCATCGCCCCAAAGGTACCGATGGGCAGGCGCTGTGGGAACTGTGGTTCCGAACATCCACGGACCGGTCTCTTCTACGCGAAAGGGAAGGTCTGCTTCCGGTGCAGAAAACAGAATCATTTTTCCAGAGTATGCAGGAGCGGGGGATCCAAGGCAGCCTTCACCAGGCCATGTGGTCCCCCACCCAATATCAGGCAGCTGTCGATTGATGACCACCTCGCCCAAGAGGATGACACACCACTAGGGCCAGGGTTCAACATGGAGGGAGAGGACGACAACATGTTCATAATATCCTTCGCAGGCCGCGCGGATCGTCGGCGACCACCACCTCCCATGTGCTCCATTCAAGTTGCAGGCTCCACGGTGCAGGCACTCATTAACACCGGGGCATCGGTGAATGTCATGGACTCTGAGCAATATGAACTCCTCACACTGTGCCCCCCGCTCTCGCCCACAAATGCAAAAATCTACACCTACGGAGGGACCCACCCGCTCCCTCTGAGAGGAGTGATAGAAGTGGAAGTGGCCAACAACCGGCACACAACATGGGCAAGATTCCACGAGACGGACGGGAAGAAGGGCACTCTCCTCAGCTGCCACATGGCGGAGGACCTGGGGTTTGTTTTCTTCGCCAATCAAGTGCACGGCTCCCACGCCGATGCCATCTTATGGGAGTTCCCGCAGCTATTCAAGGGCCTGGGAAAACTCAAAGGCAAGCAATTCAAACTGCAGAACGACTCCTCGATCAGGCCAAAAGCATTGAGGCACAGAAGAGTGCCCTTCCACCTACGTCCACAGGTGGAGGAAGAGTTGAGAAAACTCGAGGAGCTGGGTGTCATCGAGCGAGTCACAGGCCCGACCCCCTGGGTGTTGCATCTGGTCATCGCCCCAAAGCCCAAACAGCCCAGGGCCATCCGGCTGTGTGTCAACATGCGCCTTCCCAACCAGGCCGTGTAGAGGGAGTGACATCTCACACCCACCATGGACGATATTGTGGCTGACCTCAACGGGGTGAAGTGGTTTTCCAAGCTTGACCTAAACGCTGGATACCATCATCTGGAGCTCGCACCTGAGAGCAGATATATCACCACCTTCTCCACCCACGTGGGCCTAAGGAGGTACAAGAGACTGAGCTTTGGGGTGTCGTCGGCCGCTGAGGTATTCCAGAATGCCATCCTGGAGACCCTGTCGAGTCTGCAGTGCGTCATAAACCTCAGCGATGACATTCTGATGTTCTCGAACACTCGGGAAGAACATCACATGCACCTGAGAGACATACTCTAAAGGCTGGCGGTCAGTGGTCTCACCCTCAACAAGGCTAAATGCTCATTCTATCAGGAGTCAGTCGATTTCTTTGGCTACCTCTTCTCGCGTGAGGGGCTCCAGGTGGATCCAAAGAAAGCAGCCGCCATCCGGATGGCCCAAACACTCACCACCCTGACCGAGGTCCGCAGTTTCTTTTGGATGGCAACGTACTGTGTCCGATTCATACCAAACCTGGCCTCCCTGTTGGAACCACTACGAGCCCTCACGTGCAACAGGGCATCCTGGGAGTGGGCCCCGAAAACTGACGCAGCCTTTCATGCCATCAAAACAGCGCTGATGGACAAAACAGTCATGGCGTACTTTCATCCAGGAAGACGCACCGAGCTGGTCGTCAATGCAAGTCCGGTCGGCCTAGGGGCTGTTCTCCTCCAGGAGAGTGAAGGAAAGGAGTGGGCACCCATTGCATACGCCAGTCTGGCACTATCTGACACTGAGACGAGATATGCCCAGATTGAGAGGGAAGCCCTTCCATCAAGTGGGCATGCCAGCACTTCCACCTGTATCTGTACGGGCAAGAATTCTGAGTAGTGACAGACCACAAGCTGCTGATTCCCCTGTTCTCCGGGACATCAAGGCTGGCTCCCCCCAGGATAGAACAGTGGGCAGTCCAACTTCAAGCATACCTGTTAGAGGTCGTGTTTCGCCCTGGCGCCAGCAATCCCGCTGATTATCTATCGCGCCACCCCGCTGCGGCAGATATGCCGCAGCCGCAGGCGGACGAAGAGCACACCTAAACATTCATCAAGATGATAACCCAAGAAGCATGCCCCAATGCGCTGGCGCTGAAAGAAATTGAAGTGGCAACAACATTGGATAAAAACCTGGCTAAAGGTCAAAGAAGCACTGCTCACCAGGGGATGGCAACACTTCCTAGATGGAGCACACTCCTTGAATGCGAGGCAGCAGCTGTGGAGAGTCTGCGGCCATGCCATTGTAGTCCTGAACAAGGTGCAGAACCAGGTTGTTGACTTGGCACACATCGGACACCAAGGGAGGGCGAAAACTAAAGCACACCTCCGCAGCAAAGTGTGGTTCCCAGGCATGGATGCCCTAGTTGAAGAAATAATTCGGAGATGCCATTTGTGCACAATCACTGGAAGCGAACCGGCTCCGGCCCCAGTCATCACGGAGGAGACTTGAGAAGAGCCCTGGTCCAAAGTGAGCATCGATTTTGGGAGTTTTCCCGATGGCCACAGCACTCTAGTTCTAATGGACTCACACTCCAAATTCCCCATTGTCGAAGTGATCTCATCCACTGCATTTCCCCAAGTCCAGGCTGTCCTTTACAAGACCTTTGCGCTACTGGGTCTCCCGGACAAAAATAAATCGGACGATGGGCCCCCGTTCCAAGGCAGGGAGTTCCAGATGTATCTGGCAGGAAAGGCCATTCGACACACTCTGCAATGGCCCCAGGCGAACGGCGAGGTTGAACGTTTTATGCAGACGCTCAACCGGGCGCTGAGGATAGAAGTGGAAAGAGGCGATGATGCTGAGAGTTGTCTCCATCAGTTCTTGAATGCATATCGACAGACCCCTCACAGTACCATTCCCTGCGCCCCATCCCATCTACTCTTCAGGCGTGCCCCACGGGACAGCATCGCGACAGACTCGACCTGGCGCCCAGCTGAACGGGACAGTGCAGCCACGCAAACCCAGAGAGAAACCACCAATCGGAAGGCAAGCCTCTCACGAGGCGCCCAGTCACTATCCTTGTGCGTGGGCGACTATGCTGTCGTGAAAGACAGGCACCCCGGTGTAAGTTCCGGACACCATATGAGCCTGATGTGTGGCGCGTTGTCGCCATCCAAGGGACCATGGTATCCGCTCAACGAGGCACGCGAATGGTGACCAGAAACCTATCCTGGTTCAAGAAGGGGAACGGGCCTCACTCTGGTCAGGAGTGGGACACCGATCCAAAGATGGAAGTAGATTCACTGGCGGGATCTATGCCACCTCCTGCATCGCCCGAAGGAAATCGAGGACTTGCAAAGACCGACAGAGCAACCCCAGACACAGGTTCACCACGCCCGTACATCCCGAGTATGCCTTTGACCTGCAGCCCAGCTGAAGCAACATCCAACTCCCGGAGCCAGACGTATGGTCTCCGGCCAAACCCTGCACACCTTGAGAATTTGCAGGTCAGATAGATACCACTCCCTCTATTGTTTTTTCCAATCGCTAAGTACCTAGAGTGCATCTGGCCAGTACGATGTAAAATTCTCCATTTACCTGGCCCCCAGAGTCAGGCCAGTTCCAGTCAATTGCTGCGCAGGAAACTGGACTATTAAACTCCACCTAAAAGAAACCAAAAGTCAAGTTGGTGGGAACCAGCAATATCCAACGAGTCAATTATTTCCTAAGTACTTTTAGATTCGAAGGATTTGTACTTAGCATACCAATCATCTTCAGCTTTCAATTATGAGTTGTCTTTCTGTAAGTCGTATGTACATTTTACATTTTATACTATTGTTGCGGATATTTATCAGTCCATCCATCAATTTGCCATATGGTTATTGACCATTAAAAATTGTTTCACCGTTCACTGTGTAGGTTTATTAAACGTATTTTTAGCAAATTGTTTTTAATACTTGTGGAGCAGCTATGTATGCAGGCTCTTATATTGTATTATTGGTTTCGTTATTTTTATGGTCATTGACCGAAATAAAGTACTAAATTAAATGACAAAAGACATGATTATCAAAGTCTCAGATTTCAAGAACTACAGAATATTATAGAAGGTGTGCTGGAACAGAGAGGCTACAACTTTGGATAGTCGATCTCCAGTACTGTGGTCAAGGAGCATAGTTTGATTGGCTGAGCATAGCTGGTCAAAGTACATTTGTCTGGTTTGGCCTACATCACTGTGTGCAGACAATGGAGTGAGTGTAGGATTGAGGAAAGTACAAAGAGTTCAAGTACAGCAAATTCAAGTGTCAATTCAGGGTAGTTATATTCTGCTAGGAGTAGACAAGGGGCAAAGATATCTAATAAAAGGATGGACACGTGCTCCAACTTTCTCTAGGCTCAGGTTTGCAGGAGGTAGTAAACATGCACAGTTATTTATGGGTACACCTCCATTTCTATGAGATTTAAATTCTGATGACTTCCTACCTGCAAAGTTAATAAAATGAGTACCCTCATATTGGATAATAATTACTAACATCTGTTATTAATAGCAAGAGGTGTGTGTGTGTGTGTGTGCGCGTGTGTGTGTGTGTGTGTGTGTGTGTGTGTGTGTGTGTGTGTGTGTGTGTGGGTTTGTGTTACTATCCTTGTGGGGACTTGGGTGTGATAACACACTCACGCTGTGGGGACTTGAGTGCACTGTGGGGACCTGAACCCAGGTCCCCACAAGGCAATGTCTTCTAAATGATAAAAAATGGCTTCAGGAACATCTGTGTCAATTTTTACAACTTTTAAAAAAAATGCCTTGTGGGGACCTGTGTTTCATCAAGTGTGTTTATATTTGTGCTTAGCTCTGCCCCCGTAGGCAGGAGATGGTACTGCAGTCTTAAACACACTGCATTTAAACACTCTTTGCTCACCAGAATCTCATGCTAGCAGCAGAAAGGACAGACATTTCGAAGGGAAAGCTGCATAGCCATGTGATTATTCAAATATTTTAATGAAAATTAACCATTTTTCTATTTATTAAAATACATTTTTTATTTACAAGAAGCTATTTAATTTAGCCTTTTTGTGTCTGAAAATTGTTTGTGGTTTTATAAATATTGCTAAAAGCAATTAGGGTCAGTTTCTAACCCCAGAATACTTCACTATTGCCTTTTGATCTGTATCTGCAATTAAAGAATGATGGTACACTGCGCTGAGATGGGATATAAACGGATCTGATCGTTTTTTGTAAATAACCTTGAGGCATCAATGCCTATTGTTACATTTTAATGCTTGTATCAGGAATTCTGAGTCTTTATGTTGCTTTGCCTTTGTTCACATACTATGATGCACTATGGAATAAGTTCTTTTAGATGATGGCTAGATGTGTGAGTGACTAGAGCTGTATTGTGCTAAGGGCTACTTTCTTGCATACAGTGAACCGAAGCAATGTTATGCCTGCATCATGGGGAAGTATATTTTTAACAGACGAGGGATGCTCTTCTGAAATTAGTGAAATTCTTAAAAGATATATTCGATTATCAAAATAATATTTATTTTGAGTGATTTAAAGAGCAGAACAATATGCAGAGAATAGAGCGAGCACCAGAAATTTGTGACATGGGAGTGTGGGATGCAAGAATTGCCATTGTGCCAAGTTGTTTGATACCTTTGCAGTAGGTCAGCGCACCCGAGCATCTTTTTTATGACTTCAGAGGTAAACAGAATGTTCGAATTTCTGCCTTTACATGTATTATGTTAGAATTGTGAAAATTATGGGTTTCTTTTGTAGGAAATGGGCTGATTACATGCACTTAAACAAATAGGATTCAAAGATGTTGATTGGCTGAGTATACCACATTTATGATCAGCCAGACTACAAAAATGCACTGCTTTGTCATGATGACATATTCATACACAGAAGCCAAGCCATAGAGAAAATTAGATTCCTACAATGGAACTTTACATTTCACCTTGTATGATAACTGCCAATTATTTAATTAAGTTACTGTTTGCATAGCGACTGAGACTGGAGGAAAATCAGGCTTCCTACAGCCAGACACACACTTTTCCACAATAGTGCAAAGGGTTCTGTGTCATGTCTAGCATAGGTTTCCAGTCCAGTACAAGATCTTTGCCTAGACAAACTTTAAAAATGTATCCACTTTAGATGTGTGCTGCACTGTAAAGTATTCCTCTTTTTTACCCCTTCCTTCAAGATGCATTATTTTTTTGGCCAAACCCTGCCTAATATTGATAGTAGATAGGGTTTTACATCAAAAACCATGGGTGGTTGCATGCGAATGGCCATGTACTACCCATGGCCCTCTCCTTTGATGCAGTGATGCAAAACACTGCATTGCGTTACTTATAGGCAAATTTCCATGACAAATCACTTTTTAAGCAGGATAGTAAATTCAAAATAAACATTTTGTACTGGATTGCCTCATTTTTGTAAAGCAAACCCAGTGCAAAATGTTGGTACATCTGCCCATGTCTTCAAAAAGCAGCATAGTCGATTTATTAAAAAACAAATCCTAACCAGACGTAATCAATAAAATTAGAAGAACTCATAAGGGCAAAATTCCCCTTCAGATGATATATATAAAGTTGCAAATTAGTCACAAGCAGTAACTACTTAACCAGGTCAGAATAAGTGTAAGTAGCACTGTTTTAAAATTCGAGTTTTCACAAGATTTTTATACATTTTTAAGTCACTTTTGTCGTTGGCTTCTTCCTCCTACACATTTCTTGGTTATATCTCCAAATAAGTTTGTTTAATGTCATTAACCATAACCTAAATTATCAAAATAAAACAAAATTATAAAAAATGCTGTCTTGGCGGTGCACTACACCAGTCATTTAAAAGATGGTTAAAACTGATCCCTGATTTCCCTCAGTAGAAGAATACTGTTTCTTACAAATTGCAAAATTGTATTTCCTCTAAGGCAGTAGAGTACACAGGCAGTTTAGTACTGATATTTGCATTGAGATAAAGCACTGCAAACTCAAGTGATTTTGGTAAGTAGTAGACTACTTTCAGAATATCTGTCCTTTTCTTTAGTCAGTTTCACCAATAATAATTATTAGAATGGTTTGGTAGCTCAGTGGTTGAACATGCGCTCAAGAGATTATAATGTAATGTGCATTTCCAAGTTTACATGTGTGGCAGGGCTGACACCACCTTTTCCCCTTGAAACCATTGACTTATGTCATGCAGTCATGTTTCATAACAGTGCTGAGAGCTGGATGGACTTTGGGTAAATATCTATTTAAAAAGAGGTATTAGTAATTATATGATAAAGTTATATTTCAAAATGCAATGTTCCTTGTAAACCTTGGCTGAGAATGACCAAATTTTGAAAGCAAAAACTGGGGCATACCATAAACATAAAAGGAGAGCTAAAATGTGGCAGCGACCATGGGCATAGAATGGATTTCTGGGTAACACTCACCAATATAGAAAACGGATGACATAGAGGCACTAAGCATAAATTAAATGTAACTTTTACACACCATATCATATTTAATTACATAATTTCTTATAAGGGCTCTTAACAAATCTTGCCCTGGTGCACGTTAAGACATGCTTCCTGTGTGTTTAGTTGACCATCTTTGAAAAGCAGGACATGTGCTGAAATCATAGAAATTTGCCAGGACAGATGCTGAAAAAACAGAACCGTCCTGGCAAATCTGGGATTTCTGGGCACCGTACCTTACCTACAGCTATGTTTCATACAAACTGACAGTGATGTTCCTTCTTGCATAAACATTCTTATTTATAATAGATGCCAAACTCTTCACTTTCAACAACATGCATGTCCAAATGTAAAATATAACTGTTTTATTATGGTTCATAGTGCCAGTGGACTGTAAGTAAAATGTTGCTGTTTGTCATAGATGCTAGTGTTTGCCCATTTTAGACATTGGTTTCTTACATAAGAGACAGCACCCCAGGCTGAATCATTGCTAAAGTATTCCCAATGTAGAAATAGTGATTTGTGACAAAGTCCACAAAAGTGTGGCCACCACAGCTGAGCTCCAAGCACACAATCTTTTGTAGGAATTTGTTGATACTTTGAAAAGTAGAGTTACACAATTATGTTGAGATAGTCTGTACAAGAGAGTAGGCCTGAACACATTTTTTGTTATGCCCGGCATAATCTTTTCTGCATTTTGCTTTATGCTTTTTACCCGAAATTAGACCGCTATGCCACTGTGATATTTTCCATTTATTTGGGGAGAAAAATCCTATTGTGGGAGTACTGGAATAACATGAACGAATAGAAAGAGAGCAACTGCTGCTCAAGTCATGTGCAATGTGCATGTCAAAGTGGACATGAGGATGCATTTCACACTAAAAGACAGCACTAAATACCAGCTTTCAGCTCATGTAATTGTGTGTAATTTCACATAATTTTCCATAAAGTCGTCATAATTATGCAAATGAAAATATGTGAATTTCACACACCTCTACCACCGAGGGCAAGCAATCAATTAGGTAAAATATAACTTCCTTACAATACAAGTCAGGCTGCAGCCCTGTAGTTAACTCCAGCTTCAGCCCTTAAGCCCAGGTGAGCCTATATCCCTGTGTCCAGCTCAAACTGCAGTCCTATGCCCACCTGAGACTTCAGGTCCATATCCAGTTCAGGCTACTTGTCTATGTCCAGTTGAGGCTGCAGACCTGTGCTCAGCTTTAATGTCAGTCCTGTTCCCAGCTCTGACTTTTTTTCTGTGCCCAGCCTGTAGAACTATGCTCAGCTCAGACTTCATTCCCATGCCCAGCCCTGACTACAGGTTGGTGTCCAACTCTAACTGTGGCCACGTACCAAACTCTTCCTGCAGACCTGCACCCTTTGCAGACTGCAGACCTGTTTCCAAACTGAAACCGCAGGTCTGTGCCCAGCTCAGACTTCATGCCTGTGCATAACTCTAGCTATAGGTCTGTGCACAGCTCTGACTGAGGCTCTGTACCAAGGTTGAACAGCAGCCCTGTGTGCATCTTTAACTGCAGACCTGTCCCCAGATCATCCTGCAGCCCTACGCAGAACTGAGACTTCTGGCCCTTGACCAGCTCAGATTGCATGCTCTTGACTAGGTCAGACTGAAGATCTGTGCCCAGGTCAGATACCAGCCCAGTGTCAAATTAATATTGCAAGTCTGTGCAAGCCTGTGCCCGGCTGTGACAGAAACTCTTTGCTTGGCTGAGGAATCAAACGTTAAACATCTTACTAACTTTTATGATTTTTGAATTCCTGGATCTGTGGGGGTGAGAAGACTAGGAGGGATATGTCCATGCCCAGAACACAAAGTAGAAAGCTAGACTGAACTGACTACTTCTATGTTGCCTGCAATAAGCTGGGAGCATAATTGTTGGATTGGACAAGTACAGCTAATTTCCAGTTAAAAAGAACCAATTTTCTGAATACAGACTCATATTTGCTATTCTTAATTCAAATTCTAATCAGAGAGGCAGGGGGATTAGCATAGATCAAGTTAAGCAATGACAGGCACTTACTCTCTCTTTTGTTAGATCGGGCTTGATATTGCAGTTGTCATCTGAGCTTATGTGATAAACCTAAAAAAGAGATTTCAGCAGCACTATACAGAGGGTCTTGTCCTCCGCCATATGTTAGTAGCCATGTTTACAAGATTTGATTGGGCAGAAGTTGTGTACCTCCTCTGAAAGAGTGTTTGTTCAGGGAATGCACATGGATTGGAAGTAGAGAACTGTTGCCAATGTAAACATATGATAAACAGGCTGTAGCAGCACTACAGCCTGCAGGGATGGCTCTGTGCTTGTGGTGCTGGTGTGGAGAATGGGTTATTAACCTCTGTTGGCAGAAGTCACGTATATCATTGCCTTTACCTTTGACCTCTGTGGGCCTTAGAGTCTGCCCATAGCGATCTGGCGACTTTCAGGAAAGATGTCTGCTGACACTGAAGTCGTATATTGTACACTATCAACGCAATTTGAAAGACTATGTCACATTCATACAAAGATAGAAAGAAACTGTCTTTCAGGAAAGTGATTTACTAGTGCACTGGTGCAGTTGCACAGAATGCACTACCGTTATAGCTGCCTTTTACTCCCCAATCAACAGATAAGTGGACACATTCTGTCCTTAAATCGGGGTCCAAGGAACCCTTACAATGCCACTGGAACATTTGCTCAGCATCCCAAGTGCACATTTATATTTCATTTTCCAAATATGTTATAAAATGCTTAGCAGGAACTACTAAACACACCCCTTCCTGCCCCCACTCAAAAGCAGAATAAACTATTGTCACATTTCATGGTTTTGGTTGACACCTGCCGGGGAAATATAACAATGAATGGTATAGCATGCCATATACTTCCGTTTTCCCTGGGTTGCTGATATTCACAGGCTTGTAGATAAAACAGCACTGGAGTATGTGTACATTTGTTCACAGTGTCGTACCACTTTCATTTCTTTACACAACAAAGAGAAGTGAATTTTGAAAGTCATTGCGTCAAAGAGCAATGCAGCAAAAGCAATATTACTCTATTTTCTGGTCAACATGAAGTTTATCATGAACCACTATACAAAATACTGCAGTGAAAACTATCATGACAAACTTTTATAACTAGTGCATCAAATTGGAGCTTTGAGGACGTTCGGAACTGACACCAAATAGTACAAGGTTGGTATTGCTACACAACATGGCAATATCAAGCACATAAGATCATTCATCTTTTACCAAAAACACTACGCAATTATTTTATGTTTTGAATGTAAATTGTGAGAGCTCTTCAAAAGGAAAAACAACTCTGCTCTACGCATTTGGGTGGAGGAAGGCATTGTGTGACTAGGAAAAATGCATTGACATGTCTTAATATTACTTCCACACACTCTGGGTTGCACAGTGTCAAAAACATTGTCCATCTCCACTAGTTTCACTTCCAAGTTTCACCCGTAGGAGATGCTGGCTCATAGGCCCAGATTTACAAAGAGTTGACCCAACGCAGGGCAGCAAGCAAAGTTGCTCACCTGACTTGAGAGACCAGAACTGCTCGATATCTACGAAGAAGTGAATGAATGAATGAATGAAGTAACATTTCTAGAGCGCATAGCTACCCGGAGGCATCCCAGCGCTGACGGACGCCAAATTAACTACAACGGGTTAGATGGGAAATAGCCAGGTCTTCAGGTCCTTCCTAAAGATATTATGACTAGGTTCCCCACGAAGCCGCAAAGGAAGGGCATTCCAGAGTTTGGCCGCATTATATGAAAACAATCGGCCACCACTTCTGGCCCTGCGGATTCTGGGAACTGAAGCTAAGTAAAGATCATCCGAACGGAGCCGCCTATTGGCTCGGTAAGGATGGGCCAAAGAGGAAATAATGGCTGGTCCCCTCCCTTTCAGCACCCTGTGAAAAATGCACAGGGCTTTGAAATGGACCCTTTCCCTAATCGGGAGCCAATGGAGGGCTTTTAAAGCAGATCTGGCAGATTGACGGCCAGAGAGCCCTACAAGGATTCTGGCGGCACAATTCTGTACAACTTGGAGTTTTGCCAGAACCGAGCTAGGGGCAGCCAGGTAAAGGGCATTTCCATAGTACAATCGAGACAATATAAGGGCCTGAACCATCAATTTTTTTGCTTGGAAAGGAGTAGCGGTAACACCTTACGAAGTAGTCTCAGTATGCCAAAGCAAGAAGAGACCACTTTTCTGGCTTGAGTTTTGAAACTAAGCTCATCATCTAGCCAAAAGCCCAAGCTCTTTATTTCCTTTTTGGGATAGGCTTTGGACCCATACAGGCTGGCCAGATGGAGTCTATTTCATTGGGGGAATTATTGCCAAGGAGCATAAGCTCCGTTTTGTCGCCATTCAATTTGAGATGAGACGACGTCATCCATCTGGCGACTTCTTCGAGGCAAGGCAACAGGCAGGAAGAGGCTCTATCTGCGTGGTTCAGTGAGATCACTAATTGAGTATCGTCAGCGTAAGTGACGAGTTGCACTCCAAAGGGAAGGACACTGTCGGCTAGGGGGCCATATAAACGTTAAAAGGGAGGGGCTCAGGGACGAGCCCTGAGGCACTCCACAGTGGAGAGGCCGGGAGTCTGAGATGTCTTCACCCTCAAAAATTTGAAAAGATCTATCCTCTAAAAAGGAACTTAACCATTTCAAGGCAACTCCGGACACACCCAATTTATGGAGCCGTTGGACCAAGATACGGTGATTCACCGTATCGAAGGCCGCGATAAGATCTAAAAGTATCACGGCCGCCGATCCTCCTGCGTCGAGAATTTTCCTAGTTTCTTCAACAACAGCTAAAAGTGCCGTCTCGGTTCCTTGATGAGGGCGAAAGCCCGTTTGAGACGAGTGGAGGAGGTTGCCATCCTCCAAATGCCTAGATAACACTGAGTTCACATATTTATCTGTCACTTTACTGGCCCATGGAAGAAGAGAAATGGGCCGAAAGTTACCGAGACAGCTGGGATCTAAGCTTGGCTTTTTCAATAAGGTTTTTACCATTGCGTTCTTCCATGAAAGGGGCACCACCCCGAGAGAGAGTGAGGAATTAATCAGGTCCACCATAACAGGGCCGACTAAATCCACCACTGATTTCAAAATTTTGGGGGGGGCCGGGTCAGTGGGTGAACCACTCCTGACAAGTGCAGAGATGGTCCGAAAATTTTCCTCATTTAAGGGAGGAAATACTTCTAACACATATTCATGACTCTGAGCAATATAATCCATACAAAGCGGGTCTGTGTCAGAGTCGATCATAGGAAATGTGCTACTGATGGTTTGGACTTTATTGATAAACTCTGCAAGCTCGTTGCAACGATGAAGTGTTGCTTCAGGAGTATCAGGGGGAGCGGGGGTTTTTAAAAGTGTTTTTAGCAATACGAAATGTTTTGCGGGGGAGTTTGCCGCCAAGGAAATTTTCTCTTCAAAATAATGGGCTTGAGCCTTTCTAATCTCGGTCTTATACATCTTAATGGTTTCTCTGTACTCCTTTTTCTTGGGGGAGGTAAAATCTTTCCTCCAAGATCTCTCAGCTCTTTTACAAGTCTGTTTTAGCTCACGGAGTTTAGGTGTATACCAGGCTGTCCTATTAGGTCCAGTTTTAATATGAGTGATCTTCTTCGGAAGAATCACATCTAAAGAGCCTTCGATCCAATTATTAAATTGATCGTTGGCTACTAAAGGATCCGGATCGAGAGATGGTCTCATGGTGTCCAGTGTAAGGGCCCACTGTTCCATAGGGAGTTTAGACCAACAGCAACTTAATTTCTTTGCCGAACAAGTGGACAGGGGAGTAGACCTAGGGGACTATTGGAGGGAGATCAAAAAATGGTCTGACCAAGGTACGGGATAAGGTTCCAAACAGGTCACCTCCTTCAAGTTAGAAAATACGGGATCAAGAAGATGACCTTACAATGAGTAGGAAAGGATATCATCTGAATCAATTGAATGGCAGCAAGGTCGTGAATAAGATATGAGACAACCCTTGAAGCCAAATTATCCAGGTGGATATTTAAATCACCCAAGATAGTAAAATTGGGGGCTGTTCCTGCCAAATTTGTTGTAATTTCAAGTAGAGATTTAAGAAATTGGCCCATAGGCCCCGGAGGTCGGTAAATCAGAATGCCTGAAAGGGAAAGGGTGGCCGTGTCTCCAATTGAAAAATGAAAATTCTCACAGTCAGACAAAGGGCTGCCAAATATTCGACAGGATAGGTGGTTCTTGTAGATAATAGCGATTCCGCCACCTTTTCCAGACATTCTATCTAATCTCTGTACTAAATAGTCAGAGGGGAGAGTTTGGACAATGTCTGGGTCAGAGCTGGACTGAGTCCAAGTTTCAGTAAGAAACAGGACATCCGGACTGTCGTCAGTTAATAGAATAGACAGTTCTGTTGTATGCTTAGGTAAAGACCGGCATTTGATTAAAAAAAATTTAAGAACTTTTACCGGGGGCTCAACAGATAAGGGAAAAAAGGGGCATCGATCAAATTTAAAAGAGCAATCCTCACAACCCTGTTTCATGCTCTCCATGTCAATGAGATGTTTACAATTCATACTAAGGTCACAGTTTAAGGATTTTAGTTGCTGTGCGCTGTAACAATACCTTACTTGACGCAGAGAGGCAGGGATCGTGGCCCCTTGTCCCGGCCGGCCGCAGACGGGCTTGCCTTAGGCGCGCCAGCGGCGCGCCCGCTGCGCGGTCGCGTCATCGGGCTCCTAAATAGCCTGGCCGGGATAGAGCGACTAGAGCACTGACCCAAGTGAATGTCGGCACAGGAAGTGTGCAAAAGCAAAAAGCAGCGTGTCCCCCAAGCTTTAACACAGCTCGATAACAGCACCTACATAAAAGCATACAGTACACAATCAGATTAAAATTTTCGATTCCCAATGATTAAAATTCTAAGAAGCCCCCCGCTCGAATTCTCCAGTTGTAATTTAAAACTCTAAAAACACCTTTCTATTAAGAAGAGCAAATAGTTGATGAGCCGACTAACGCTCCGTAGCAGCTTAGCAGCTTAGCTATCTTGACAAAGCATTCGCTTGTCCTTTCCATTGATCTCATCTCTATACCATCATATGGCCATATTACCTATTCAGGCAGAGGACAAGGTAGTCTTATTGATTGCATTGCTCTTGCAATGTATCACAAACATAAGGTCAATAACTTTTGGATATTAAAGAATGGCCTCAGTGACCATAATCCTATGGAAATTTCTTTGGAACTGGGAAAGGTAGCAAAGGTAGCGCACCACTGTCAAGTTATCGCTCCAATTGTTTTAACTAAACACAGAGGATTCCTTCGTAAATGGGTCACAGTGGATACACAGTGCTTGCTAGAAGACCTTGTTGAGAAAAATGGAAACCGCTGTCTGACTGTTTGAACGAGAAGCTGGATCCACTGCCGTAACGAAACTTGAGGGGGCCTCCCTGCAATACACGTGGAGGGGCCCCCTCCAGGCTCAATCAGGAGCTCTGCAGACAGAGTGCTGTGCTGAGGGGGCCCCCTGGAGCTTTGGACCCCCCCTGCACAGCGGGGGCCTGTGTTACGCCCCTGGCTGGATCCCTCCCAAATTTTGGGTGCTTTCAATGGGATTTGCCATACCATCAAAGGTCTCTTGAGAACAGATACAAAGGCTAAGCAAGACAGACCCAAAAGATGGTTTGACAATGCCTGTTCCTCTGCTCACAAATCACTTATTACCACCTTGAAGCAAGTACCTAGAGACAGAGAGGAGGTAAGGGTATGCAGATGGAACTAAAGGCAAGCCATTCTGAAAAGGAAGATGATAATTAGACAAGAAGCCTGGGAGAACTTGAATGTGGCCAGCATAAAAAAAGAAACTGTCTATTTTGGAAGACTGTCAATGCCCCTTATTTCAGTGACAGTCAGAACACTCCCTGGACTCAACTATATCTCCCAATAAATGGGTTGAGCACTTCTCCAAGTTATATGACGACCCTGCTGATCCTAATAGTGATCAGGGCTCTGCAAGAGTTGATTTTCAAGCCGCCTGTTCGGGCTTGCCACCCTTTATCAGGGAAGAGGTCAGAAATGTAATTAAGCAGAGTACGATGAATAAGGCTCCCAGACCGGATGGAGTACCAATGGACATATTTAGTAATAAAATAACTCTTTGGGCTCCACTTATCACGAACATGCTAAGAAGTGCCGCTGCCATTGGTCCACTTAAATCCTGGTCCAATTCTATTATTGTTCTCATCTTTAAAAAGGGCGACAGGTCAGATCCACGTTGCTATCGCCCCATTTCCTTGATTGATTCCACGTGCAAGCCGATGTCAATATGAATAATGACACATTCATGTATAAAAATGAAATCACATCTTTATTGTCAAATTTACCGTTTGTGAACTCCACGTCAACCCTGACTCAGAAATACGTAGTTACTAGGCCCTGACACCCAGGCCCGAGGTCACTAATTGACAGGTCACAGGTGGAATGGCACACAGCAGATCAATCCATAGATAGGTGCAGCGACACCACAATGGTCCTGGAAGATTGGCCCCAATAAAGCGCACATTGCCGGAGGGGTGCGGGCGTTCCCAAAACTCCATAAAGGCAGATGCCACATGAAGTTAGGAACACATAGCCAAGCAGGACACAGCACACACAGTACACACAGTGGTCATGCTCTCCCCATGCTGGACATCTAGACACATTACTCACTGGCCGCATTGTGTCTACGCAAGGTCGAGGCCCACCTGGATTCCTCATCCAATACATTAATTTATGTCTACAAAGATAGAGGTTCACATTCCTTTCCATAAAAGTATCACCAGAACTGTTTTATTGCATTCAATGAACTGTATAAAGAGCCATGTTCTACCAATTGTAAATTGAGACAGTCCTCAGACCCTATGTCTGTGGCAGTTCTCCCGGTTGCATTGTTCAATAAAACAGACTGTTCTGTTTTGCCAAAAGCTTCTTGTCTCTTGTTTTTTCATGGTATTTCATGTTCAAGCAACAAAGGTTTTGGGAAGGATCTTGTTAGCCCGTTTGGAGGCCTGGGTAGCCGAAAAGGTAGCTTGTCCTCAATACAGTATGGGTTTAGTAGGGTCTCGGCACGACAGAGCAGTATCTAAATCTGCGGTTGATAATTAGTAAATATGCACAGGTGAAAAAGAGCTGTCTCTCATTATCTTTATATACCTTACTTCTGCCTTCGACTGGGTGGATATAGGCAAGCTCTAGGGCGAAATGTTTGTCATGGGAATGAAGGAAGCTTTGGTTCACTTTTTGGTGCAAATGTACGAGGATTTGCCTGCACATATTAGGTATGGCGCTTATGGGAAATATACGGACCCTGTTAAAATGCAGAGAGGCATGCAAAAAGAGTGTGTGCTGGCTCTGCTCCTTTTTTGTCTATATATAAATGATTTATAGACCTCGTTGAATCTGGGAGAGGCAGACACTCCCAGGGTGGGCTCAAGAAGTCTCCTTGCTCTGCTATATGCAGATGATTGTGTCCGATGTCAAGGACACGGATGGGCTTACAACTCTTGTTAAATAGATTTGTCTCCTACATGAGCAAACTGGGCCTGCAGACAAATATTGCTAAATCTCACAGAAAGATTTTAGGGTGCACTATCTTGAAAACCAGAGCTCTCTATATTAATAAAGAAAAACTTGCCTGTGTCACAATATTTAATTATCTGGGCATCACATCTTGGTCTCACTTAATTAAAGTCAGGCATGCCCATTTTAATCAAACAACAGAGGCCCTATTCCGGTTTGCTGGGAGGCTTGAGTGCAAGCCGAAGGATGCAATAAGAAAAATCTATACGGCTCGATGTTGCACTGCTAAGGTCTATGGCACTGGGGTGTGGGGTTATTGTGACACTGGCCCCCTTCAGGTGAATGAAAACATGTTTGTCAGAAAGCTTTTGTCTGTCCCTAAATCCCTGCTCTCATTCCTTTGTCACACGGAACTAGGCCTGTTAAACCTAGAAGACCGAATTAAGCTGGCACCACTAAAGCTCTGGCACTCGGTGTGGGCAAAAGATGAAACTGCCTGAAACCAGGACATTATAAAAGATTGTCAAAGTTTAGAAAATGCCCACTGTATATCCTGGCCTTTTGCTGGCAGCGAAGGCAAACCAGGGAGTTGGGGAAGCAAAGAGTGTCCACCTATATTCAGCTAGTGACTATGGACCAGATGAAACCTTATCTATATTTTCCTCTACAGCTCTCACTGAGAATTTATTTAATACGGTTCCGATTTAATATAGCGCACTTCCTGGTCTCATATCCTAGCAAAGCTTTTCCTGAATCCGAGCTCATGTCCTGTCCTTGTGACTTAAGCTCTTCCCAGATTACACTTAATTTCTTTTTATTTTGCAAGTTATAGGTTATTCCTAGGGAAAGGTTTTTACTCCCACTCTTGAGGGGCCAAAATGCTAGGTTATGTCGGCCCACGCTGCACAAACTGCAGCTGCTAACATTTCAATACACCTGTTTGATGGTGCATAAATTCATCTCTGCTTCTGTTAGACTGAGAGAAATGGTGGGAAAGTTAACTGCATATTATATTCTGGTGCTATAAGTGTGTGGGGGATGTTGATTGATTATCAGTGAAACATGATCAAATTGTACCTTTTTGTATATTTATTGTGGTATTTTAAAAAAAGTTATAAGCATGTTTTAATGGGAATTTCTTTTAAGTTGTATAATGTATCATATTCGATATTTTAAACATGAATCATGGCTTTGATGCCTTTGGTTTTATGCTTATCTGTTTTTTATCAACCGAATAAAGCTTGTTATGACTGACTGACTACAAAGAAGTGACGCACTTCTGCTCTTTCCCTGCATTGGCACAATTTCAGCAGCCATGCTCCAATGCAGACACCCTTACAGTGCAAGGGTGTCTGCGATGTGGTCAGCATAGTTTTTGTGCACTAAAGGGTCCCTTTCTGCTGAAAAAATATGCTTTAAGGCAATTTTCTCTTTGTATGTGTGCTGCAGAATTATTTCAAGAGACAGTAACTCATTATACGGAGAAGGCACATTATTTCCTTTATAAGATCATTTTGTGCTAACAGTGCACACCCGTACTTAACAGAAAATAGTAAAGTTCTTTATGTGTTGCTCTCTAAGGATGGCATCACTTGATGATGGCTAGAGTAACATTACTCAGAGTTGACTGAGTTGTGATTACCAAAGAGCAATTTTCTTTTTATTTACAGGGAAATTAATGACAACCCACTTTATTATGGAACAATTAATTACTCTGTAAATATTAGAAGTGATGTGTATATACTCTTTTCTACTGGATTTAACTGTACTGTTTATGGACCTCTCAAAAGTTCTACATTGCCCCTTGGACAATGTCAGACAAAAAAAATTGCAAATATGTGAATAAAAAATAATAAATAAACTGATCTTAACTACAAAAATGTTATGTGCACTTTAGGATATTCTCCAAAATCATTGTTTTCACACAAATATATATGCACGCTCTCTTTCTCCGGTGCCTTCTAAAAGCTTGCAGTCATTGTCTTGTTTATAGTGACAATCACTTTGCCTTGTGAAAACTTCATAGAACTTCGACACATAACATTGGGTTAGCCATACTTTGAAATCAGGGTGGTGTTTTATGGGTAACAACCAAACAGGCATAGATAAGGAGGCTCAGAGCCTGTCTGGGCTTGGGAAGGCTCTCACTGACATCTTTATAAATGGCATCCATGGTAGGTAATGAATGCACTGCAATGCAGAGACGGGGAAGCTGCCATGCCTCGAAACAGCAGCAAAGAAGAAGCTGTGTCAGACACAATACCAAGCAGTTCTTGTTTGATGACAGTAGAACAAGCCGCCATGCAGTGCATCCTGAATGTTCTCCAATACAACAGTGCATTGAGGCACAACTTTTTATGTGCATGCATAAGTCTCTGCTGCTTTGTTGCTTTCTGTTTAGCAATAGGGTGAGGCGGAGCCTGGGGCTGGATAGGTTGGTTGACATTATGCTGCAGTTGTCTAGTCTGCTACACTATTTTTTATGCCTGCTTAATGCCTCAGCTTCAGAAGGAGGGCCACCTAATGAGAATGTTTTTGCACATTAAAGCCAAAGCAAAATGAGTAGTTCTGGCTTACAGCTGAATATGCAGGCCAGACCGTTTGGCTTTGCCAATGCTTGTTGCATTGTGAGGCTTATTGTTCCGCATTTGCAATTGGAAAAGCTAAACTACAACTTACAAAACTGGAAGGGTAATACCAGGATTTTATAGGCTACTCTATGAAATCCCAGTGTGAACATACTCAGCTTCCCATTTCAAAGGGAGAGACTTGCTACAACCCAGTGCTGAGAAATCACACAGACAGCACAGAATGAAAGCCAAACATTATCACAGAGGAAATTCAAACCAGCGAAAAAGTGCAAGCACATCCAAAGCTTTCAAAGTGCATTGGAATCTCTCGCAGTAATGCATAGGTAGAGATTGCCTTTTTAAAAAAAAAATATATATATATATATCTACAGATTTGAGATGCAACATTTTCTATTTTGCTCGTAATGTACAATTTTAACAAAAATGGGTTGCAGTCGATGTTTAAAAATAATTTCTAATGTGGTGAAATGGCGCTTTTCAAAGACCTGAGAACGAGGGTCCCTTTTCTCCATCTCTGCATACAGGAGAGCAGTGCACTTTCAAAGAGAAGGGCTCCATCAGTACTTCATTCTCTGAAGCAGCCCCTTCCCCCTCCTGTTGATGTGCGAGAGCCGGGCTTCTATTGTCATGCCTAAAGCTGAGGAAGAGGTGTGAATGCGCGCCGTCCCAGGCAGCTCTGAATGTCAAAGGGCCTAGACCTTGACACTTGACACTCCCAGCTCCTGCCGAGTCCCATTCACCGAGGGGCACCGGTGTTTGTAAATTTCTATTGAGCAGCAGGCACTTCTCAAAAGTCTGGAGTCACTGTCTTCGACATCAGCACAGCACAGCACACAAGCTTAAAGCAAAACTTTCTGCGGTGAAAAATATTTTCGAAAATGCAACCATTTATCATCTTTTAATTGATGTGAAAAGGCCGCCACACCTGCTACAAAGGCAAATGTCCAAAAAAGAGAAATGTATATTGTAATACCATACGGTGATTTTATTTCCAGAAGCAGTGATAAAGCCAACAGTCCTGTCTTAAACATGCATTCATGCACCGACGCTGACTGCATGCCAATGTTTGTTTTATTTTGAAGCAAGCATTTTATGGTTTAATGTTCTTGTTCTTCATAAAACATACCGTTATAAGATCATTGCATGTGCAGCATTTATTTTAGTCATACATTTTGTTGTTGACCTTTTCTCATGGTGTTCTGCTTAAAGTAAATGACGTATGATTGCGCAGTAGGCAGAGGAATGCGGGACCTCATTTAGGAAAACTGTTGCATCGCTGCGTGAAAACAGTGATGCAACAGTTTTCCCTGCGCCCTCCTTGCCACACAATGGATGTGCCGTATTTAATGTACGGTGCTCCATTTCGCATGGAGTTACAGATACGTCAGAATTTCTGACATATCTGTAGGCACAGTAATGACACATTGCTGGAGTGTCTCGCAAAAGTGACGCAACTCCAGCAATGGATCATTACACATGGGCAAGTCCCATTTTAAATGTGCCTGCGTCAGTCTTATGCCTGCTGTGAGGTAGGCGTAAGATATTGACGCAGTGGCGTCCTAGAAGTGGCACAGTGAAATCTCAAAAGTTTCACTGCGCCAATTCTACGAGGCTTTTCGCAGAGGAACGCCCACCCTGCATACATTATACCTGACGCAGGTATAATGTAGCGCAGGGCTTTACAAAGAGACGCATCTGCCTAGATGCATCACTTTGTAAATAGGGCGCAATATGGTGCATTTTATACGCCACCGGTGCGTCACAAAAAGTGACGCACCGGTGGCGCAAAATTGTCGCAAGGCCTCATAAATAAGGCCCGCAGTCTTTTCCCGCAGGACATTTTTACACAGGTAAGTACCACGCAAGCCTTTTTGGCTAACTTTCCCACACAGTAGTTTACCATATACAAAATTATTTTTTAAATGTTACAAATCTAATGTTATTAAAAAGGGGGAATTAAGTGTAATGGAATGGGTAAGTGTTCAGGGTGATAAGAGTCTTAAAGGGGCTTTTAGCGTTCCAGGGTGGGTTAAGGAACAGGACAGCAAGTATAGTAAAATGCAGCACTCTGCCAGCCACACACTCCCCTACTGTGTAGCATTCTGCCAACTAATAATGTGCTTCAGCGTCCCATATAGGATATGAAGCACTATATAAGTGTTATAATACGATACAACAATAGCAGCACCCCAGTGCTTTGTGCCGGGAGCAGTCTCCAGTTGGCTTTTAATCCACTTAGGCCCCAGTTCCACTGTACCAGCTGTACTAATGTTAGCTGTGCTCCCGTGCTCTGAGCTCTCTTCTGAGAGCATATTTCACTGGATGCTAACCCTTCTGGACCCTGGGAGCAGTTTGCACTGGTTCCTCCGGCCCATGTGGCCCGGTTGACTGCACCTGGAGCATTAATAAAGGCTGTGGTCTTGTGATCCATGCTGGGAGGAGGCTGCAGTGGGTTCCTCAAACATATGAGGCCCTGTTCTCCCCGCACCTGCTCAGTCCTCATCTCTGGATTTTCAAAGCATTTCTCTCAGACTATATTTTAATCAAATCAGCAATTGAGTATCTTTACCCTTAGCAGTGAACTGCAGCATTCTGATGAAGCCCAATCGCACGTCCAGTTAGTAACTGGAAGATCAGAGTGGGCCAGACATTGACCATGCCTTACGCTGTTTCCATTACAACACTGGGTTACACAGTATCATAATATTCTCTAGTTGAGGGTGTAAATTCAATACATATAACTAGCTAGAATTAATGTTTGCTTATTATCAACGATCCAGTGTATAGCTTATTGTGAAACACTTCCTCTGCTCTAAAACCTACCAGTGATGGATGGCAGGTCTAACACGATTCCATTGTAGTGGAGTCAGTTGATCAAGATGTGGTGGGAAGCGGTGTCGAAGATGGCAGGCAGGCCCAGGAGGATGAGGGCTGCTGGTTCACCGTGGTTTATTGGTTTTGGAAAGACTAAGAGATAGGTCTAACGATGTGCCTAATGCACAGAGACAATAACAGGAGGGGGATGGCTGGAGGGGGTGAGATGGGATTACACAAAGGACAGAGACACTTGCACCCAAACAAAACTGATTTATCATTCCACTCATTGAACCACTGGTCATCTGCAAGGATAGATATTTTCCTAGTGGGGTCCGAGCTTCTGAAAGAGTTAGCAGAGACTATGATAAGTCATACTGCCATGTCAGATGGCATCTTGGTCTACATGACACTCACCTCATCACACAACAATTGCAGGTTGCAATTAAATAACACACTGCATAATGGACAGGCCCGGCCAGATATAGAGGAGTCACTGAAGTCCTTACTGAGGGAGAATGATACACTGCATAGAAAACAAGTGTGGCCAGAGATAGAGGAGTTGTTGAAGTCCTTAATGAAGGCGAAGGACAGTAGGGAGTAGTAGGGGAATAATAAGGAACAAACTTTGAGACATAGTCAAGTTAGTCTTTTGAGGACAGATAATAGCAGCCTCCACTAAGAGAAACAAGCTCAAGGTGGAGGCACAACAGGACTTGGAAACATAGCATAGTAGTAAATGTGGTATATAATTGACAGTGTGCACTGCACAGCTAAATAAACACTGTGGCATTAGTCACAGAAAGGTTATTTGACTGTGGTATCTGGCAGTGTCTCCTCTGTTCCTGGAGGTGCAGCTTTGGTCAGAGAGTGCAGGGTTTATACTGGCTGGGTAAAACTTGATATGTGAGGATCAATGGTGTTAGCTCACCCATCTTCTCGATAAGTAGAACCAGGCAGGGGTGCCCCCTCTCCCAGCTCCTCTTTGCCCTGACAATGGAGTCCTTTGTGGACAGACAAAAAACACCTATGGTGTCACCTAGGGAGGTTAAAGTGGAACTTACAAATATAAAATGATAAAATACAGAGAATGTCTTGCTAACAATTTCAAGCCCTCAAGACTCTATGCCCCAGGTTGGGGAATATGGTATGGTGTCTGTATTTAAGGAAAACCTGCAGAAATAAATCAAAGCTAATGAACCACACTCCCTCACAATTAAGTCAGTCAGCTGAAAGTATGATACCCGGTTATTTGGATGAGTGACTCACTTACCTATCCGGGGATAAATATCATGTCCACACTGTCTTAAATGGCTCAATCGAACAAGAAATCACAGTTGGTTGTAGTGCAAATATAACTTTAGACATGGCATAAGGGAGGGATGTCATGGCTCATTCTTATTTCCATGGTCAAGATGATGACCCTCCCCCCCCCCCCCCAAGGATACTGATGTTTCAGATTGGCCCTCCGACTGAACTGGAGTTTCTGCAGCAGGCTATCAATAATTTCATATCGACTTGGAAGAAGCTCGGAATAGCATGGGCTAACTGTACCTCTTACTGAAAAAGAGGTCTGGGCTCACCAAGTGTTTCTGAGATACTATTAAGCATCCCAGCTCGGTTCATGATTGAGGAGGGTTACAGGGAGCCTGAGAAGCAAGGGTCTTTGACGATCAGGCCATAGCAGCCACTCAGATCTGCAATAATTCCATGTCTATCCCTAAAGCATCATAGCTAGGGACTTTATTATTCTCCAGTGACTAGGCCCACCCTGGTGGTGTGGCACCATCTACAATGTGGATGAACACCAACTACCTTCCATTTCAGACTTACCCTGACAGTAGTGAACCTAAATTTCACCCCAGCAATGAAAGAAGATATGTCTGTAGAATGGGAAATGGTGGGTTGTCCAAGGGAAGAAGAATTCTTTGATGATAATGGTATCAGATCATTCAAAACACTAAGGATGAATTTTCATCTTCTTGAAATCGAAGTTTACATACCACGAGTTTAGACACTATGTCCTGCTCACACTGTTTGAAAGATGGCTCCTAACCAAAGACAGTAACAAAAAGATTGTCTCACACATATACTGACTGCAATTAGTTCATCAGATCACAGATAAGAAGTGGGGAGATATCTTTATTACATCACAGAACTTATCAGGAAGCATTAAGCCAAGAGTGGCTATTTCTAAAATATCACACTACTGCTATCATACCCTTCCTACGTATGGTGCTTAGGAGCAATTGTGGAAGAAAGGGCACATTACTACACTTAATATGTGCTTGCCTTAAACTCCAGCACTTCAGGTCGAACTTACTTGATGAGAGTGATATCATGTTTCAAAAGAATACTCCCAGATTATATACATACATGTTGCGTGGGATACACAAACATATCAACTGCACACTCAGCAGATGGCACATGCATTTTGTGTGGCTAGACAGCTGATAACCTCAGACTGGGGAAACATGCACACCTCCGATATTGGAGAATGGCACTTGAGACTGTGGGGCCTGCTAAGTGTTGAGAAACTAACCACAGGTCACATTGTCTGACTTCAGGCTTTAGGGAATTTACATGTCCCAGATTCTTCAGAGTACTCAGGATCATCCCGTCAGCCGTTTCACAATTTGACTGGTTAGAAATGTGAGTATTAGTTAAGGGCAGTGAAACATATCTCAAATAATAATCACAATTCTTGTTAGGTTGAACGTCAAAAATCACTAACTAAACCTATCCTTAACACTCTGGTAGGACATAAAATCAGTGAGGCTTAACTTAGAGGCAATGTGTAAAGTATTTATGCAGTACTCAAACAGTAAAAATTGAGAACACCACAACAGAAAAATCTATCTCTGTGGGGTCTTGACTATCACTATAATCACACACTATCTTTGTGGGGACTTGAACATTGCTATAACCTCACAATATCTTTATGGAGACTTGAACATTGCTATAACCACACACTATCTTTGTGGGGACTTGAAAATCACTATAATCACACTATCTTTACTGGGACTTGAACATACTTACCTTTACAAACCATCTCTGTGGGAACCTGAACATTCCTATAATCATGCACTATCTCTATGGGGATGTAGAGAACAATACCTTCACATACCATCTTTGAAGGACTTGAATATCCCTATAATCACAAAGTATATCTGTTGAGAACACCACAACAATCATTCTCTATCTGGAGGCTTGAGTATGCCTACAATCACACACTGGGGCCGATTCCGATCTCGGCCGGTAGGGCACCAAATCGGATTCGGCTTAACCGGATCCGATTCGGAGCCCTCTTTCCCGACCGATTCGTACGTGCGTCCGGCCGAGCGAGTACGATGCGAGCGCACGCGAAATCGCCGACCGACTTGTACGAGGGTCCGAACCGCTCCGACCGACTCGCACGGACACAACTCGCACCGCGCAATGGAGACGTTCCCCGGCCGGGCAAGTACGATGCGCCGCGAGCAGTCCGACCGACTCGCGCCGTCCGGCTCGAAAGAGCAGTCGGAGCCGGACTTTGGGGGTCTGTGTCGGACCCCCCTGTACGCGTAGCCGCGCGAGTCGCACACAGGGGGGACCCATGGGTCCCCCCTACCTGTGCATGTACGCCGCGAGTCGCATCGAGGCGTACCCGCTGTAGGGGGCGCCCTTGTTTGCCTCGCACCCATTGAGTCAATGGGAGCCCGCGTACGCGTTGTATGTCCGGCTCCCATTGACTTCAATGGGAGTCCGACCGACTCGAGTCCGATTGCATGCGTGCGCATCGTACTCGTTCGGTCGGACTGCCAGAGTCCAATTCGGTCGGAAATCTCTCCGGGTCCGGCTCGGTCGGAGTGATTTCCAGCCTGAATCAGAATCGGCCCTTCTGTCTCTGTTTGGACTTGGACATCATTATCTTTAAGCAATGTGTGGGGACTCTAACATTAAATTAAAACACTATCACTCTGGGTGTGTGAACATGATTACATTCACACACTATTTTGTGGGTCTTGAGCACCCCCATAATCACACACTTTATGTGGAGGTTTAAACATGCCAATGTAAAGACTGAGGGCCTGATTTACAAACTTCACTTTGTAGTATGTTTTGTAGTACCACAATAGTACTACTAAACATACTACAATGTGCTATTCACAAACTGCACTTTTGTAGTAATTTACACTTTTGTAATAAGTCACTATTTCCAATATTTTCTATAGGAGGGTGTTGCAGTACCAGTGATTCGTCATGTGTAGCGCTGGACTTCCTATAAAAGTGTAGGTTTTTTCAGAGGTGTAATATACTACAAATGTGAAGTTTGCAAATACTGAAAAGTAGTAAACTTACTCAAAAGTGTAAACTTACTCAAAAGTTTAAATTACCTTTGTGACTCATGCCCATTATCTCTGGACATGAACATCATTATCTCCACAAACAATCTGTATGGGGGCTTGAAAATCCCAATAAGGCACTCTTTCTATGTGGGGTCATCACTATCATTCTAATCACACACTATCTTTGTAGGAACTTGAACATCACTATAATTACACATTGTGTTTGTGGGGCTTAAACATTGCTATAACCACACACTATTCTTGTGGGGACTTCAACATCGCTATGATCACACACTATCATTATGGGGACTTGAACATCACTATAATTACACACTATCTCTGTGGGGACTTGAAAATCACTATGGACACACACCATCCTTGTGGGGACTTGAAAATCACTATGATCACACACCATCCTTGTGGGGACTTGAACATCACTATGATCACACACTATCCTTGTGGGGACTTAAACTTCACTATAATCACACAATATCTTTGTGGGGACTTGAAGATAATTACCTTCACATACCATCTCTGTGGGGACTTGAACATTACTATAATCTCACATTATCTGTTTGGACTTGAACATCTTTCTCTTCACACTGTGTACGTGGAGATTTGAACATTATCTTTACATTCTAGTTCAGTGGGGAATTGAACACGATTGTCTTCACACTCTATCTTCACACTCTGTCTCTATGGCAACTTAAAACTCCCAATAATAGCTCATTAAAATTATTATATTCACACTATCTGTGTGGAGCCTTTAACAATATCTTCATACATTATCTCAGCAGGTCTTGAAAACATTTATCTTCACATACTATCTCTGTGGGAACTTGAACATCCTTATGACCACACACTATCACTGTGGGGACGTTAACATTGCTATAATCATGCATATCTTTGTGGGGACTTTGAATACCTTTCAACATAATATCTGTAAGGAATTTAACATTTCTATAACCACACACTATCTCTGTGTTGATCTGACTATCATATCTTCACACTCTACCTCTGTTGGTACTTCCATCACAGTTGTAGACATCATCTCTGTAAATACTCTGGTGCCTCTGTGATCACAAACCCTCTCTGTGGATATCATTACACACCATTCCTATACAGCGATCGCATACAAACTCTGTGGGCAACTTCACACAGCATTTGTATGCAGACATTAACATTCCATTCCATTCCTATGGAGATATGCTATAGTATCTACTTTGATAAATATTTAATTAACTAATGAAACTCTTGATTTCACTCAGCCTTTGAGCACTAAGCAATGGATTGAACACAGTTTTAAGTGCCTTTCAATGAGTATGGTATGTGATATTTTCTGACATTTTGGAATAATCCAGTTATTCCTAACTAGTGGTTTGGGGACTCTCTACAGGTCTGCAACACTTTCTCAGGAGGTCAGCAACAGTTTTAAAAATTAAATAATATTATCAAATTAGCAAAATATATATACATAAAAAAGCAAAACAATTAAAACTCTGTAAAAGTGAAGGAATTTGCAATTGGAGGCTAAAACGGAAGTTAGTATCCTGATTTTGGCTTGTGGGAGCGGTGCAAATATAGTAAACGGAATCTAGTAAGGACGATTGATGTTCTCAAATGAAGCTTTAGTATACACCAACAAAAATATGAAGCATTTGAACCAAAAAACAAAATAATATGCTAGCATCCAGTATATTGCTTTGTCTTTTAGAAAAATACTGAATTTTGAAACTCTCCAACCTTCCGATTAAAATTACAGTTTTGAATTTTGCCTGTTTTTGTTTATGAATGTAATCAAATATTTCATAATTTTTTTATTTTGCGGGTTATAAATTTGTTTCTGTATTTTCTTTTATTGTTTTGAGTTTCAAGTCATAGAAATTGCTTAGATGGGGGTCCCCGGCATTCAGTAGTGATTCAGTGGTAGTCCACAAAAGACAAAAGGTTAAGGACCACTGGCATAGTCCACCTTTTGTGTTTCCCATAAATACGTACAGCAATTCAAATGTGAATATATTATTATGTTATTTATATGTATTACTGATAAAAGAAACATTTAGGCATGCGCCTTTGACTGTATTGAATCATATATGAGGATTATGAAGCAGGTCCCCACAAGGATGGTAGCACATGTTTAAGTCCCCACAAGGATAGTTCTGTGCGCGTGATTAAATAACAATATATTTGTACATTTGAAGCAGGATCATGAATCATGAATTTTTTCTTAACATTTTTCTGCCATTGGTATATTTTTAAAACATTGGGAAAGGTTAGTCCCCACAAGGCAGGTATTCACACATAGTCCCCACAAGGATGGTAACGTGTGTGTGTGTGTGTGTGTGTGTGTGTGTGTGTGTGTGTGTGTGTGTGTGTGTGTGTGTGTGTGTGTGTGTGTGTGTGTGTGTGTGTGTGTGTGTGTGTGTGTGTGTGTGTGTGTGTGTGTGTGTGTGTGTGTGTGTGTGTGTGTGTGTGTGTGTGTGTGTGTGTGTGTGTGTCACAGACATATACGAGATACATATGTGGTTTCTGGATGTTCTTTAGTAATATCTAATCTTTGATTATTCAAATCAGTCCCTGACTTGACATCATCTAAATTTCACACCTATGCTATTTACCAATTTTACGAATACAGGACCTTCTAACTATGCTTCATCTCTTGTGTTTGTACACCCACAGGTGCATTCTATTTAAATGACTGCAACTTGGAACGCTACATACCCATATACCTTCTTGTTAATGGGCCTGTTAACATACTTGTCATCTCAATCGGATATTTCCTCGGCCCACATTTGATGGTTTATGCGCTCATGAGGTTGCTCGTTGCTTTCTCATTCGGCTGGTTAATCACAGGTAATTTCTTTTCGCTAGGGGCTTTATGTGGTGGGTTGGCAAACAGTATGACGAGTGAGCACAAGAAGGTGGCTAAACGTCAAGCAATATTTTGAAAGCGGCAGATGCATCACATGAGCTCCTCACTATAGTTGCTGAGCATTAGGTGCTTTTTTGAGGAAGGCAGATGGGCAGTGAATGTGAGCATCAATTGTCTTTTTATGTTGGTGGTTAAACAAGAAGGTCATTACGGACGCTGTCTTCTTTCCAGAACCTTTCACCTACAAATCATAGTATTCAAGTGTGCTAGCCTATGTAGGTCAGTGAAAGCCAAACAAGACTATGGTATCCTTTGTACATTACGTTATCACACGAAAGCACAGGACTGGAATCAGTGTCCGTAATGACCTGGAGATAGGTGGTCACCATATCTGGAAGATAGAATGTACCCACACTATGTAGACACTTGAATACCGGGGTCATTATCTTGAAGGTTACAAGATGATGGATGAACATGAAATGTTAGTCACAATATTTGGCACCGGTGTGAAATAATTAAAAAATAGGGAAGCAATAGGTGTGGTGTATGAGTGGTAAAAACATTCGTCACTTAAACACAAATTTCTCTTACTAATAATTATTTTTTTCTTTGTGCTTGAGTAATATAAATGTTAATAGGAAGCACTTGGAAATATTGGTAACCTCAGTGATTTAGATTTTTTCTTTGTGTCGCTGAAAAAAACAATGGTTAAAGTGAGGTTATACGTAGGTCTTCTAATAATAAACAATTACCCTGCAAAAAGCAAAATAAAACACAGGAAAATGCCAATCATACATAACTTACCTACTTATGACTTGCACTGCTATAGATTTCAGATGGCATCAATGATGTAATATGTGATGTACTTCATAGCGATGCAAGTTATACATAGGTCAGTTACATATAACTGGTGAATTTCTGTCTTTTTTTGTTTTTTTAAAGGGTAGTTTTTTTATTATTAGAAGACCTAGGTATAACTCCACTTTGACCTTTGTTTTTTTCAGTGAATTTCTAAGGTTTTATTTTTAATGTAAGTAAAAATTTTCCTAACTTACTTACGTGTAACTCTACTTTAACCTTTGGTTCATTCAATGACTTTCTATGTATTTTTAAATGAAAAGTGTGATCTTATTACAATATGTCTGTGCCCATCCCCAAGACTACCACTGCCTGCAGCCAGGCCTTGTGCCCAACCCCCATGGGCAGCCAACCTTCTGTGTGCGGACAGCGCCCTAAAGACCCCAACTCCATATCAACTTTTTTTTTTTTTAAACAATTTGATGGTCCCATAGTACTCCAGTGGAAACACGGGAGGGCCACTCTGCTGGCTTTTTGCAGGAGTGTCGCAAGACCGTGATGAACCAAAAAACATTTTTTTTTTCAGTTTGGCCCACCCCCTACAAGAGCAAGGGGGTCAGGATATCCCTTCCCTGCCCCGTTATTTGGTTTTTCAAATTATTTTTCAGGTGTAAAGGTGGCTACAACATTACTTTTCATGTTGTAGCTAGCCAATCAGAGATTCTCGGTCCTGTAGCCAGTGACATAAGCAACATTCTACCTTTTTAGTAATCACTTTTGCTATGAGACTTATTTCTGGCTTCTACTAGTTTAAGTAGATCAAAGAAACTAAGAAAGTAGTCCACATTTCAGTGAGAGATCCAATCTGACATCTGATACACTTCTTTATAATGCTGGAATTTTTTTTATTAATATCTTCACTATGAGTAGCTTCTTCATTCGTCTTGGGATTGACTATCAAGTGTTATGAGTTGTTATTAACTCCTATTTTGGAAGACCATGCAAGGAGTTTACCTATCTGCTGACCTCCTCATATACTTTCTCTTGAAAGGACTTTTTGTTGCATATTTCATACCGCCATAAAAAGTCCCTAAGGTTCTGACTTGCTTTGAACAGCATTGTTTCGTCTTCTGTTGCACCTTGCTTGGTAAGTTGTTTTACTGGAGAGTCAACAGCCTTTTGTAATTCCTAAACTTTCCTCAAACTATCTTTATATACCCTCAACTTATAAACAATCACCCATCCCTAAACCTTGCCTTAAAGGCTTTACACACTGAAAAAAATTATGCTGAATTAGTGATGATTTGAAAAAAATCATTATTTGATGATCTAGTTTCTTGTTTCAAGGTCTGGTCTAAAAGAAGTAGGTTATTGAATCATCATTGAGTGTAGGCCTAGTATAAACACCTATGTCTACTACCAACGAAAGTATTGAATGATCTGAAAAGAAGTTGGCCCAAAAACAAGTTGCCCCTTTTCTCAAAGACAAGAAATGTAAAAAAAGTATATGCAGCTATTATTCTCCTCGATCTAGGTGCTGCCTTCGACACTGTGGACCATTCTACTCTTATTCAGAAAATGTTGAATGTAGGCATTAAGGTTAGAGCACTTGAATTGCTCTCTTTTTAGATCAGACACACTATTCAACAAATCTTTCCCTCACTTGTGGGGTCCCTGAGGGATCTTCCTTGAGCCCCACACTTTTTCATTTGTACATGCTCCCTTTCGCGGACATTGTGCAATCGTTTGGACTGTCACTGGTTTCTTATGCCGATGACACTCAGTTGGTTATGTCTATTTCCCCTGACCATATCTCTAACCATCTATCCCTAACGCCATGCCTTTGAGAAGTAGCCAGCTGGATGGCTGGCTGCAAATTAAAACTCAACGAGGACAAGATGTAAGTCATGTTGTTGGGCAATAACTCCCGGAGCAGTGTCCAGATGCCCATCCCAGACTGTCTAAGCAAGCCGCTGACCCCCATAGAGAGCCTGGGTGTATGGCTAGACTGTACACTCACGATGAATCACCAAGACAAAAAATTTCTGCAAGCTGCTTTGGCATTCTGAGATTATTGAGTAAAGTTCTTAAACTCCTCCCTTTTACAGCTAGAAGAGTGATTGTTCAGGCCCTGGTGCTGGCACGCCTAGACTATGGGAATGCCTTATCCCTTGGTTCTCCGTGCTGTGTGGTCAAAAGACTGCAGATTGTGCAGAACGCGGCAGCTCGACTTCTTACGGGCACTTCTAAATGTCAGTCAGCTGCTAATGCCCTCAAGCATCTCCACTGGCTTCCGGTGGTGCACTGCGTCCAGTTTAAGTCCTTATGCATCCTCTATAGGGCAATAAACAGTAGAGGTCCTCCGTTGCTACGGTAACTAGCCTCTCTGTATGTGCCCAGCAGGCCTCTGAGATCAGCCTCTTCCCACCTACTCAAGGTTCCTAGGATTAGGAGATCGCGCTGGGGTGGTCATCAAAAAGGCAGCCATAAAAGTACAAGCAAAATAGCACAGCTAAAAACAATTAAAACATTTGATACAGCATGCAGTTACAATTATAAAATTAATTTCATTTGTTGCACTGTAGCTTGATACTTTTCCTCACGTTAATCGATTTCAGAATAAATAAAGCAACATTTTAACATATAAAGGGATCATCTAATGTCACCAGATATTTCATTGCTACTATGTGTGACCTAATGTTTTGTGCAACAAACAATGGTTTAAAGTAAAAACCCCTAAAATTCTGATACAATTTACAAAACAATAGAAAGTGCAATGTGCTTTGTTTGCTTCGGTTGTTACAGGGACATAAAACGTATCAGGTGGGCGGAACTTCATGGTTGGGAAGGCAACTAGATGGTGCACAATACCGCATCTCATTCTTATTAACACGAAACAATGCTGGGCCTAGGTCACATATGATAAATAATTATTTCCTCCCTCCTTCAAATTCAGGGATTTGTACAAGGTGACCGTTGGTTTATTCTGCTCATCCATCCATCGACAGTCCAGTCTATGCTGGAGAAAAGTTTCTTTAATACTTTTCTTTGTAACTGACAATTTTGTGGGATTCAACCAGATGGATATCTTAAACAGCCTTACCAGGGTGGAATTAATGTACAGTAGCCAGGGAATACTTAATACATCATTCAGGGTTAGACAATCTAAAATAATTGATCTAGTAAAAGCAGTTTCTTCCTTGCCCCATAGTGAAGCCCACAATAACAACGGTCTAACCAATAAAAGATCCTCTAAAAACTTTAGTCCCACCTCATGGTGTAAGATAGTGTTTGATGCAGAGGAGGGTAGATTTAATAGACGTTTTAAAAAGCAGTTTTCTTCTATTTGTAAGGCTGTGCTATTTTCATAGCCCCAGAGGCCCGACCCATAAAGAGCTGTGCTCACTCCTTTGGCTTTGTAAATGGCAACCATTTCATTAATTGGTCGGTTCCCTAATTTTGAAGAAAATTAAAAAATCCCTTGGGATGCCCTGCTCATTTTAGCTCTAGTGTTTAAAACGTGTTGTGACCATGAGCCACTACCCGTAAATAAAATACCCAAATAGCAAAAAGAGTTCACTGTACTAATTGGGATGTTATCAATAAAGAACGATTTGCAGGGTTTATGTTTATGTTTATGTTTTGTTCCACAGACCATGGTGAATGTTTTAGATTTGTTAATTACCTTTTTCTTTTGCGTCATGAACCCAGCAAAATCGTTCATCAATCTCTGAAGGCCCACTGGGGTCCAGGCCATTAAAACTGCGTCACCTGCATATAACAATACAGGTATTGGGCGGCCAGCCACCCGAGGGGCATAAGCCTGAATCGTCTGTAAGTGGTTATCTACCCCATTAATAAAAAGAGAGAATAATATTGGCGCTAACACACAACCCTGTCGTATACCTTGCTCTCTTTTAAATTTAGTTGAACATTCCTCCTGAGGGCCAAAACGGACTTGGCTGGTTAAGTTCTCTTACAGACGAGAGAGAAAAGCAACAGTCGGCATAGGTGCTCCCATGGAAGTCAGGGTTGGCCAGAGTAGGTTATGATCGACCAGATCGAATGCGCTACTTAAATCGGCAAAGCATAGATGCAATGCACCAGCCTTAGCCCTAGTATATTTGCTAATGAGTAGCTCTAGATTAATACATTGCTCGATAGTCCTGAGCCCTTTTCTGAACCCATATTGCACCGGGGATAAGATAGAGTGCTCTTGCACCCATTCCTCCAACCTTAATAACAAGACCATACTCATTATTTTCAAAGAGGTGTCTAGGAGAGAAATAGGGTGATCATTTTTTGGATCTGTTTTATCCCCTTTTTTATATATGGGTACAATAATGGATTCCCCACATGAGGATGGAATTGTACCTGTTACAGCTGAATTAAATGCCCTGGTCAGAATAGGTCCCCATAATTCAGGGGCAGATTTGAAAACATCGACTGGGACCCTATCAGGGCCTGGCCCCCGGCGTGGGCCCGTATAGCCCGATGGACTTCTTCGTTAGTAATGTTCAAAGGGAGACGTCCCCCCTCATACAACGGCTCCCAGTAAGGCCCTTTCAGCATCTCTAAAACAAATAGGTCCCTAAAAACAGTGAATAAATCACAAGTGTTAAACAATCTTAGATAGTGCTGGTGGTTATAAAACTAACAGTTTAGGAAGACATTACAATTGTACAGTATCATGGAGTCAAACATATCACAATTTTTTTTGATTACATTGAATATTTATTCAATACAATTATATGTACAATAGCATAAAAACATTTCATTAAAAATACGTAATATTGAGAAAACAGTTATCATAAAAACATTTCATTAAAAGTACATAATATTTGAGAAAACAGTTGTCGACGCAGCGTTTCAGCATCTCACCACTGTTATTAAAAATTTCAGAGAAGTGGGTGTCCCCTCTATTACAGGGAACAAAAGAGCAGAACTCAGGGATGTCCTCTTTCTTTTAAAAAGGAGCATTTACTCTATCCCAAAAAAGTTTGGTATTCCTGGTGTTTACAGAGATGGCCAGGTTTTCCCATGCTTCTGCCTGGAGTGTCTTTTTCCTACCTGTTATAGCTAATTTATACTTACTCCGAAGGGATTTAATGATTAGAATCTCCCGTGGGCGATTGGACAGGGCATATTAAAGTGACTGTAGTGCTTTAGTACAAGCGCTATCAAACTATTCCCTTCTATAGTTCCCTGATGTATTTGGGTACTTGGTTAAAAATGATTTGATTGAGATTACAGTATGACTAAAATTTTCAATCATCATATTTGGGTCAATTTCATCCTGAAGAAAGTAAGAGTTTCCCTTGTAATTAAACCTTACTATTTTCTGCATGAATGTCGGGGATCAACACCCCTCCACTTGATTCTTACACCATTTTTCCTAATAGGGTCAATACTATTTACTAGTTGGAATGAGGCCTGTCTTTGGCCCCAAAAAAATAACGGTAGTGTAAGTAGATTGTGCTCGCTAAGAATTGAGGGTACATTACTAAGATTACCACACTTATCAATGGCGGAGACAGACACCAGTACGTGATCTATAGTAGAAAATGAATTTCTCCCTGTGAAGGTTGGTACTATTTCCCCACTAGGACCGCAACCACCTCTAAGTAATTGTAGATCATATTTAGAGTAATCAGGTTTAGGGCTTCCCCATACTCGTTGTGGCAAAAATTGTCATTTTCCTCCCCATCCTGGTAAATATGGCCACATGCCTGGGTGGTAGGTACTGCACATATCTGATTGTTAAAGTCTCCTGCCCACACTAATGCATAGTCCATATTAATAGGAGCTAGAAAGGTTTCAAGGCTGTGGTAGAAGGGCTGTAGCCACACTACTACGTGTTGGGTCAAAGATATTATTATAGAAATGTACAATTATCATATCTCTCCCTCCTTTTTAATTTAGCCACAGCAATTGTGCATAGGAACCCACTGATGCACCCGTTTTGACATTAATGGAGATTTTAGTGGAAATAAGTATCTGTAGTCCCCCTTTAGCCCGCCCAGCTTGCGACCCTAGGGCTTCTACATAGTATGAGGAATACCCTTCTACATACACTGGATTTATGCACCAGCTTTCTTGTATACATATGGTGTCATAATCAGATATAGTATTAATCCAATCAGCAGTCCCTATCTTATTCAATAGCCCATTCACGTTCCATGTTGCGAGCTTAAACCCTCCCTCAGAGGGCTGACATACAGGGACCATACTTAGTGCATGAATGGGTATATTACAGGTACTATAATTATCATTGCCAATCGCCATGGTGGGCTTGGCAACAGCCAGCCTACAAACTGGATGTGTCCCAGTGATAGGTTTATAATCTTTAAGGGATAGTTGACTTGCTTGGACAGTTATATAGTTCCTGGAGTCCCGGGCATGGCTTTGATCAGGACTGAGTCATTCATTATCATCTAAGGTACTCCGTGCCTGGTACCTATTTGCCCTGCGAATTCCGAGCAATATGGCAGATACGGTCTTGGAGGCACCCTTAGCGCTTGCGGGTTTGATATATCATTAGGACATTGGCTGGACTCCGTAGATGTTGATAAAAAAAAAACAATGGGAATATGCCTATATCTTAGGTGGCCAGGGTACATTCCCTCATCTTTGTGTGGATGCCTCTAGCAACTCTAGGATTCCTAAAATTAATAACTACACAGTCACCATCAAAATGTTCTTCCAACGGCCCAATCCACCCCACTCTCCTTGTAAACAGGATTTCGTATGCTCTAACAGGCAGAAATAAGTGCTTAGCGCTAAGCCAGTGGACAACCTTGTTCTTTAGACATTCCGTGGTTTCCCTAGCCCCTGGCTTCAGCGGGGGGCATTAACCAGGACTGCCACATATGGGCAACAGGCAGGTGGCAGATTAATGGTAACTAATTCCCGGGGGGGGGGGCGCATATTAATATTGGAAGGGTGTGTATTTGTTAGGCTCCGTGACGATTGATCCACAGCATGTATCATAGTGACAGGCTCCCTAGCAAATTCTCGATTAATCTCTTGGGCATTGTCGCCCAAGTAACACTCTTCATTTAGACTGGTACGAGCCACAGTTTCGACGGGGGGGGGTGGGGGGAGGCATGCCACGTGTAGCATTATTCAGTCTCGCCTCTGGTAGTCCTGGCCTCCTATCTGGTGGCGTTACACCCACATTAATAACATTTTTCAGTTCATCCTCCACCCTCCCCAGTCTTTCTTTAAGTGGCAATGATGAACCATTGATAACAGTTGTTAACTTTTCCCAAAATGGGGTCCATGCTGATTTGTCCATGGGGTTACTGTTCTTATCGGCTGCCCCTTGCAGCAAAGGTATATCCGAAGAACTCAAATTAACAGGAATTTCATTCTGGGCCTTTCTTTTGCGTTTAGCTGCTGGTGGGCGAACAGTAGTTGGAACAGTAATTGCAGCTTTAGCTTTGGCTGTTATGTCTCGGGGTAGGGAAATAGGAGGTGATGCTCGTTCTAGCACAGTAGACGATTGGCAAGCTGTAGAGTTCACAGACCGATTAATGCATCCTGGGCTCTGGGGATCTTGATAGTTACAGAGGCCAGACCTCTTGGTAGATGTTATGCATTCAATTCCCCCGTTTTGGCCGGTCGCACCAATGGACATGCGCCACTCAGCTAAGTCAATTTCTTTAGATAGGGCTCCCACGGAACGGGCAAGGAAGGTATCTATGGTGGATCGCTTAGGTGTAATAGTTGACTCAGTAGAAGACTTTGTGCCCCCAACCATCCATTTATCCATACTGCTGGTTACCAGCTAGCTTGTATGAGGTGTAAAAAGAGTGTGAAAAACAAACTTACTTCCCAGTGGCCCCTCAGGGTCCTGTAGCTGGCATCCACTGGTGGTAGTAGTGTTCCAATATGCTGATAGAGGGTCAGAAAGAAAAACCAAGAGGGTGGGCCCAGGCCAGCCTCTGACGGGGGCAGACTGGCCCGCCCTTGGCCTGGGCGCAGCCTGGCACGCCTGTTCGCGTCCCGCACTGCGGGAGCACCCAGCAGTGTTTATGGCGTCGGGAGGACTGGCCACGCCTCCAGCGCCGTTGCCGCCAAGAACACTGGGGGACCGAGTCCCACTCCAGCAGCAATGAACAGATGAGGAGGTAAGTGCAGGCGGGCCCCAGCAGCCCGTAACGATGAGTCCAAGCTTTGACACCCCCCTCCCTCAAACTTTGTCTTTTGGAGCAAGAACTCCCCTTCCGCAAAGCTTTAAAGACCTGGCTTTTCAGGGAGCAATCTAATTCCTGGGCTATTCTACGGTAGCTGGGCAAGCGCTGGGTGGCCCACGGGTAGCCATTTGCCATACAAGTACTGCAGAATAGAATAGAGATGCAGTATTAAATTGTCGCAAAATGCATGTATATTGTAAGATACCAGGATGATCTATTCTCCACATATCAAGCAAGGCATAATTTTGCTGAAAGTGGAGCAGTAGTGCTGCAGTTTTTGGTTTTAATTGCCTCTTACCATTTTTTAAGTATCTAACTTCAAGCTTTGCATTAAATTAAAATCCCATGGTATTCATTGTTGCCTCATACAGTTGATGTAGAGCATATCTATGCCTCATCCTCGATCGGTACATAGTAATCAACAACATTTAAGTGGAACCCTCCCACTGAGACTTTAATCCAGAGCCACCTGCCCCTTTCATCATTCCTGACTTCTCCTATTTGCCATTTGATATTAGAAGAAAATGAATTGCCTTTCCACTCACTGCTGCCCCCAAAGAGGCAATAATAGTGTGAGAAAAATATCTAGGGATCACTAATTTCAGATTACTTGTTTTTAAGTGTGCTTCCTGTAAAAAGATCACATTAAATTTAAAAGAAACGAACCAATTCATAATCAAGCCACATTTCCGCATATTCAATATACCTCGCATTGCATGTTGCTATCTTAATTAATTGTGCCATTTGTTATAATAATTCCAAAAGCAGACAAAGATGCTAGTAAATAAACATCCCATAATTCGACTTAATTTACAATTTTGCACCGTCTATAATCAATTCTTCTATTAACATCCCTTTTGATGTTGCCCTCCCATACTGTACCAAGACAAAGAGAAAGAAAAGTGAAAAGAGAAGGAATACATGCACCATGCCACCCTCACCTATATCATATGCAATTCCCTTTTTTCTAATGAATAGCTCGTATTTCCTGCCTACCTTGCTAACACTAACTCTCTCTTATTGTGTGACCCAAAGGGGGGAATTGCCCGCCATACCCCCTGGGCCATTGAGTGGGCAGAAATTAGCACTTAATGGTGCCGTAGTATAGCATCAAAAGGGGGGGGGGCGACACTTCAACTACACTACCCTTTGCCATCTCTTAACCATTTTAGGTACATTTATAGGAAACAACTCAAATTTGAAATAGTGAGAATAGAAAAGAAGAGAGAAAACAATAAATAATATAGAACAAAAATAAGGATAAGATGCTCTGTTTAAATCCAATTCAATCCAACCCCTACTTGTACAGAACATAAATACATAACATAATGAACATTGCACATTTTATTGTGGTAATGACATGATCAAGATCTGGCGCCGGGAGTCTTATATCATATCATCTTATGTGAGTCTTACCATTCTGTCCGTTCTCTGATCTTTTTTTTTTTTAAATAGCTTGTGTCGCGACCACGGATGAAAAATATGGAACTGCCCTTTAAATAGATCTTTCAGTTTTAATTGCTGGACTATAGAGGCTTGAGCCTTCCCCACTGCCCTTAGGAGTGTTCCAATAGACCTAGAAAAATTATCTTCGACAATGTACAGCAGAGATTGACATGCATGAAAAGACTCAGAATTGTTTTCCATCAGGAGTTGGCAAGGACTTCAGTGCTATTGCCACTGAAATGAATTGTTTCTTAATGTGATCATCTGTAAAGTTCACAAGAATCGTACATGGTTATTTCATATTAGACAACTGTTGGCTGGGGACCATGTGCGCTCTCATAATCGATGGATCCTTGGAAAAATCAGGCAATATATTTTATTTTATTTATTTATTTTAGGAGTTTTATTTAGCGCTAGCTGGACCCGAGGGCATCAGAGCGCTTCACAGCAAGTGACTTATATGCAAACAAGCAGCACAGAGATCATAGTAGAACATAGTGATTCGTGACGAGTAGAGTTCAAACAAAGGAATAAAAAATGTTAAAAAAATAAAAAAAATTGAACGAAAAGAAACATGATGAGTGTAGGTCACACAGAACGAGTAGCCGCTAAGTTTTCTTATTCGGGGCGGTGGGAAGGGGTAGGGTTCCGGAGGGGTTCGGGCGGTAGCGGAAGTCAATGTCACATGACACAGAGTTAAAGACAGGTGGAGTGCCGGCTAAGGCACTTCCGTGGATCCTATCGGTTCGCTAGTGCGCGATCGCGGAAGAGGACTTTAAGCAGGCTTTTGAATTTTGCAAAGGAGGGGATCGTTCTGATGTGGGGGGGAATGGAGTTCCAGATTTTGGGCGCGTTACCGGCAAACGACCTGGCCGCGGTTTTTTGTTTGCGTGTTTTCAGCGGGATGAGTAGCAGAGTATTGGAGCTCCTGAGGTTCCTGGTCTGGCCGGCCTTTTTGAGTTTGGAAGCCAGGTATTCTGGTTTGCCTGTGTGAATGGCTTTGTGCGTGAGGCAGGCTGTTCTGAAGCTGGCCCGCATTTCAATTGGGAGCCATTTTAGTTCTCTGAGTGCGGGCGAGATGTGGTCGAATTTCTTAGTTCCGGTGACCATTCTGGCTGCAGCATTGAAGGTTGTTTTGAGGGGGGCGAGGTGGGATTTTGCTGTACAAGCCAGGGCTGCAATCCCGTAGCCTAGTCTGGACAGCACCAGTTCTTGAGTGACTTGTTGAAGGTCCTTGGGCGGGAGGAAGGGTTTTATTTTGTGCAGTAGCTTCAAGTTAAGGAAGGCGCTTTTTGCAGAGCTTTTAATGTGTTTGTTCATGTCCAGTTTCGGGTCTAGGGTGATACCTAGAGATTTTACCGAGTCCGCCAGGGTGAGGTTACCATTGAGAGCATCAATAGCTTTGAGCCATTCTGCAATTTGGGGGTTCTCTTCTTTGTTGGAGATGAGGAGTATTTCCGTTTTCTCTTGATTTGAGTTTTAGATGATTACTTGAGAGCCAATGTTGTACCTCTCTGAGCGTGGCATTGAGTCTCTGGATGTCATCAATGGAGGTGGTTTCCAGATAGATCTGTGTGTCGTCAGCATATATGTGGAAAGGGATGTTAGATTTTTTGAGTAGGGTAGTGAGGGGTTCAATGTAGATGTTGAAAAGCTGAGGGGAGAGCACTGACCCTTGTGGAACACCCCTGTTTACGGGGTGAAGGTCGGACACGAAGTTTTTGATTTTTATTCTTTGTGAGCGGTTGTGGAGGAAGGAGGAGAACCAGTGTAAGACCGTCTCTTCAAGACCTGCCCTTTCTTGAAGAACCTTGATGAGAAGTTTGTGGTCGACCGTATCGAGTGCTGCCGATAGATCCAGGAGAATGAGAAGGCAACATTGGTCCGAGTCAAGTGACTTGTGTATATCATCTATGACGTTAAGGATCGCGGTTTCAGTGCTGCAGCCTTTTCTGAAACCCGATTGGTGGGGATCTAGAAGGTTGATGTTATCCAAGTGTTGGGTCAGTTGTGGAAGTACACATCTTTCCAGGATTTTGGATAGAAGAGGTAGGTTCGAGACAGGTCTGAAGTTGTTCAGATCCTTTGTGTCTAGGCCGGGCTTTTTCAACAGTGGCGTGACTTGTCCGACTTTGAGGCAGTCTGGTACGACTCCGGATCTCAAGGAGCTGTTTATGATCTTGCACCAGAGCGGGGCTAGGACGAGTTTCAGGTCCTTGGTCAGTTGAGGGGCTAACTGAACAAGGGCGTGGGATGAGGGCTTAGCGCTGGAGATTAGTTTGACTATCTCTGCTTCCTGAATGGGATTGAAGGAGGTCCAGTGTTTTGGAGGGTTCTTGGATGCGCTGTCGTTGATTCCAAGCGTCGGGTTCTGGGTGGAGGGGATGTGGTTGGTGACTAGTGAGAGTTCGATCTTGGCGATTTTGTCGTTGAAAAAGTTGGCGAAGTTGTCACACAGTTCTTTGGATGCCTGAATTGGGGAGGCAACAGGCTTGGAGGTTTGTTTCCTGATGATATTGAAGAGTTCTTTAGGTCTGTTTTTTGCGTTGTCTAGCGCGGAGCAGAAAAATGATGTTTTTTGTTCTTAATGTACTTTTTGTACTTCCTGCGGGCTGCTTGGAGTTGATCGCGGCGGATGACAGAGGGGTTGTTCCTCCAGAGTCTTTTTGTGGCTCTTAGTTGTCTTCTTTCTTTGTTGATGTCAGTAGTAAACCATGATCTGGATGGAATGCTCCTGTCTTTTTTTAGTTTCAGAGGAGCTAGTTGGTCCAGGATGAGCGTCATATTTGAATTGTAGAGAGAGATGAGTTTGGTTGTGGGGAGATGATCAGTGATGTTGGGGAGGAGCGAGCTTACCCTTTCTTCTAGTTCAGCTCGAGGGATCTGAGCTGTATTTCTAATCCATTTGGGGGGGTCTTGCATGGGGTGTTGAGTTGGGACCGATTGGTTGGTGTGGAATAAGATGATGTGGTGGTCGGACCAGTCTACGGGAAGGATGTGGTCGATAGTAATTGCATCGCTTTGGGCAATAATTGCGTCAAGGGTTGCTCCTCTGTGATGAGTTTCTTCTGAGCAGTGTTGGGTAAGATTGTTATCTTGTAGGAGGTTGTTTAGGGTTTGAATTAGCGAGTTATTTGTTTCATTCCACCTTAGGTTGAGGTCGCCAAGAATTATGTTGTTTGAGTTTCCGAGTGAGCAGTGAGCAATCAGGTCGGAGAGGTGTTCCCCGAATGCGGAGGTGTTGCCTGGGGGGTGATACAGGAGGTGGCAAAGTGTTGGCCTGTTGTCACTTGTCTTGATGTTGGCTGTGAGACATTCAAAGGAGCTGTACAGGCAAGAGTCAGTTTTCGCAATAGAGATGTTGTTCTTGTGTATGATTGCTATACCTACTCGTCTTTGAACTTTTCTATCTTTGTTGATCATTTTGAAGCCTGGAGGCACAAGCATGTCCAAGCTAGGGTAGGAGAGATTGTTGAGCCATGTCTCCGGGATGAATGCTATGTCTATATCATGGGAGAGGATGGCTTCTGCTAGTTCGGTTGCATGTTTGGGGGCTGATCTGCAGTTTAGGAGCATGCAGTTGATCGGGGACCCTTCCTTGCTCTGATTCTTTGTAGAAGGGGCCCTAAGTAGAGACGTGAGGTGGGCCGGGGGTCTTGGGGCTTTTGGCGGAGGGTGGTCTCTTCCGACTCCAGTAATCACTTGGATCTTAGATTTAGGGGAGGTAGTGGGGGGAGAGTCGTAGGTTGAGGCTAGGACTGCCGCTTCCCGTGAGGACAATGCGGCTTTCGATCTTCTGGGTCTCTCTAAGCGTTTCTCAATAACCGTTCTTCTAGGGGTCGATGACCAGGATGTGAGGGGGGCAGGGAACCCACTAGGGGGCGGCACCTTGGCAGGCCAGAGTTGGGTGGACCCGGGAGGGGGTTGAATAGGCTTTCGGATCATGTCAAGGTTAGTTAAAATTCCGTTCAGGCCCCGGATTAAGGTTTCAAGCTGAGTTTCAAGATGGGCGAGGCGATGCATCATGCTATCCGAGGTGGGAGGGAGGGTATCTTGGGCAGAGTTGGCCAAAGAGGTGGGGGACGGGTCCATATTGTGGTAGCTATTGGTGGAGGTGCTACCCGAATTATCTCTGGAAGGGATCGTGGGCAGGAGATGCAATGGCTCGTGTGACTTAATAAAATTTTCAACAGATTGAATCAGCCTGTCCTCACCCTCTTGGGCTTCGCTCCCTTCTGTGATTCCAACGAAGCATAAATTGGACCACTGAGAGTGATTTTCCAAATCTTCAATTGTATTTAATAAAAAGTTAACATCTTTCTGAATCTCCGTTGTCGCTTTATTCAGTGAAATCAACTTATCCTCAAGATCTGGCACTCTTTGTTCCATTTCTTGAAGTCTTCCGGATATCTGAGCCATACTCTCATCTATGTTAGCCAATTTCTGGAAAAGGGTAGAAATTCCTTGAGTTTGAGTTCTTTTCATATCCCTGATCTCTTTCTGAATTATTTCTAACAGATTAGTTTGTCTGCATTTGTTCGTTACCACGCCTATCCTCTGTGTGCTGAACTAGCTTGAATGGAAGCACAGCTTGCTCTGGGATAGAATTGAAACAAAAAGTCTAATCAAACTTGAGAGCAGGACTCAATTAATTTTCACCTCTTTTATTACTTGCAAACTGCCTTGTTTTGTTGAATTAATGCCATTACTTCCATCTTCTACTTGGATCACGGTTGTATCCAGCCCCACTGCTTTACCATCCTCTGATTTCTGTATTTTCGTGAAAAGAGGATAGGTTTTTAGTCCCGCACTGTAATTGGTATCACCCTCTGGCTCTTTCTGTCTTTTCACACAGTTCACGTGCCTTATCACCTTATCCCTGGTTATGCTATTTGGGATTCCAGCAGCTGTCAACACATGTTCGGATTCATATTCTAGTGAAGCTATATCTTTGGGTGAAGATTCCGACTCTGTACTAAATGAACTATTATTCCTGTCCCGCTCCATAGCCAGATCATTTTTTAACAAAGAGGTCTTCTGTGCTGCTGTTGTTATACTAGGGCATTTTCCGATTTATCTAATACAAATGCCCCCTGTATACCACGCATTTTCCCCTTCTGGCTAGCTGCAGTTAAAGATGAGTTGCATTTTTGAGGAGACCCCGTGAATGAAGTGACCTAATTGGTCCGATTAGCCTGATAATCTCTTGGTACTACCAGACCCACCTCAATCCGGCACCTGACCTGAAGAAAACAAAAACACTACTTCATAGTAGTTTCTCACCCCCAACTCCTTGAGGTCAAAGACTCACTCACCTCTGAGGATTTCACCCTGGTGGGGGTTTACAAGATCAATCACTCAAAGTCAGAATTTTCTTTTAATTTTTTTATTTTATTTTAATACAACACAATTATTGAACATACAGTTGTTACTTGAGGAATAATCCATCAATCTTAATATATACAGAATTCATGAAAACCAACTGACTATTTTTAACCAACAACAAAACAAAAGAAGAAAACCATTACATCCTTAAAAGAAAAAAATTCTTCGTTATTTCGGATTCAGTCATAAATCATATCACATACCCACATTCTAGGACATAAATATTGAAAACCTGCCTATTTGGGCTAAATCAGCATCTACTATCAATTGCGTCTTCCTTCAGTCTATAGATAGGCGCCCATATACGCCTGCCGAGCTTTCTCCCTCTCTTACCCTTTCTCTCATAGATCCCTTTTTCAAGTTTGTAGGTAGCAAGCAGTTTAGCAAGCCATTGCTGAAACGTTGGGGCTGCTTGATCCAGCCAGGCAGAGGCAATGCAAATACGTAAAACATCCATGGCAAGAAACAGGAAGCAGTAATATGGATCTTGCGTTTCCTTATTATTAATCCCCAGAAGCATTAATGCTGGAGTAAGAGAGACTTTTTAATTCAATGTTTGGTCCATAAATTTTTCAATTGCTCTCATCAGAATTTGCAACCGAGGGCAAGTCGCAAACATGTGGATTAAATCAGCATCCGAACTATCGCAGCGGGGGCATCTAATTCCTTCCTGTCCCCCCCCCCCCCCCCACTGTGCAATCCTTGCCGGCGTATGATACAGTGAAAATTTTTTTAAAATGCTGAGCTTGAAGCCCCGCTGAGCACAGGACGGTCTGGCCAAGCTCCAGAGAATCAAGAAAGTTATCTTGATCTATGCCAAGTTTGTCAGCCCACTTCTTCCCATGCTTATCCAAATCGTCCTGCTTGAGTAACGAAAGTTCTGCGTAGATTCTCTTAATGGTGCAGTTCTCCCCCTCTCTTATAACATCAATAATTGTAACTTCCCGAAAGCCATTCAGCCCGCCCTTTTTCCCACCTAAAAAACTACATAACTGAAGATATTTAAAAAAAAATCTCTTATCAGTGCCATAAACACATTGGATATCACTAAATGGGCAAATTCCCTCCAGCCCTATTAGATCCCCAATCTTCCGGAGCCCGCACCCCTCCCACTCTAGCATTATTGTATCAGAAAAAATTCCCGGAAACATGGGATTTCTATATAACTGGGTGTAAAAATTAATTCTCCCTAGGCCAATCTTTTTTTTTTTAACGCTGCCCAGATCTTAAACGCAGCCATCAACGTTTTGAATCTTGTTTTTTTAAAGTAGCTGGGCTCACTGAATTTCATGAAGCAGTTCACAGCATCCTCTCCTAGCAATAGCTTGTATGTATCTGGTCAGCCCGTTTTCATCCAGGGATCTACAACCCTCCCACCAATTAGCCCGCTCATGTATTGTAAGGCCGCAGCCCAATAATACATTTTAAAATCTGGGACTGCCCAGCCTCCTCTTTCCCTTGGCAGTGACATATACCTCAAGGCCCTCCTTGTTTTCCCATGTGCCCATATAAACCTATTCACAATGTTTTCAAACGCCACAAACCATTGCCTCTCGAATTCTAACGGTATGGCCCTGAAGAGGTAGAGTAATTTAGGCAAGAAAACCATCTTGACCACATTACAGCATCCCACCACCGACATATGAAGATTATGCAATCTATTGAAGTCTTTTTTGGCCTTCCCGATTACTGGCTCAATGTTTCTCTCTACTCACTTCCCCAGTTCAGGTGTAATATCAATGCCGAGATAGACGGCTGAATCGGTCACCCGCAGGTCATCCAAGTCGGCCCCCCTGTTTTTAACTATCTGTGTCTTCAATCTATTCAGTGCATACCCAGAAACCAGGCCAAAGGCTTGGGCTTCTGTCTCGATTGCAGCTAGGGCATCTTGAGGGTTAGAGGTGACCACTGCGATATCATCTGCATAAGCCAGCGTTTTTGTTTCCAGCCCATGATATCTCATAGGGTTAATTCTATTGCTAGCCTCCAGCTTACTGATCAAAGGGTCAATGTACAAGGCAAAGAGGAGAGGCGAACACAGTCAGCCCTGCCTTGTACCTCGCTTAATTGATAAAGGTGCCGTGTACCCTCCATTCAATCTAAGCCGGGCCGTCAGTGCTTTGTATAGAGCCTGAATTGCCTTAATGAAGCCTCCCCCTATGCCAAACCATTTCATAACCACCCAAAGATAATCCCAGGAGACCCTATTGAATGCTTTTTCGGCATCCATGACTATCAAAGCCATAGGGTCCCCTGGAACTTCGGCTGCAACGAACAGGGTTATAACCTTACGGATGTGCTGTGTTGTTCCCCTCCCCGGTATAAAGCCGTGCTGGCAGGGGTGGACTATTTTCCCGATAATATGGTTTAAACGGGTCGCCAGGGCCTTAGACAGAATTTTAGCATCGCTGTTCATAAGCGTAATTGGCCTATAAGACCCTGGTTCACTAGATGATTTACCCTTTTTAAAAAAAAATATTATCATATCCGCCCCAGCCCACGACTCGGGAACAGAGCTCCCTTGCTGGGCTTGACATACTGTATCAACCAGATCGAGTCCAATTACCTCCAGAAAGGTTTTGTAGAACTCTGGGGGAATCTGATCCAGTCCAGCTGCCTTCCCGGAGGGAAGGCTACCCAGTGCACCATAGATCTCTTCCTGAGTCAATGAGATTTTGAGTGCCTCCCTATCTTCGGGAACAATACATTGCACTGGAATTCCACTTAGATACCCTTGAATTAAGCTCTGCTCCCTTCGTTGTTCCTCGCTATAAAGATTTCCATAAAAATGTCGAAATACTTCCCGGATCCCTGGTGAGCCCTCAATTAGATTCCCGCTATTGTCTAGTATTTCCCGAATTTCCCCCACCGCACTCTTTTGTCTCAATCGGACTGCCAGGGTATGCCACACCCGCTCACTGAACTCATAACAGTGCTCCCTCCGAAATTGCGGCAGCGAGCTCCTGCTCTACCTCCATTAGTATCTTACAAAGCATTTTCTCTTGCTGTACCTCCTTCTTCTGCCGATACAGACTATAGCTCAGTGTCTCTCCTCAGACCCCGGCTTTGAACGTATCCCAAACCACCCCGGAGCTGGCACCCTTCCTATTAATCCCCCAGAACCCCTTAATCCATTCGTTCATATGGAGTACATACTCTGGATCCTTTAAAAGCCCTCTTTCAAAGGTCCAGAGCCGCTCTGACTCCCCCCAGGGTAATTGTTAAGATTAAAGGATTATGGTCTGAAATTATCCGGGGGTGTTTCTCTATTCTACACCTAGAAACTAATAAGTGTGAAACGAAAAAATAATCAAGTCTAATGACTGACTTGTGAGGTGCGGAAATGAACGTGCTGCCAGGATCATCAGGTTGTAGACGCGCCCACACATCAGTAAGTGCATTATTCTGTACCAAGTTGGTAAGTGCTCTAAAAACCTTTCTCTTCCGACCCCCGTAACTGTCTCCTGCTTCCCCCCAGAGTCCTCCCAAACCATTAATATTAAAATCCCCGCACATTATTACTGGGGTAGGCCATGATGCTAGCTCAACGTCCAAATTCTAAAAGATCGGGGTCATCCCCGGTCGAGCCATAAACTGAGCATATAGTAAATGTATCCTCATATAACATACATTCTACCAGCGCCCAGCGACCCCATCTTTCAGACATTTTCCTCTTAAAAATTATAACACTTCGCCGGGAAAGGATGGCAATCCCTCTTGTCTTAGTGCCTTGTTTGGTGTTAGTGATAAGTTTGAACCCTAGCTGCTCCATGATACTGCCTCCTAATGCCCTCTATATGAGTCTCTTGAACACATAATATATCTATGCGTAATGTTTTCAAAATTATTGCGGCTCTTTGTCTCTTGGCCTGGTCGTTTAAACCAATTTATATTAATTGAGGCGACTCGCAGACTCATTAACTGGTATTAAACACATTTCCTATCAAAATATCAATTTTATTAAATCTTTGCCTTCCTGAATCCATTCTTTGATAAATCATTTTTCTTCCCTTTCTGTGCTTGTTTAACATATTAGACCTCAAGTACTGTGCTGTGCCCTCGCCCTCCCCTCCTCGACCCCACACCCCCACCCGTCTGGCCCCCCCTCCCCCACCCCCAACAACCCTCACGAGCAAATAGGTCAAGCATGACCTATGTGTGACCACCGAAGCTCACATCTCAAGTCGCTGCAGATTCCCCCTCCCCGAACCCCAGATACACCACTGTGTTCCACTCCATATTGACATATATAAAAATGAAGAGAGGAGAGAAAAATAAAGGGGCGCAAAGGGGAGAGTCTTTGCAGTTACTTTGATCAAGGGAATTCCCTAAGCCTTGCAATATCACAAATAAGAAATTCTCAGCTTACTCTAGGGCCCCCTTAAGTCGGTCACTCCCCACCAGCTCTCCCCCTTCCATCTTTCAACTCAATCATATATTCCTGTGCCTTAATTTCTGAAAAGAACATTCGCACCCTCCCATTTGAGATGACTTGAAGCCGAGCAGGGAATAACAAATATGCTTCACAGCCGATCCCCTGGAAGGGAGTTATCAGCTGCCGGAGTCTCCATCTCCTTTCGACCGTGGCATGACAAAAGTCCGGCCGAGCAAAAAAAGTATGGCCCTCGAATGTCCGTTTTACATCTGGCCTTGCTCTGTCCAAAATAGCCTGCCGAAGGAGAAAGTTACCGATATATATTAGAATGGCTCTGGGCCACTCCCCTTGCCCTGCTACGTTGCCTCTCCTTTGTGTCAACGGGAAGCGATGCGCCCTCTGAACCTCCATGTCCCAGTTCCATTGGGCGAGGTCAGGGAATGCTCCCTTTAGAAGGGTTACTACAAATTACATAATGTTTTCCCCTTCGATGTTTTCGGCAAGGCCCAACAACCTCTCGTTGTTTCTTCGTTGTCTATTCTCGAAATCTTCGAGCTTCCACATCATATCCTCTGATTGTTTCTCATGCGACTCCTTATAAACCTGTAACTTTCCAACTTCCTCCTCCAAAGTACCAGTTCTTTCCTCAACGTGGGCCACCCTATCTGCCATGTCTGTGCATAGTTTGTTCACTTTTCGTAGGGACCCCTGCAGTTTTTTGGTAGCTTGACGTGCCCTGCGGCTCTCCAGTCTGGCCTCTCCCTGCATTTGTTTTAGGGGGGAATACACTAGATCTAGCGCAAAGTCAGAATTTTTAATGTTTAATGCTGAAAAATGTGACCTTCGTGAACTCTTAAGACAACAATTAATTCCCCAGCAGCCAATTCGCTCTCTAGGGATTTTTGTTACTTCAAATTATTTGGAGTTGTATCACCTGAGTTACACAGCTATGCTTTAAAATGTTCGGAATTTGTTCAATCAGTTGTCTTCCTTACCCTTATCATTAATTGGCCATGTTTCGCTCTTTAAATGTTAATCTTGCCACTATCTTTATTTTTATATGCCAATGTCCGAATTAAGATTAGTCGTTCATATTTACAAGAAATAGATTCCCTTTTCTGTAAATTGACTTGGAATAATAAGCATTAAAGAGTTCAATTTCCAATTCTTTGATTAAATAAATAGTTGGGAGGTTTAGCCTTGCCCCCAACTTTCAAGGTTACTATCAAGCATCTCTTTTAGATAATCTGGGGGGATTACTCACATGAGTTTTTTATGATAATTATTTTCTTATTAAAATGTTAAAAGAATCAGAAATTGATCTGCCGGCTTTTTAAATTCAGCAAAGCTTCTAAAAAACAAAAAACAAAATACAAATCAGTTAATGCTCTCTCAGTGCGTATCAAGCAGTTTTTAAAGAATATAGTATTACAAGTTGTCATTTTTTTTGTCTTTAAAGTGCATATACTTGGGGCAGGACGCATCAAATAATACATTAAAAAGATGGAATTGAAAAGGGTCCTTTTTATAGATGTAAAGTTTTCAATTATGGAAAACTTGGACAAGAGTTGACCTGCAGGTTGTTGATAGAAACCACTCACTTTGGTTCAGTTGTGTGCCAATAAGTAGCTTCTGAAAAACAAACTCTAAAACAATGGATGAATGTGCTTATAAGATTATGAAGTTTCTGATTGAGAATAAATTTCTAGGGGTTGGGACGTGATACAAGATTTTACATCAAAATCTGAATTCTGATGATATGCAATTTTTTAGATAGAATTAAAAAATAACTAAACGTAGAAAAATGCTGGGGAAATGGCAGATCATTTCATATATGGGACATTAAGCTTTGCAGGCTGCTAATTTTATAAGAATGTCATTCCTCTCAAGATAGCAGTCCTTTTACACATCTAGTCCCTACATAAGATATACCATGCAGTATCAGAACAATGATTTAGGTGCCAAACTAATGCTTTGGGGGATTGGTAACATGTATTCGACATTTTTTGACTTTGGGTACGATATTTTTCAGCACTTGAATATGCTTCGGAGAAATATTCAACCCAAAGCATCACTGGTATTGGTTGGGTATTCAAGAAATTTGAGTATTCTTCCGAAATGTGTTCAATATTTTATTTCTATTGGGAAGTCAGTTGCTCACTATCTTGTTTCACAGCGTTGTAAGTCAAAAGTTAAACCCACTGCTAAACACTGATGTACTAAAATGATTCTGATAAGATTGTTTGAATATTATATGCTTTGAGAAAAAACAGCTTACCAAAATGTTATGCAATTTGGAAAGCTTTTGATCAGTTTGTAGGGCAAAAGTATTAAGTGTTTTTAGAAAGCAAGTGAGTTTTTTTCTATGTATTTGTTAATGTACGGTTGATAGATTTGGTGTCTCATTTTTTTGTTGTAATACACTTTATTTCTTTTGCCATATTTTATCTATATGCCAGTGTTACAATGCATTTGATTTTGCATTTTTCACACTATCTTTTTACTTTTAGCGTTGTTTTGCACATTCATATTCATCTCGGTAGCTATTGTAATGAATGAAATCTTTCTCTTTTGTACAATGAAATAGTTGATATCTTTGCACTGCTCAATAAAAAAAAGCCATGGTAGAAACAGCGGCTTATCCCTGCATTGATGATTAGCTGAGCAGAGTGGCCATGCCAGATCTTTTGTTGAAAAGCCTGGCTACTGCTGCTGGACACCTTGTCAGTCTAATCATTACGCCAGGTAGTGCTAAATACCTATTTGCTGAGACTTTTTCCTCTTCATAGAGAGAGTTTCAAGTATTCAGTATAGGATCATATGGTTTTAAAAAAAACCAGTCCAGACAGCATGAGCAACGCTAGGGTTTCTGGGTATAATGGTTTCTGACATCTTTCTTGGGCTGCAAGCCCATATGCAAATGAGATTTCTGGGTGGGCTTTAGTAGAACTATTTCTTTGGTGACCTGAAGGGCAACATCTTAATCAGCCCATGTGTGATCCATGATTTGCAGTAGTGGAAGCCCTCTGAGAATCTGATGAGGGCAAGAGTTTCAACCAGTTTGGTCAAGCTGATGGTAGTAATAGATGCACCTATTAGGGTCTGGGTACCCATTTCCAAGACCTCACTTTCAGTGGTCTGTAGTTTCATCAGAAGAGGCCTTTACACATTAACCTTTTGGAATTGAAAGTATTCAAGGAAGTTTTAAGAGTGTTCTCCTCCAGCATCATGGCAGACGAGTCCAGGCTCTCCTTGGCGAATGGCATCATCTTCCAGATATTGTGTGCATGATTTTTTGCAAATTTTTCGGGCATTTGGAGATAGACTTTTCCAACCCAGCCACCACTGGCTATGACAACTTTTCTTTTCTTGGAAATTCCATCTAGAGGACTTTCTAGGAAATTTTTATTATCTCGGAAGTAAAACGTTATATGCAGTTCCTCAGGTGCCTCTCCAGAAAGTGGTTCACAAAACAGAGCCCACAAGCCTCACATGGATCTCATTGATCCAGATTGGCTCCATTGACTTTGGTGTCTGGGCCCCCTGGTTCTCAGTTGTTTACCTCAGTTATCTCCTCTCTAAGACATATCTTGACTTGCAACTGAGGGCAATTGTTTCATTCCAATCTCAAAGTCCTTAACTTCCATGTCTCAATCAATCAATCAATCAGGCGTTTGTTGAGCGCGACTACTCACCCGTAAGGGTCTCAAGGGGGTGGGGGGTGCAGGTTCCAGTCCATCAAGGAGGGGGTCTGTCGAAGAGCCAGGTTTTGAGGTTTCTTGCGAAGATGGGGAGTGATGTTGTCTGTCTGAGGTGGAGCAGGAGGGCGTTCCAGCCTCTAGCCGCGAGGAAGGAGAAGGAGCGGCCACCCGATCGGGTCTTTCTGGTGCGGGGGACCACAGCGTAGGAGAGCTGGATCATAGGGTCCTTTGGGGTGCGTGGAATTTGAGTCGGCTGTTCAGGTATGCTGGTCCGGTGTCGTGGAGGGCCTTGTGTGCGTGGGTAAACATCTTGAAGGTGACTCTAGCCTCGATGGGGAGCCAGTGGAGTGTGCGCAGGTGCTGGGAGATGTGGCAGTGTCTTGGCAGGTTGAGGACCAGTCTTGCGGCGGCGTTCTGGATGTTCTGTAGCTTGCAGGTGAGGTTTTTGTTTATTCCGGCATAGAGTGCGTTGCCGTTTTTGAGTCTGCTGGAGACCAGGGCGTGAGTGACGGTCTTTCTGTGTTCGAGGGGGATCCATTTGAAGGTCTTACGTAGGAGGCGGAGGGTGTGGAAGCAGGAGGACGAGACGGAGTTGATCTGGCGGTCCATTTTGAGCTCGGAGTCCAGGATGATTCCCAGATTGCGTGCATGGTCCGTGGGGGTGGACGGGCTTCCGAGGGCGGCGGGCCACCAGGTGTCGCTCCAAGCGTCGGGGTTTGGGCCGATGATGAGAACTTCTGTTTTGTTGGTGTTTAGTTGTAGGCAGCTGTTTTTCATCCATTTGGCGACTGCTTCCATGCCTTCTCGAAAGTTGTGTCTGGCTGTGTTGGGTTCGTTGGATAGGGAGAGGATGAGTTGGGTGTCGTCTGCGTATGACACAATGTTGAGTCCGTAGGTTCCGACGATGGGGGCGAGCGGAGCCATGTAGACGTTGAAGAGCGTAGGGCTGAGGGAGGACCCCTGGGGGACTCCGCAGGTGGTTGGTGTAGGGTCCGAGAGGAAAGGGGGGAGTCTGACCCGCTGCATTCTGCCGGAGAGGAAGGAGCAGATCCAGTCGAGGGCCTTGTCCTGGATCCCTGCGTCGTGGAGTCTGCGTATTAGGGTGCGGTGAGAGACTGTGTTGAACGCCGCTGAGAGGTCGAGGAGGATGAGGGCTACTGTTTCACCTTTGTCCAGTAGGGTGCGGATGTCGTCTGTTGCGGCGAGGAGGGCGGTTTCCGTACTGTGGTTTTTTCTGAAGCCGGATTGGGAGGAGTCGAGCATGTTGTGCTCTTCGATGAATGTGGCGAGTTGGCTGTTGATGGCTTTCTCGATGACTTTCGCTGGGAACGGGAGCAGGGAGATGGGTCTGTAGGGGTCCGCCGAGGGTTTCTTCAGGAGGGGGTTGACCTCGGCGTGTTTCCAGTCGTCGGGGAACAAGGCGGTCGCCAGGGAGCGGTTGATGCTGTGGCGGAGCATGGGTGCGATGGTGTCGGCGGCTCTGTTGAAGATGTGGTGGGGGCAGGAGTCAGTGGGGGCCCCGGAGTGGATTTACTTCATTGTCTTCAGTTGTCAATCGCTGGCTTCAGGGTGTCGGAGGTGGTTGGTGAGGGTTCAGTGTGTTGGTGGTCTTCGTCGAAGTTATCGTAGATGCTCTTGATTTTGTGGTGGAAAAAGGTGCTGAGTTTGTCGCAGAGGTCTTGTGAGGGAGGGATGTCAGTAGACTCGCTGGTGGGTTGAGCGAACTCCTTGATGATGTTGAAGAGTTCTTTTCTGTTGTGCGCGTGTGTGGAGATTCTGTCTTCAATCGCTTTTTTCCTCGTTTTTCTGATGAGTTGGTGGTGGTTGGTCAAACTTGAGAGGATAACCCTCTTCACTTCTTATCAGCTTCCTTAGCAGGTTTAGATGTATTCTTGGCAGTTCGTACATTCTCCTCCAGAGCAGATTATTCGAGCAGATGGGATATCGCTTCATCTTGATGTTGTCTCAATCAATTGACCCTTTACATGCTGATATCCTACAATTTGCCATTTTCTTATGAAGAAAGACCTTAAACTACATGGTGAAAGACTGTATGGCTGTCATTTTGGCATGTATATTTTTTCCTGAATAAGTCTTTTGATTCAAATTACCTCTAGTGGTGAGATTGCTTAAAGGCTTAAAGAACATGTTTTCTCCAAGATCATTTAGTTTTACAATTTTTAAATGGGGTCTGTTTTCAAACTGATGCTTCCTTAGCATCTACATTTCCTTTCTTGCAGGGTAGCTTTTTTGATGGGTTTCACATCAGCGAGAAGAGTAAGTGAGCTTTAATCTCTTTCTAACGTGCCCCCCTTCATTAGTAATCAAAAGGACAATGTGGTTCCTCATTTGAAACCATCTTTTCTACCAAAAGTGATGTCCAGGGGCGTAGCTTCCAGGTGGTGGGGAGGTGTGGGGGTTGCACCCCTCAAAAAATGCCTTCTTGGCTCGGCAGTTGAGTATGGGGGCCCTGAGTCGGGTCTACTGTGCCTGTGTTCTTTTTCATCATTCTGATTTCACTTAGAGGTTTTAACTTGGGTATTTTTTGGATCTGGAACTTAAATATATATAGTAACCGTCAAGTCAAGTTAAGTTTATTATGCTTTATTAATTAAAACCATTGCATATACAAAACATATAAAATGCTTAATAGAACAGGTTAAAATTTGTTAAAAAGTCCTTAATTTTAAATTAGAGTGGATGTGATTGAGAGGACCCGCAGGAGAATGTCTCTTGTTTCAGTTGCTTCTTGCTATCAGTTGTATGTATTGCTATATGCAGGGGCTTCCCTACTGTATTAAGGAGTTTTGTGAAGTGGCACATCAGTTGGGTAGAATCCTATTTAAAGCAGGCGAGCACTGCCTGTCTGCAGGTATGGATCCCTGCTTGATTGAAGAGGGGGCGAAGTATTAAACGTCTTTCTTTACCCATGTTTGGGCAAATGCAGATTATATGGACGAGATCTTCCGGTCCTTGATTGCATAGACGGCAGATGTTGTCACCGGGCAACCTCTTCCAAGGTGGAAGGTGTGGCAGAATGGGCATTTAGCCCAGCCGATACTTTAAGTATGTCTCTTTCAGGGTGATGTTAAATCCTGCACTCAAATATGATTGTGGTTTAGCTACGACATAGTCGTTGAGTACAAGCCAGCTGTGAGCCCTTTTTGCTAGTGCAGCCTTATCTTCTACAATTGACAGTGCTTTGATCGAATTAGAGACCACTTTCTTAAAACTGGTATGTGTCGACGATGATTCCCATTCAATTTCCAGCCCTAGCTGTTTTAGGGAGTCTCTGTTCTGATTTTGTGCCAGCATTTTATGTAGCCCCCCCCCCTTCTAGCCAGGGTCTGTTTCTGTAGCCCGAACTCTAACCTAATTCGCGCATGAGAGGTGTATTTTGGGATGCGGAAGATCGCTCTGTATGTTCTGGTAGTTATTCTTTCCACAGTAATTGAGTCTCTTCATCGCATTGCCTCACTCCCATATGTTATTGTAGGGATGAGCTTGGTTTGAATGACCTTGAGTAGAGGTGTCAGTGAAAGCCCACAGAGTGATTTTTTTAGGGACTTCATGGCAAAGGTTATGGTGTTACCTTTCCATCGTAGTGCTTCTTTCTGAGGGTTCCTTTGTTGTCAAGCAGAACTCCTAGATATTTATATTCCTTTGCCATTTCTAGTCATTGTGTATCCAGGAGCCATTGGAATGTTTTCTTCTTTTAGAAGTTTATTGCCATTGTTTTTGTCTTCCCTAAGTTCCCTATTCTTGTGTTACGTTTAATAGATGTTGTAGACCGATTGGTGTTCGGCTTACTAACACTAGGTCATCAGCGTATAAGAGGTTGGAAATAGTCGTCTTGCCAAGCTTTGGGGCGTGCAAGTTGCATTTGTCCAGGCTAGCAGACAGGTCTGCCATTAAGAGGTTGAATAACCTGTGCGCAAGGACGCATCCTTGTTTCAGACCTTTGGTGGTTGGGATTCGCCTTGATAGACGTGTCCCTGTCCCTAATTTTACTTTCACCCATGTGTCTGTGTGTAGTAGTTCAAGTTGTTTGAGGAGTGCTGGTGGAATACTCCATTTTTTCAGCTTCCGCCATAGTTTTGCTCGATCAACATGGTCAAAGGGGGAGCTGTAGTCGATAACACAGAAATAGCGGTTACCTAGTTTGTTTTGCGCCGAAAATCAGTAGGGTTAGGGCCATAATGTTGGTGATTGTTCCCATGTTTTTGCAAAAGCCAGTCTGGTTTAGTGGGATGATAGATGCAGAGGAGGCCCAAAGTTTCAATTCTTCCAGGATTAGTCCTGCATAGTATTCACATCATTGTCGATCAGGGCGACAAGAGGATAGTTTTTCACGTCGCCCTGCATATGAATTGGTGAAATTATCGAGCCTTTCCATGACCCTTTGATTGATCATCTAGCAATAATCTGATTGAATACTGGTTCCAGAATTTTGGACCAGTACTGAGGATTTTGCTTGTAAAGAGTTGGAGGAATCCCGTTCGGTCCGGGGGCTCCTTCTGGCCTTCATTTGCCAATTTGCGTCATTATCTGTATTGTAGTTACTTTGCATGATTCCTCGAGTGAGTTATGTTGTTCTTTGTTTTCAGGCGTTGCTTTACCTGCCTCCGTGTAGTTTTTGCTGTTTCTTGGTTCTGTTTGTATTTTGTCGCCCGGCATAGGTCGAAGCTCTGGCCCGTGTTCGTTTCTCTCTATAGTGACCGGTTTACCAAATAGTAATAAGTCAGCACCCATGTAAGTACTCCTTGAATCGATGCATATGTACTACTTTTGGGAATTCACATACATTGGCAGTAGTAGGCTTCAAAAGCTGCAGTTGTCTCAGGTTTCCAGGCAGACTACTGGCAATCAAACACCCAAAGGGTAATAGGACCAATGCTTGCAAATAGTCTAACCACTGGCAATCACTCGGGTAGCATTCAAAATCATTGTTTTTCCCCCAACTGTGCCACTCTGGAAAGAGGGCCTGAAATTGGGTTTGGTGGACAGAGTAAAGGCAGATACACTGGTGGAGGACTTTACATCAGCCACCTGCTTTTACTCCACCCACAAAATTTCGAGATGTCCGCTGGTCCCAAGGACATCTCCTTGCATTGGTAGGAAATGCCATCATGGTGGTTCCTGTCAGTGTTGGAAAAGTTTGACGGACAGGCCCGCCAAACATGATGACGTTTTTTATTTTTCAAAAACAAACTCCTACAGCGGGAGTATGTTTTTGAAAAATAAAAAACTAATGACTGCCACACCATGGGAATTATCTCTCATGGTGTGGGGGTCATTTTTCTTTTTTTACTGTCCCTCTGGCAGTAAAGGACATTAAAAAAAAAAAAAGCCATCCATCTTTTCACTAAATAGGGCATGTTAGAAATGGGGTCTTCTGGTTGGCTAAAGTATGCACCCAAGCCAGGCAGAACACACCACTCTAGTCAGGGGAAGCTAGAGACACACTAAAGATAGGCCTGGGTGTAGCTCGCGGAGTTTCACTCTGCAGAATTCCACTGAGTTACTGAAAAACTCTGCAAGATTCTGTTGAGTTCCGTGAGCGGGCGGAGTTCCGACCCGGTGAGGTGCTACATAGCTGCTATAATATAATACAGTACAATGCTGCAGCAGCAACGGTGCAATGTTCAAACTCTGAGGACAGTGAATGATGGTTGCCACATAGTAGTAGCACGTTAACACTGTATTTTACAACTCGAACTGCAGCTGCGTGTTTTCCAAGCAAAAGGCGGCTGCCTGGGATCTGTCACCTCAGATAACATCTCTCCGAACCAAGGGCTCGCTTTCACAAACCTACCGGGTTGTTTACACAAACTGACAAGAGGCGAAAGTGCTGCAGTGATACATATATCCCCATCCACTAAATGACTGCACCGGTTTAAGCTGTCTCCAATGCTTGGAAGATTGTGTGCCACGGTCCTGTTTCCAGAAAATAGCAAACAACAACAATTAGGATATCAAGGGGAGGGTAAACAAATGGCCCGCAAGAGGGCTGGGTAGATGCCTTTTGTCAAAAAATGTCTTTATTTCATATGGTGGGGCTTTGCGCGGTTCCTGTTCAGGAGTGGGCACCTTTCGATCCAAATGAGGCCCAATGAGCAGATTATGATACTCGTGCTGGACTTCAGCCGGTCCCGTCCCCATATCAGAGCTGAGCTGTAGGTACGCCACATAAGCTATGCCACAGCAGCCTTTGTACTGTAACAACTTCAAGCAGACGTTTAGTAAAGACCGCGACTTACGGTACCTGGGATGAGCTGCAGGTGGTTCCCCCTGAGGCCAGGTCTAGCCAGGGCTCCTGTTCCACTCTCTGTTGTCGACGTCTCTCTGCCCCTCTTCTCCTGTCTTCATCTGCCATTTCAAATGACAAATACAACCGCAGCATGACGGACAGGGGCCGGTGCCATGGAGACGAAGCAGAGGATAGAGCGCTGCACTCGCCTCACATCCAAGAGAGGAGAGTGACTACAGGAGGCATGGCCAACAGCACCCTGCATCAGGCCTAAAAGGACTCCACTCCACAAGAAAATTCTGCTGCATAACTTTGGGTGGGAGGTACACACGGCTCTGCCATGCGGAGCGCGGAGTGACAAAAGTCTGCAAACTGCACCGGCAGTGCGGAGTGTGCCGCCCACCCCTACCTAAAGATAACCTGTGCTCACCCTCAGGTAGCTTGCCGCAGAGTAGGCAGGCTTATTTACAGACGCAATGTGTAAAGTATTTATGCAACACACTCACACAGCAACACAATGAATACACCACTAAAAGACTCCACACAGGGTTATAAAAGTAGGTTTTTCTATTATGCACAAAACAAGACCAAAATACTGAAAATCACATAAGTACTTTGCAAGTTATGCTGGTTTCAAAATAATGTTAGTACCGATCCAGCTATCCCGGTACTTATACACAGTAAACCGAGTGCTCAACTCCACACTTGGCTAGTTCCATACTGTGAGTCACGCTTGACTGTGGTGAAGCAACCCTCCTCTGACCTAGAGAGGGTTCCTGTGAAGGAAGTGGCCCATAAAGGGCCACCCGGGTTATCTACAACCTCCTAATAGCCTTCCACAAAATGAAGAGTCGGTCAGACAGTAGAGAATACAAACAGTTTTTTATTAGCAATACTCTGCAGAGGAGTCCAATCTGACCTGCACCCTAAGATGTCTGCTGAGGGACTGGCCCCCCAACAGTCTGCAACACATAACCATTCCTCCCAAGAACCTCCAACCACACCCACAGTGGAAAGTTACCGGCTCAGGCCGAGCATGAACAAAGAAGGCATGGAAGGATGGGCTACCACCTGCTAGATGGGTACACGCTATTACTATCTCAAGGTTGCCGTGCTGGGGCTCGGCGTCTCCTAACGTGGGAGCAGAGCTACACACAGGGATAGGTATGCGAGGGCAGAATGGCCTATTCATTAGTAAATAGTTAAAAAATAAATTTACCCAATGGAAATGTTACTTCATCTTACAGCATCTATGTGATTAATTCAACACCCATACATCACTCACTCATTAAAACTTGAATATAGAAGCTCTACTCAGAATGTATATGCACTTATATGTATATTTAATCCATCATATTCAAAATTCAATAAAAACATATATCTTCATACACAGTATTAAAAAATTACATACATTTTTTATACAAATCATCACAAAATTACACAATTCATAGGAAAACAGTCCCTAGACAGGAAAAATACACAAGACAGTACTTTTTGTCTTTGACTTGTTAATCTGAGATTTATCGTAGGCAGCACCCTGCAAGGGAGATAACCTTCCTGTCTTTTACTGATTACTGTCTCTTCCCAGATTTAACACTGATGTTGTGCGTCGACGCGTTTCGGTGTAGCAGTGAATAATAATGCCACCTTCCTCAAGACTAACTTTTTTCCTCTTTCCTTTATACAACTGTGTGTATGCGCCTACCATAAAAAGACAAAAACAAATATACATAAAGATCCAGCACAAATACATAAAGCTACATAAAGCTCAAATACATAAAGCTACATCATTGTTATCGTATAAATTAACTTCATAAAAAAATCCCAACACTATTGCACAATCACCTATTAAAAACTAACCGCTTATAAAGACAAATGTTATCACATATTTTGCATCAGTGGACATCAATCGATTATTTAACCATTTTCTGTGATGTATAATAAGTTTAACCCTATACATTCTTTACAAATTCATAGTCTGAAACCAATCACCCATTGTCCCCATCAATAAGTACCACACAATTCCATGTAGAGCTTTCTAGGTGCCATACAACCATTCAAATTTCTCATCTTAACATGAGCATCCAATCCATTCATTACTATTGGAAACACCATCCAGCAATTGCTAAACTCACCGGTGCTACGGCACTCGGGAGCGGTGTGGCTCCTGTAGAATGAGGGTTGTCCACACTTCAAAGGTACAATATTGATTTTATACTCCTGTATATCACAAGAAAGGGATGGGTTAATAATTATACTACATCCACTATAATAGAGTTTAATTTTCTCATTGATTTACTTTGTCGAACCCAGTAGTTGATTTTTCGCTATTGGGTTTACACGGAATGGAGAGTCAGTTTCATTGATCTTTACTTTTAATGTGATAAAATCCTAAACGGGTAAAACGAACCTCCGTTTACATCTTTAGTCATAACATTATTGTTTTCCATTTTAAGATTGCATCTGATAATATAATTCTCACCCTTAAATTCCGTGATTGTTCTCCGGACATATCAATGTTCTTGTCCCCACATATTTAGCTGATCATAGCCGTAGTCCTAAACGAATAAATGTACACCCGTTTAGTCATTGTAATCATTAACTTTTTTTTGTATTAACCTCAATTATTGTCGAGTTACCCCCTACACCGTTATAGATCAAACCATGGCCTCACCTATAATCCTTTGGTAAAAGAACGCATTTAGTCACTCTTTAAAAGCCTGTCCTCGGAGTGCTTAATGATAACTGTAAAAAACACACAAAACTCAATAAATTCACTATTTGTGCCATGACAGTTTGTTGAATCATTTAATAATATTTTACACACTCTCTTGGACCCATCATAATGGGCTCACTGTGTCTAATATTTAATAAACGGTGACAGTTTACTCTAAAGGGTTTGTAATACAATAAATCACCCCAATTTGTAGACCACTCTACTATGAGTGCTGATAATTTACGCTACCCAACACTCCGAAAATACCAACATATCAACGGTGACATCAACCTATATCGGCCCATGTCACCCGTGTGTTTACAATACCGCGGTCTACTCAAAAAGCGCAGATTCCCTCGCAATCAAATGAATGAGCACAATGTTACTGAAATGACTCAATGTTAACACTTCCCTTTCCTACATGTGGTATAGAGTTACTACCGCTGACAAATAGGGGGTTCCCTAAAACGAGCCCTTGTATTATCATATAACCGCTAATCCAAACTCCTTACCTCCTATATATACGCATCGCATTTCCTCCGAGGTCTCCACTTGGCTGTTCAATCAAGTTGAATGATCAGCCTCCTCCCGCTATTCTGCTCATTTTTTCCAATTTCTGTCTCGTTGTTATGACGCAGTACGTGTCAAGTCCACTATGCGTGCGGATGACGTGCATCGCATTTAACGATGGGCGCCATCTTGGAGTGGTCTCAATCTACCCCTTTAGGATATTGTTTGTCAGCCCGTCTATTCCATTTAAAACGTGTACATTAACAGATTTAGTTTGGATAATTTAAGAACCACATCCCTATGTCTATTACCTAATATATCACACAAGGCGATATCCTATATAAATTGGATACCATAAAACACGAATGTCACTCTTTAGTAGAGCTTGATAATAAGGTTATATATTATTGTACTCCGCATATGTTAATTATTAACAAAATATACAAAATATACAAAAGTATATTTATATGCTCGCTCTACCTATTTATCTAAAGCTAACATTTAAAAAAAAATTAGAAACACCATTTTTTAAATGTTAGCTTTAGATAAATAGGTAGAGCGAGTATATAAATATGCTTTTGTATATTTTGTTAATAATTAACATATGCGGAGTACAATAATATATAACCTTATTATCAAGCTCTACTCCGACATGGAGATTGGTGCTAAAGAGTGACATTCGTGTTTTATGGTATCCAATTTATATAGGATATCGCCTGTGTGATATATTAGGTAATAGACATAGGGATGTGGTTCTTAAATTATCCAAACTAAATCTGTTAATGTACACGTTTTAAATGGAATAGACGGGCTGGCAAACAATATCCTAAAGGAGTAGATTGAGACCACTCCAAGATGGCGCCCATCTTTAAATGCGATGCACGTCATCCGCACGCATAGTGGACTTGACACGTACTGCGTCATAACAACGAGACAGAAATTGGAATAAAATGAGCAGAATAGCGGAGGAGGCTGATCATTCAACTGATTGAACAGCCAAGTGAGACCTCGGAGGAAATGCGATACGTATATATAGGAGGTAAGGAGTTTGGATTAGCGGTTATATGATAATACAAGGGCTCGTTTGAGGGAACCCCCTATTTGTCAGCGGTAGTAACTTTATACCACATGTAGGAAAGGGAAGTGTTAACATTGAGTCATTTCAGTAACATTGTGCTCATTCATTTGATTGCGAGGGAATCTGCGCTTTTTGAGTAGACCGCGGTATTGTAAACACACGGGTGACATGGGCTGATATAGGTTGATGTCACCGTTGATATGTTGGTATTTTCGGAGTGTTGGGTAGCGTAAATTATCAGCACTCATAGTAGAGTGGTCTACAAATTGGGGTGATTTATTGTATTACAAACCCTTTTGAGTAAACTGTCACCGTTTATTAAATATTAGACACAGTGGGCCCATTATGATAGGTCCAAGAGAGTGTGTAAAATATTATTAAATGATTCAACAAACGGTCATGGCACAAATAGTGAATTTATTGAGTTTTGTGTGTTTTTTACAGTTATCATTAAGCACTCCGAGGACAGGCTTTAAAGAGTGACTAAATGCGTTCTTTTACCAAAGGATTATAGGTGAGGCCATGGTTTGATCTATAACGGTGTAGGGGTAACTCGACAATAATTGAGGTTAATACAAAAAAGTTAATGATTACAATGACTAAACGGGTGTACATTTATTCGTTTAGGACTATGGCTATGATCAGCTAAATATGTGAGGACAAGAACATTGATATGTCCTGAGAACAATCACGGAATTTAAGGGTGAGAATTATATTATCAGATGCAATCTTAAAATGGAAAACAATAATGTTATGACTAAAGATGTAAACGGAGGTTCGTTTTACCCGTTTAGGATTTCATCACATTAAAAGTAAAAATCAATTAAACTGACTCTCCATTCCGTGTAAACCCAATGGCGAATAATCAACTACTGGGTTCGACAAAGTAAATCAATGAGAAAAATAAACTCTATTATAGCGGATGTAGTATAATTATTAACCCATCCCTTTCTTGTGATATACAGGAGTATAAAATCAATATTGTACCTTTGAAGTGTGGACAACCCTCATTCTACAGGAGCCACACCGCTCCCAAGTATAAAATCAAAATTGTATCTTTGAAGTGTGGACAACCCTCATTCTACAGGAGCCACACCGCTCCCGAGTGCCGTAGCACCGGTGAGTTTAGCAATTGCTGGATGGTGTTTCCAATAGTAATGAATGGATGGGATACTCATGTTAAGTTGAGAAATTTGAATGGTTGTATGGCACCTAGAAAGCTCTACATGGAATTGTGTGGGTACTTATTGATGGGGACAATGGGTGATTGGTTTCAGACTATGAATTTGTAAAGAATGTATAGGGTTAAACTTATTATACATCACAGAAAATGGTTAAATAATCGATTGATGTCCACTGATGCAAAATATGTGATAACATTTGTCTTTATAAGCGGTTAGTTTTTAATAGGTGATTGTGCAATAGTGTTGGGATTTTTATGAAGTTAATTTATACGATAACAATGATGTAGCTACTATGTATTTGAGCTTATGTAGCTTTATGTATTTGTGCTGGATCTTTATGTATATTTGTTTTTGTCTTTTATGGTAGGCGCATACACACAGTTGTATAAAGGAAAGAGGAAAAAGTTAGTCTTGAGGAAGGTGGCATTATTATTCACTGCTACACCGAAACGCGTCGACGCACAACATCAGTGTTAAATCTGGGAAGAGACAGTAATCAGCAAAAGACAGGGAAGGTTATCTCCCTTGCAGGGTGCTGCCTACGATAAATCTCAGATTAACAAGTCAAAGACAAAAAGTACTGTCTTGTGTATTTTTCCTGTCTAGGGGACTGTTTTCCTATGAATTGTGTAATTTTGTGATGATTTATATAAAACATTTTATGTAATTTTTTAATACTGTGTATGAAGATATATGTTTTTATTGAATTTTGAATATGATGGATTAAATATACATATAAGTGCATATACATTCTGAGTAGAACTTCTATATTCAAGTTTTAATGAGTGAGTGATGTATGGGTGTTGAATTAATCACATAGATGCTGTGAGATGAAGTAACATTTCCATTGGGTAAATTTATTTTTTAACTATTGAGTCATTAGGTGCTCTGACCCTTGGAATATTAGAGCCCCTCTCCTTGTTTACAAAGCTATTCATTAGTAAGTCAGACAGCAACCTTGAGCAGGAAAAGAAAATAATATCTGAATACAGTGTTCTTCTGAGGCAAGCAATACGAGCAATGAGGCCTAGTTCAGACACAGCCTAATAGGGATTGCGCAATACAAAATGGAGTCACACTCGCTAACTGAGACTAGCACATTGCAGGGATAACTCAGTGGGTTGCATGACGTGGATACGAATAGTGTCTAATTTAGCCGCACACTGCTAACCTAATATAACATAAAACGAGTATATAGCGAGAATGGAATTCTCAAACCTAACAGACCCTCCTCTTAGCAGTGGAGGCTAAATTCTTTATTGTCGCTATCAGGTAAGGGTCTTTACAACGCTAAGCAGGGAATAAAGAAAATGCACAGTCACTCTAATATTAACGGAACTTAAAACAACACATGTTGTAGCAAGATATGGTTAATACTCAAAAATACCCTCATCAATCAGCATCATATCCTGTATTTTTTGCATCATCATAGGAGAGACTTTATCATTACGTCCTGGCAATGTAGGTGTAGGGGTGAGTTTACTCACGCAATAGGTACAACAAGCTGGAAGGCAATTGACACACAGACAGCACATGAAGATGGCACCTGCAATAGCTACTAGGAAAAGAAGTATCTTCCAACCCCAGGATGATATCAGACCCCAGAACCACCCCGTGAAGGACCATGAACCATTGTCTTGATGAATATAGGATGCAAGCCTATGTAACTTCTGGATAGCAGGGTATACATTAGGGGCGTGGTCTGGGATGTAAACGCAGCAACTGCTGCCTATGACGCGACAAGCTCCACCCCTATCTGCAAGGATGACGTCTAAAACCATCCGATTTTGAAGAGCAACGAGTCTGGTAGCCTGAAGCTCAGCCGTGATGTTAGTGAGTATGCCTGCTGTAGTGTTGATAACCCCTTCTACAACCCTGGTGAGACGACGAATGCTAACACTATTATACATAGGTCCCCAGAAAGGCACAATACCCTTCATGGCATTCATGAATTGCTGTAGAGTAGGATCAGTTTGATCGATATCTGCTGTATCAATAACTCTCCTTACCCGGGAAAAGGATACACTTCTCCGCTGCAGCCTTTTGTCTTTATGATAGTTGGATGGTGCAATGTAAACTGGAGGTAAAAGAAAAGAGACATAACACCGGCCAGACCATCCCCTAGGGAGCCATGTATAAGCCTGTTCCCCACAGACAAAGTATACATTTGGAGTTGTGAGCAAAGGTGGGCTACTAGTAGTGTTTAATCAATATGTATAGTTGCAACTGCTCTGTCCCACTGGAATGTGCCCAGAACCTTCAACACAGAAACTAGCTGCTGTATGAACCACAGGTACGGGCATGGCTTTATCTTCGGTGATATTTCGTGCATGGAAACATTTAAAGTATTCGGTAACATTGAATGCCTGAAAATCCAACATTTCATTTTGCAGCCATGTGACATTCGTTACCCTCGTAAACATTCATGCAAGCATCTGGATGTAAGGCACCCTCCTTTCCCCGTCCCAGGTGTATAACCCTGGTGTACTACTATATATTCCAACACTGCTTCATAATCAGACTCTGTCACATCCATAGCATCAGCCTGATAATGAATATACACTATGGAAAGCAATTGGAACCATGCCTCACAGCTACTTAGGTACGACAGGGGTAAAGACACCAGTAAATCATTCTTGTGCATAACTGAGGGGAGTAACCCACACACCCAGCAATTCGTGGCATTAGTGGTATTGTGTACTTGATGAAGCATTTGCAGGAAGGCATTTTCAACATATGTCTGTCTATCCCTCTCTTTATGCGGGGTCAGCGTGACAAACAGATGCTCAGGTGGAGCCGGGGTAGTCCCTATCAAAGTGTGTACGGGATGCTGTTCTTCTAAATACCATACTACCCCAAACAGTATTATCATTACTATGAAAACGAATACTACTGCTACTATCTTACTCCTAATAGGCCAGCTAGACCACACAGGACTACTCTGCCCTGGTGGTGGTGCCGCCGCTAGAGGCTGTTCCTCCTCCATGGCGGCACGGCCAAATGGGTACATGTGAAGAGCCTTATGAACTGGAGCCACACAAAAATACAACCGACCAGAGGGGCACAGTTTACCCAGCGTCCGTCTAGAGCCTCGCTGGCAGGCTCCTATCGTTCATCAACGGCGGTGCTCTGAAGCACTCCCTCGATGGGGCTGCGCGATCGCGGCCCTTGCTGAAAACAAATCCTTCTTCTTTCAGGATAGGGCACCCTCCCTCCAGTGCAAGCACCTTCAACTATCCTGTCCAGTGTCCAGGGCAGTGCACCAGTGCTGTTCACCCTACTCTGTCGTGGGTAACTTAGACACAGTACCTACAACCTAGTCTCAAGTCCTTCCCTAATTCCTGGACTGTCCCTCTGATGCACTGTCCTTCTTTCGGGGGCGCAAGTTATACCTGGCAGCTCCAGGCACTGTTTCATCAACAAATAGGGGGTGAAACTCAGGCTCAGAAGGGCATTGAGACTCAGGTGCCTGTGGTTCAGATGGGGAAGAAGCTGTGGCTGCCTTTATCTCCGGAGGGGCTGCCTCAAGCAGGGCAGCATCACTCTCTGCTTCCGTCTGCGCCCACCTCAACCGGGCATCAGAGAAGGAGATGAAGCGAGGCACCCTCTCTCCTTCTTAATCAGCAATGCCGTCGAGCACCCACTTGTCATAGGGAAGTGGGAGAGGAACCTTTTTGCAGTGTGTACCATGCACCCAGTGCTTCCGGCCGTCGAGTTTCACTGCTGTTCGGGTGTCAAGGAGGACCAACAGCAGTCCTTTCCAACGAGGCTCCAGGAACTCTTCCTCTGGAAGTTCTTTACGAGGACAAAATCGCCGGGCTGTTTCTGATGCCCGGCCCCCTCTGGTACCGGCCGCAAGGTCTCCTGAATCTGTTGATGAAGAGAACGAAGATCTTTAGTTAACTCATACAGGTAATCTACAAGCAAAGGGTACTCTATTTCAGAGAAACGCTTGGGTCTGGGAACGCCCCAGATATTGGCTGGACGTCCAGAAACCACTTCATACGGTGACAACCCTGTTCTAGAGTGCGCAGTCGCTCTGGTAGATAACAAAGCCAAGGGTAACGCGTCTGGCCATCGCAATCCTGTACTTTCTTGTATCTTTGCTAACTTCAGTTTGAGAGTACCATTGTACTTCTCAACCAGACCTGCTGACTGGGGGTAGTTTGCTGCATGAAACTTCTGCTTAATGTGCAAACCTTCGCACACCAATTGGATAAGTTTTGAATTGAAGTGACTTCCGTTGTCACTCCAAATCAAATGCGGAAATCCGAAGCGCGGGAAGAACTCTTTTATGAGTGCCTTCGCCAAAGCCGTATTCTCTTTAGTGGGGTAAGCTTCAATTCATTTACTGAATGCACAAATCACTACCAGCACATACTTTAAATTGTTGACTCGTTCCATTTCGATGAAATCCATCTGGAGAACCTCGAAAGGGAAGGGAGGTGGTGCAAAGTTACCTGACGGTGTGGGAGTACCTTTCCCTGGATTATGTGTCATGCAAATCATACAGTGTTTCACTAAATGAGTGGCTACCTTGGAAATATTGTCGTTCTGCCACACTGGGTCCAGCACTTTGCAGATTCCCTTGGCACTAATGTGGGCCAGGCCATGGGCCATGGTAACCATAGGGAACATGTAGGCATTGGGTAACATCCATCGCTGTTTCTCGGACTTATCAGTCCAACACCCTTCCTCATCCAGACGCCCTGTACTCTCCTGCCATATTGCCAATTCATCTAGGGTTGCCTCACTTTGTATCTCCTTGACATTTTCTAATGTGTCCTCAAACATTCCATTTTCTGGGACCCACCTAGCAGGACCTGCCACAAACATCTTTTTCATCCTTGATCTAGCTGTCTCTTTGGCTGTTTGATCTGCAAACGCATTCCCTCTCCCAACATCATCTGTTATTGCTTTGTGGGCACTACATTTTATTATTGCTAACTTTTCGGGAAGTGTTAGAGCTGACAAAAGTCTGTGTATCAATGGGCCATTCTGTATTCGTAATCCATGTGATGTTAAGAACCCTCTCTCCGCCCAGAGGCGTCCAAAATTATGGGCGACCCCAAAGGCGTACTGACTGTCAGTATAATTATTGACAGTCAGTCCCTCACACAACTCACAAGCCCGAAGAAGGGCAACCAGCTCTGCAGCTTGGGCTGATTGGTATGGGAAACGGGATGTCTCAACTACAGTGTGCAACATTGTAATTGCATATGCCGCAGTGGTGGTGCCATCTGGTAGTTTGAAACAAGAGCCATTGACATATAGTTCCCCTTGGGGTTCAGATAGGGGAACATCAGTCAGGTCTACCCGTCCTTTCGTCTCCTCTTCCGTTCTATACACACAATCATGTGCATCTGCGTCATTACTCGTCGAAGGGAGGGATAGTAACGTGGCTGGGTTCAGAGTGGCACATCGTTTGATGGTTGTGTGCGGAGCAAACAATGTTAGTTCATATCCAGTCAGACATGCACAAGTAAGGTGCTGTGTCTTTGTCTTATTCAAAAGCGTATCCACAGCATGAGGTGCCATTACTGTAAGATCAGTATCCAGAACAAGCCCCGCCGACTGTCTGATAAAAACTGCCACCGCCGCGGCAGCTCTTAGGCAGCTCGGGAGAGCTCTGGCGACGTTATCCAAGATAGCAGAAAAGTAAGCGCAGGGTCTTTGCTTACCACCAAAACCCTGTGTTAAAACAGAAAGCACGCAGCCATCCGCCTCATGTACATAAAGCACAAAAGGCTTCTGGTAATCAGGAGTACCAAGCACAGGAGCAGAGTGCAACTTTTAATTGCTCAAAAGCTTGCTGGCATGCAGATGTCCAAGGCAGGGGTTCATGCACTTCTTTAGTGGTTAGGTAAAGGAGGGGTTTTGTTAGTAAGGAATAATTAGGACTCCAGTGTCAACAATAAGAGGTAATACCAATAAATGCACGTACTTCACGTTGGGTCTTAGGAACAGGCATATTAGTGATAGCAGCTATGCGCTCAGGTGTTAGTCTGCGACCCTACTTCGACAGTAGGTGACCTAAGTAGGTGACCTCCTGTCGACAATATTGAAATTTGGAAAGGGACACCTTATGGCCATGGTGCGCTAAATGTAACAGCAATTTAACAGTGGCATCTTTACAGCCATCTTCAGTATCAGAGGCCACAAGGAGGTCGTCAACGTACTGTAATAGCACATTACCAGTGGGAAGTACCAAAGAATCCAATTGAATTTTTAAAGCTTGACTATAGATACTAGGACTTTCTGTATAGCCTTGAGGAGCACGACAGAATCTAAAGCTCCTACCGGCTAGGGCGAATCCAAACAGATATCTGCTATCTGTATGGATTGGGATGCTAAAGAAAGCATTCTTCAAATCGATCACGGAAAAGAATTTTGCCGATGATGGAATCATTGTCAGTATCGTGGTAATGTCTGGGACTACAGGATATTGGGGCACTATTATTTTATTAGCCTCTCTGAGGTCAATTACAAAGCGATAGACATCAGGATGAGCATCAGAAGAGTCCAAGGGTGCCTTCTTGAGAATCGGAAGAATAGGGCTATTACACACATTCGCCACTGTCTCCTCAACCACACCAGACTTAATCAGATCCTGTATTATTTGCAACAAAGCCTTTTCTCCTGCTTGCGAAATCTTATACTGGGGAATACGTGGCAATACAGCATTGTCTTTGATCTGAATGGAGACTGGCGGGATCTGGAGTAACCCCACATCCGTGTCTCCTGCTGCCCACAAGCTACGGGGCACGTCTTTGAATTCAGCGGGGAGGGGTGCGTCTTTTGCAAAGCATTGTTTTGCACGAGCCACCTTTGGCCCTATGGTCATATAAACACCATCCGGAGAACAAAAGATAGGTGCATGTAATCTTTTCAACAAATCCAATCCCATCAAATTCTCCCCACAATTTGTCGTTAACAGGAATGGCGAATCCACCGTAAAGGGACCAATAGTCCGAGCAAGAGGTTTGAAAATGGGGCTAACAACCGGCATGCCTGAGAAACCTACCGAAACATTGTTTTGGCCAGACAGGGCTGCCCCTGGGACCAGTGAACGGGAAACAGAGCTATTCATAGCACCTGTGTCAAGTAAGAATGTCTTGGGCGTGCCCTGCAAATCCGCAGTGACATAAGGTCCGCGCTGATCTACAGACACCGGAACTGGTCCCTCACCCTGCCCCTGGCTGTTCTAGCTATGGGACATCCCCGTCACTTAGTCCATATCATAGTCATCATGATAGTACTGCCGTCCTCGGGGGTCGTCAAACTAGTTCTGGTTCTGGCTATACGATGAACTGCCTGATTGCACCTGTTCTCGGCCTCCTCCTCCTCTACCACGTCCTCTAAAACCCCTACCTCTCGGGGCCTCAACTTTCTGCAACATCTCAGGACACTCACTTCGCCAATGCCCCTCCTTTTTACAGTGCGCACATTGGTTGTACCCCACGGGCACACCTGGAGTACTGTTCCGATCAGACCGGGACCCCTGCTGGGCCGGACCTGGGCCGGACCCGAACCTCTACCTCTTCCATTCCCCCTCGTCACCTGCTGCAGTAGCACCCTCGTCTTCAACTCCTTTGACTTTTTCTCCACCTTCTCTTTGTCCTCATTCTCTCTATGCTCATAGTACTGCGCCATACTCAAAATTACTGACGGAGATGAGGTGGTCCAAGTACTTTCCGAAGCCTGCAACCTAGTCGCAATCTCGGGAAGCAGGTTAGTAACAAACCTGTTGACGAACAAACGAACACCACCCTCCAGTGACAGATCTTGGCCACTAAAATCCAGAAACACCCCTTCAAACCTAGTAAAGAAATCAGACACACTTTCATCCTTCTTCTGACGACACGCAGTCAACTTGTCCCAATCCACTCGTCGCGGCGGGATAAGGGAATGCATGTAAGTGATAATACGCCCCAGCAAGGCTAATAGCGCCACCTTCGGCTTCTCGCCGGGCTTGCGCTCCTTATCCCATGCCCTGATCTCATCCCATGTTCCACCCAATTCCACCACATGATCTTGCGTATGCACCTGTCTCCATATATCTACCGGTACCAACAGGCCGAAAAACAACTCAATATCAGCTAATGTCATCACTGTGGAGGAGGCCGCCTCCGTCAATTCTTTATAATATGCAGTTGGATTTTTCCGAGGTTCTGGCAACTGACCTTTTAGGGGTATGACCTCACTCATCTTCCAAGGAGTGTAGATCCATTGTTCCTGGAAACGGGCCGCCACTTGCTGGCGAGTAACGACATCATTCCCATCTCGCAACTCCAATATTTCGGGGTAATAAATGGGATGAACTTCCCTCATGGGAAACTGCGACACTGTCGTCGGGACCTTCTGAAGCAATCTACCCCGATAACCCACCAATGTCGTCACATTACTGAAAACCTCATTGGGGGCCATTCCTGTAGCATATACCCTATCCCGAATGTCATAGATGATCTGCGGTGCAGTACCCTTGAAACACTGTTCCCACAATCCTATCAGCGTGGCCGACATATGCTTAAGAGCATGTTGCTGTATAAACGGCTCATAATCTTTCATCACGCCCCACACATCTTCCACACTATAAATCGGATTCCGAGCCCACTGTGCAGCCTGATCAGCCACCATTTTCTTTTCCTCATCACCCACAGCAGAGCGCACCAACACTTTCTCCATACGGTCACGTGCCACTGCCCAATTCGCTTCATGCACTCCACGTACAAGTGTCTCGGCATCTTGCAATGCCTGAGGCAACACACTCAAGGGGGAAAGAGCAGATGAAGAAACAGGTACCATCGCGAACAAAGACTGTTTTGCAGGAGTAAGGGAAGGCGTAACCACAGATACTGAACCAGGAGACAGAGTGGGGGAACTGACGGCTCCCGCCCCTGTAACTTGTGAAGATGGGTAAGAAGCAGGCGGGGCCGGGGCCGAAGCAGTAGAGCTAGAAACAGAGTGACTAGGAATAGCGGAACTAGAGGCCGAAGACTGAGATGTTGGGATTATGGGATATATCCGGTCAGGGGCATAAGGAGGTGGGGGTCGAGAACCTAATAACTCCTCAACGAACACATCACTTTCTTCTCTAGCAATGTAACATTTATCACTCTGCAATCGAAACTTCCTATCTGCACACTCTATGCCTTTCTCAATCTTTTCTCTGTCATAGGCCATTGCTTTCTGCGTTATCGTTTGCGTCTGTCCCCTCCGAGCTTGCTTCTCTGCTCTCATACGTCGTTGCTTCGCTTCCTTCTGCCATGTCCTCAGAGAATCAAACATCGACTGCCTGCTCCTTTTGGCGAACAATTTGTCCTGCAAGTAATTCCACTTTTGTTCATCAAATGTGCCAGTAAGCAGCCACTGTAAGTCAGCATTGTCCCTCATATATTTATTCCACAATGTGCTAAACATATTAGGGCCAATACCGTGCTTGACGTATACATCAAAATTTGGGGTACCCTCTGGAGGCGCAGGCTGCCTCTCTTCCAATCATGCTTCAGTGGAACAACACTGACATCCGAAACACCCTAACTTGCTTAGACACGGCATCTTAATATAAGACACATACGCTGTCCCCAATGGACAAATATAACACTAACCAACCAAACGGTCCAAAACCAAATCAAGGCAGTCCGAAAACCGCACCCCACAGTCCGCAGACTGTACCAAGACAAGAAGACAGGCTCTAGCCCCAGACCTTTTAAAAAATAGGCCGAATTTCCAGTTGGCCTGGCAGATTGCTTGCAAACAGTCCCAGACCTTTTCAAGAGTGGGCTGAATTTCCAGTTGGCCTGGTAGACTGTTCACAAACACTCTGTGTCTTTTAAGGGTCCGCAAACCCACCAAGATCAAGACAAGACAGTCCGGAGACTGTACCAGACACAGCCCGTAGGCCCGTGCCGTTCAACCATGGCGCCACATTTTTTTTTTCAAGAATTCAAATCACTCACCTGGTGCACTCAGATCGAGCATTATTCTCCACTGCCGACTCTTCGGACCAAACAGTCAAATCCAAGGTTTTGCCTTCTCAGGACCCCAGCCGGTGACCATTAGACGAGGAGTCGCCCGATCAGACGGGCGGGGCAGCCAAGGGAACCGGGCTCTTATCGTGTGGGGATCCCCGATCCGCCCGACCGACCGAACGCAACCCCGACCCTGCAACCCGATTACGGGTGAGTTGGGTCACCTTGCGGGGTCCCTGTTCGGGCGCCAACTGAAGGAAGTGGCCCGTAAAGGGCCACCCGGGTTATCTACAACCTCCTAATAGCCTTCCACAAAATGAAGAGTCGGTCAGACAGTAGAGAATACAAACAGTTGTTTATTAGCAATACTCTGCAGAGGAGTGTAATCTGACCTGCACCCTAAGATGTTTGCCGAGGGACTGGCCCCCCAACAGTCTGCAACACATAACCATTCCTCCCAAGAACCTCCGACCACGCCCACAGTGGAAAGTTACCGGCTCAGGTCGAGCATGAACAAAGAAGGCATGGAAGGATGGGCTACCACCTGCTAGATGGGTACACGCTATCACTATCTCAAGGTTACCGTGCTGGGGCTCGGCGTCTCCTAACGTGGGAGCAGAGCTACACACAGGGATAGGTATGCGAGGGCAGAATGGCCTATTCATTAGTAAGTCAGAAGGCAACCTTGAGCAGGAAAAGAAAATAATATCTGAATACAATGTTCTGCTGAGGCAAGCAATACGAGCAATGGGGCCTAGTTCAGACACAGCCTAATAGGGATTGCGAAATACAAAATGGAGTCACACTCGCTAACGGAGACTAGCACATTGCAGGGATAACTCAGTGGGTTGCATGACGTGGATACGAATGGTGTCTAATTTAGCCGCACACTGCTAACCTAATATAACATAAAACGAGTATATAGCGAGAATGGGATTTTCAAACCTAACACCTGGCGCTCGCTTCTCAGTCTCCTGGCCCAAAAACAGTTCTTGAAGCAGTCTCAAGTATATAGAAAGTTTGAGCCACCTGCGGCATGCAGGTTGGCTGCAGGGACCGCACAAGTCCAATGACCAAGACACAGTACCTTTGTTGCTCTGAAAAGAGGAGGTGATGCGTTGAAGTGCCACGCTGCCGGTTCTGGAGTAATCAGGGCAGGCTCAGCGGTCCACTGAGAACAAGGGAACACTGATGCAGCGATTTTTATCCCATGGGGGGGGTCCTCCTGCAGGGATTACGCTAATTGAGGGCCGCGGCTGTACCACATTTAATTCTGCTCCCTAGAGGGGCGGGATGAGGCACTGCTGACATCGTCTGGGGCCTCACTGTTGCCTAGGCAACATGTCTTGGAAGGCATGCGGCTTGTCGGCTCAGCACTCACGGGTCTGCACCGCGAGTCAGAAGGGGGGCACACCGGTCCCGGGTGCCGCACTTTGCCTTTCAGAGCGCTCGCACGCTTTGCCAGAGCAGCGCGAGTCAGAGAAGGATAGGGCCAGTCCTTCATGAGGCATTTGACCTTGCGGTGCAGACAGCGCTTACTCCTCAAAAAAACGGTGCATCAGCCATGCGCTGATCGTGCCAACGCCCCGCTGCCGGACTCACCAGTTGCAGAGTCTCACAGCAAGGGCATGCAGGGGGAATATTTGATGGCCCTGAGATTCCAAAAGAGCAGGGGGCATGCCAACAAGCCCTTGGAGAACACTCGCGGTGGGGCACAAAAGAAGGTAGCAGGCCTGAGTAACAAAGCAAATTGAAAAGTGTCAGTCACCCCTGCAGCCCAGCAATCAGCAGGCAGCAGGCAAACACAGCAAAGCAGTTAGCAAAGTGGCAGTCCCTCATGGCAGCACAGTAGTCCTTCTGGCAGTGTGCAGATGTAGAGCAAGCAGCGTCTGGTTACAAGTCCCACACAGTGTCTGATTTTAGGGGGTCAGAGCCCCAGGACGTATACCAAAAGTGCCTTTGATGTAGGGAGTGAGTTCAAAGAAGTTCTCTGAAGTGCACAAGGGTCTCTTTCAACCCAGTCCTGTCTGCTGGGCTATCGTTAGAGGGTTATCAGTACCTTGTGTGTTTGCAGGACACCACCTATTCAAGTGGAGCGTGAGCCCCTCCCATCCCTCTCAACCCAGGGAGACCCATCAGAAGGCAGATGACTGCAGATGCAGTTGGGTGACCTGTGTTGTGGCTGTCTAGAGGGAATGCACAAATTTAGCTGTCACCCAGCCCAACCCAGACGCGTATTGAAGACAGGCTGTCAGGCACATAGAGCAATAAGTGCAGAGAAATGTCCACTTTCTAAAAGTGTCATTTCTAAAATAGTAAAGTTAAATCCAACCTCACCAGTAAGTAGGATTTATCAATACCATACGAAACATCAAAAAGCTACTTCTCTCTTATCAGGAATTACCACTTAAAAATTATAAGGGAATTCCAAATGCTAACCTATGAGAGGGGTAGGCCTCACAGTAGTAAAAAACAAACTAGGCTGTATGTCACTACCAGGACATGCAAACCACAACAGTACATGTCCTACCTTGTACTTACATAGCACCCTGCCCTTAGGGCTGCCTAGGGCCTACCTTAGGGGTGACTTATATGTGATAAAAGGGGTGTTTAAGGCTTGGCAAGTAGTTTTAAAGGCCAAATCGAAGTGGCAGTAGACTGCACACACAGGCCCTAAAATGGCAGGCTTGAGACTGGTTTGAAAGGCTACTTCTGTGGGCAGGGGTGTAGCTTTGTCAGTATGATTGTCGGGAGTGAGCTTCAGATTTCCCAATAATCACGCTGGGGCATCTTGTTAAAACACATTATATGAGAAGCAGGACATGAGGGGGCTGGAAAGAGAGAGGAGTGCGGAGAGAGGAGTGCGGATTGTTGAGAAAACTTAAAACACAATATTTTTCAAAGTAATCATCATGTTTTAAGGCCTTCAAAACATAGACAAGAGAGAGTGTCTTATTTATGTCTGTGGGCGTTTAAAAAACCCAGGTGAAATCCGACAGACACTTCACCTTACCCGACTGAAAGCACGTGTACCCAACTATTTACTACAGAATACATTTTCTACAGGGGTGTAACACCCCAAAGACAAGCCCCTCCCCCTTCCCCCGGATCAACGCCCTGTCTATGGGTGATACAATCAGTGCTGCAGGCCCACTAGTAGCATTTGAAGTACATGCCCTGGGTATATGGTATACCACTTTACAAGGGACTTACAAGTAGATCCAATGTGCCAAACAGGTGTAAATCAATTCTACTATGTTTAGAGAGGAATGCACATTCACTTTGGCACTGGTTAGTAGTGGGAAAGTGCCCAGAGTCCTAAAACCAACAGAAAAAAGGTCAGAAAAATAGGAGGGGGAAGGCAAACAGTTTGGGGAAATCCGCAAGAAGAGCCATTTCTAGCACCCCCCCCTCATCCTAAAGCCATGGTAGCCTAATCAATACTTTGATGGACCTCCCTGCTTAGGGCAAAAGAACATGGATAATGGCCCACTACTGCAGGGGTACTGGCCAGGTCTATGCCCCTCCGAACCCAGTTGGAACCCTCTGTCTATGCTCTCAGGCCCACTGAGCTAACCCATGGGGATTTCTTCTCATCACCTGGGGACCCCATCTGTGAAGCACCTATCTTTAATTTGCTCACATATGCATCCCAGTAGGCAGACAGTAACACCATGGCCAACAAAGTGATGTAGCCCTCTCCACCCCTTGGGCCTGACTTTATTCCCCAATGCAAGGAAAATTCTGTCCACAAGCACAGCAAGCAACAGAGGCCACTAACAGCTGTCAGTGTCAAGAGCCAGGCCCCAGGCCATTCAGGGTCTCTGTCCACTGTGGTTTCTCAGTGTGGGTGCTGTAGCCCCAGGTGCCTTGCACCTTCTCTCCACTCCACCTCCCACCAGTTCAGGAGTGGTATCCTGCAACTGGTCCTCCAGCTCAGGATCTGTACCCTTGGGCTGGACAGGAGTCAGGGATGAGTCCTTCCTCCCCCTGCTCCTCCATCTGGGGTTCCGTACCCTCCTTTTGGGAGTAGTACCCCCAGAAAACTGAACTGTCAGGGCACTTGTGGCAGCCGCTCTGCCCAGTTCTCCTACCAGTTCAGGGCTGCTATCCTGCAACTGGTCTGCCTACCCAGGCTCTGTACCCTTAGGTTGAACAGGGGTGAAGGGTGAGTCCTGCCTCCCAGTCCCCTCCATCTGGGCTTCTGTACCCTCTGTGGAGTGGTACTGGCAGAAACCAGAACTGGTTGGACGCTTGTGTCAGCCATCCTCCCAGGTTCTCCTGAAAGTATGGGGCCCCCCTCCGTGGGTGGTCTCTCAGTACAGACTAGACTCCCCTGCTGGTGCTCCCTCTGGGAACTATCCAAGCTGTGGGCAGGGATTAGGGTACCCTGGACCTCTGCCCACCCCCACCTCTCCTTCTACTCTGAAAGGAGACTTGGGACCATTTACCCCCCCCCATACTGGTACCTGTCTGGGTTACTGTGAACTTCCCCCGCCCCCGGTTGAGGGAAATCTAAGCCACTTCCTTTACGATCACTCCCAAATTCCTTTCTAGACACTCTGGTACTCACCCAGAGGTCTGCCTCCTTTGCAAGTTCCCTGGGATCTGCGAACTTACACTCCACCAAGTGTTGGCGTAGCTCTGGAAAACAATAACTAAACATGTGCTCTCTGGCAATAAAATTGTACAGCCGTTCAAAAGTGTTTACCATGCTACCCTTCTCCCAGCCATCCAGTGCTCTGCAAAAGTACTCCACAAAATCCCCCAGGACTGGTGGGACAGTTTCTTACTGACCCTGAATTCAAACTGCACTCTTCTGGCATGAATCCATACTTCTTAACCAGTGTCTCCTTCATGGGGGTATACCTCAACATGTACCCCTCTGTTAGGGCCAGTAGGGCGTCCCTCCCACCACCAGGAATATGAGTCCATATGCCAGCTCCCCAATCCTCCTACGGGATCCTGTGCACCTCTAGCTACCTCATATGCCTGAAAACACTGGTGTATGTCATCCCCTCCTTGAAGCTAGGCACCAAGAATCTGGGTATGTAGACCATATCTTTAACACTGAATACAATAATTTTGCTGCCACCACTGGACTCTACTTGATGTGCTTGTAAGTCCAGTTCTTTCAAACTACGCTCATGAGCCAATTTCCTCTCCTCAAGAGCAAGTTTTTCCCTGGTGAAGGCCCTTTCCACCTCCGCCATCCTCTCCTCAGAGAGGGCTTGGTCAGCCTCATCTCTTCTCTCCTCTGCTGACAGCTTGCCCAGCTGCAGCCTCAGGTTCCTCTCAGCCTGTCTGACCTCGAGCTCCTCAGGGGACATGGTCAGCCGCATCTCTTCACTCCTCTGCTGACAGCTGGGCCAGCTGCAGCCTCAGGTTCCTCTCAGCCTGTCTGTCCTCGAGCTCCTCAGGGGACATGGTTTGGGAGGAGATACTGCTGCTGGCAATAGATCCAGCAAGGGACTCCCTCTCCACGAGGTCTCCTCTCTCCATTGGAGCCTTTGCCCAGTCATTTATTTCCTCCTCCTCATCCTTCTCAGGGCCACTGCCCTCTTGGGGTTCAGGTATGGAATCCTCCAGGAAATTCCAAGGGTTTGTATCATTCAAACTTCCAAAGGGGTCCTCTCCCTCAGAGTGCTCCCAAGAATCATCACCCTCCTGGCCCTCCTTTGAAGCCTTTCCCCCAGATCGCCTCCTCAGAAGCATACAAGGCTTCCTGAAGATCCAACCTTGTGGATCTCCTAGACACAGTCAGCCCCCTCTGCCTGCAGAAATCTTTCAGCTCACTCCTAGTGTAGTATGCCAGGAGTTTGAGATCAAGGATTAACCTATTCTGCTAAGGCACCACTATTGCAAGAACAAGAGTGCCAGGTGCAAGAAGATGAAGCAGTAGTAACTTAAAAAATAAAATGACCAATATGAGAGAACAGGAGAAAAACACGTAATGGTCTAAGTGCAGAGTTGGAGTGAACAATGAGTTATTATGGTATTGCACAAACACAAGTCCTATCCACACCGCTGATCACCAGTGTTAGAAATGGGGTCTTCTGGTTGGCTAAGGTATGCACCCAAGCCCGACAGAACCCACCATTCTAGTCAGGGGAAGCTAGATTCACACTAAAGATAACCTGTGCTCACCCTCTGGTAGCTTGGCGCAGAGCAGGCAGACTTATCTACAGAGGCAATGTGTAAAGTATTTGTGCAACACACTCACACAGTAACACAATGAACACACCACAAAAAGACTCCACACAGCGTTATAAAAATAGGTTTCTCTATTATGCACAAAACAAGACTAAAACAATCAAAATAACTTAAGTACTTTGCAAGTTATGCTGGTTTCAAAATATTATTTACATTGATGAACACAGGGTCACAATGATGGAAATCACATAAGTTCCATTCCAGCTCTCCTGGTAGTTATACACAGTGCTCAACTCCACACTTAGCTAGTTTCATACTTTGGGTCACGCTCGACAGGGGTGGAACGACCCTCCTCTGGCCTTTGGCCTAGAGAGTGTTCCTTGGTGCTCACCTTTCAGTCTTGTGTCCCAAAAACAGTATGTTAATAAAAACAGTGTGTTAATATTGGTAAATACGATGTTGATGTACACCATGATAAATGTACGTATAATAACGAACTCGCATCTCTGTTGTTAAATTCACCAGATATGACCTCCTCCTCAACCCTGAGTCAGAAATATGTGGTCAGGCAGGCCTTGTGACCTAGGCCCGAAGCAACTGATTGACAGATCACAGGTGAGGGGACACATAACCCTTAGACAAACGTGCGAACAGGAAAACCCAGATCGATCCCACAGACAGGCAGTGACATCACAATGGTCTCAGGAGATTCGCCAGAGAGGCGTGCGTTCCCAAAAACACCATAAAGTCAGATGCCACACTAAGCTAGGAACACAAAGCCAATCAGAACACAGCATGCACATTACATGCAGTGATCACACGCTCCACATGCCGGACATCTGGTCACATACCCATTGGCACCCCATTGTGCCCGGTCCATGCCCACCTGCACTTCTTATCAAAAGACCAGCTTTATGGCCCCATGACTAGGCCTGGATTTCTGTCTCCAAAGGAATGTACAACTGTTATATGACACCTTATGTAATGTATAAAATGACGGCCGAAACCAATGTGCTTTGAAACAGACTTCAGACCCCAACTCTATTGCCTGTTCTCCCAGTCACCTTGTTCCTGTTTTGCCAAATGCCTCTTGTCATTAATTTTTTCAAAAGGTAAATTCATATTCGAGCAAAATTTTGGCTAGCCAGATAGCAGAGATTGGTTCTTTGAGCCAGACTGTAGCTGAAGGAAAAAGACCCCGCCTGGACGGATTCACATATGCGCAACAAGAACGGTGAGCAGACAACGCAATTGGACGTTCTGCTGAATCCGCGGAGCGGAGGTCCTTCCTTAAGCCGCCGTCAGTGGGTAAGAGACTACATCTGATCCTTAGTCCCAGCATTTGGCGTATGGCAAACTAGGAAAGGTGAGAGTTGTTTGCCACTTGGACCGATAGGCGTGGCACGGAGGGTACACTTGTCTCTCGATGTGATACAGGGTCCGCTGGACGAGACACAGAGGGTATGCTTGTCTCTAGGTGTGATACAGGGAGCGCTTGGACTGCTGGGCGAGACACAAAGGGTATGCTTGATCCCTGGTTGTGATACAGGGGCCTCACCGATTGGACCACTGGGCGTGACACAGAAGGTATGCATAGGCTCTGGGTGTGATATAAAGCCAGCATCTCAATCTTATTTTTTAGTCTAAAGGGGTTTCCTCAGTATCACCGTGTAACAGAGGCGCCCTGGAGGCTTGTTGCAGGAGCCCCGGGGGTACCGCAAATCCCTGTTTGTCGGTCTTGACGTGGCGAGACACGCCCTCACTTCCTGGTCCGGATGTATGTGAGCTGGTGTCGGGGACGGAGGAGGTGCGGTTCTGGCGCAGCCGACCCCAGTTCCAGGTGTGGAGAAGAAGAGGAGTGGAGCCTGAAGAGCCCGTAAAAGGACAACCTGGAGTACTTGGGACTGTTCATTCAGTGGATACCTCAAATAAAGCGTTGTATTGAGCAAATAATGTCCGGCCTGCTCTCTCGTCCTGTAACACACCGGTCACTTCAACACTGGTGGTGTCTGAAAGAAGTGAGAGGTGTTATTCGCTTGGATCACTGGGCGTGACACTGAAGGTAGGCTAAGCCCCTGGGTGTGAAACAGGCTGCAATTCTGATGTTAGGTTAAAATTTGGACCTTGGAGAGTAAGGTGCGGCTTGTGCCTAGCCAAGGAGGTCCTGTAGTTGTCAAGGTGCTCCTTCTTCTCCGCGTAAATTGTTGCTATTTTTGTCCTTGAGCCGATACTGACAGACTATCAGGCTTATTTAGATCCGTGTACCGTGCAGAGCTTCCCCTCGTCATTGAACGGCCTGCGCTAGGAGTAGGCTAAGGTTTTTTGGACAAAGTCATCATTTTTTTTACTGTCACTTTTTTACTTCTATTTCCATTGTGGTTTTCAATTGATGCAGTTTTTGATGTTGTGGTGCTGGTAGAATAATGTAAACTGTGTTTTATGTTAAATGCCATGTCTTTAACAATGGAATTAACTTTGCCTGTTTTCAACCACTAGGCACTGTGGCTAAACAAATTGACTTATTCAAGAGCTGGTTTACAAATGGATTGATAGCATCACAATTAGAGACCAAGATGTGAGGGGGACAGAGGTCATCTGTAGACCCAGATCTTAGAGCAAGAGCAGAATCCTCCAGCGAGATGGGGAAAAATCCTGCATTAGTTGTCCCTCAAAAGGCAACAGAACCTCCTGCTGAGCTAAAGGGCCATGAGTACTCAGTGGAACCTCATTCGCCAGGAGAAGGAGTCAACAAAGGTTTTGATTTTAATATCAAAAAAGTCAGAGTTTAGGCGAAGATGTTAAGGGCTGAAGCAGGGGGTCTGGATGGGTGAATTTCTTTACAATTTTGAAAAGCTCACCAGGTTTATTATCTGAATTATCTTTTTGAGCTGTAAGAAATTCAGATTGAGTTTTTTGATAGTTTTATGATAGTCATTTAAGGCCATCTTATATCTGGATTTATCAATTGGACGGTATTGCCGCTCAAGATTCTTTCCAGTTTCTTACAAGTTCTCCACAAATAAATATATATATATATATATATATATATATATATATATATATATATATTATCTACTGGCGGTCGCCAGTAGATAGTTATAGTTAGGACCTATTTTCCATAGGAAATCCGCGACATTCTATTTGAAATAACTCTCTTGCCGGTTGACGAATCTTCGCGAAATTTTCAAACTTTATGGCCCGCTCCGGTCCGCTCCTACCCTGAAAGTCTCGGGGTGATTCATCAAGCGGGGGCCGAGAAAAAGGGGGTCCCAAAACGTGTTTTCCCCATTCATTTTCCCATAGGAAACTTTAGACACGGCTACAGCCCGAACTGCTGAACGGAATTACACCAAATTTGGCAAAGAGGTAGTTCTTGGTTCAGAAAGAACCCTTTTGTTAAATGGTGTAAATCCGTTCAGTAGTTGCGGAGAAATTAAAAAATAAGAGTCAAAAATCAATTTCCCATAGGAAACTTTATGCAAGGCTACAGCCCGAACTGCTGAACGGAATTACACCAAATTTGGCAAAGAGGTAGTTCTTGGTTCAGAAAGAACCCTTTTGTTAAATGGTGTAAATCCGTTCAGTAGTTGCTGAGAAAATCAAAAGTAAAAACACATATATATCTGGGCGGAGCCTAACCACACATGTCATCGTGAGATCTGATTGGCTGTCAGCACTTCATCCTGGAATTGCTGGCAGCCATCTTGAGACCAATATACATGATAGTACCCAATTGAAATGCCTTGTAGTGAATCAAAGATTTTGAGGGTTACCAAAAGGAGAACTATTAAGGGTGATAACAGACTTTAGTTACATTAGAATTCATTTGTTGATGGTACCATACTAATTTCAGGAATTGTGGTGTGTTCTAAGGTGATTTTACCCTGTGAAAAACCTTCTGCTGGGATATCATGAATCATGTTTGAGAGAAAACTATTTTCACATGCTTATCCCATACAGTTTTGGAAGGTGCTCCAGAAGCTAAAATGAGAGCATATTTTCTGTAAATTCACATTATCTTTCTCAGTCATGTGAGAATGAAGTCTGACATTCTCAGTAAAACATGTACATCCAACAAGGGCAGAGACTGTCAGTTGATTCCTTTGTGTTCTACTGCAGCTTCCCAGAGTGTTCTAAAGAACAACTAGAGTGCTAACAGCCTTACTTATGACAAAAGTATGGCACACCTGAAGCCATCTTGATTGGAATAAACTGGTAACACTTAAAACATTTAATTTAAAAAGGAACAAAATGATGGGGTTCATTTTGTCATAGAAATTATGGTTAGTGCTATAGAAAGAAAAATTAGGACATGTTTCAAGTGAGATCTCAAATATCTTCCTGTTATATTTCAACAGGAGCAGCCTGTCAGTTGATGCCTTTGTGTTCTACTGCAGCTTCCCAGAGTGTTCTAAACAACAACTAGAGTGCTAACAGCCTTACTTATGACAAGCGTATGGCACACCTGAAGCCATCTTGATTGGAATAAACTGGTAACACTTAAAACATTTAATTTAAAAAGGAACAAAATGAGGGGGTTCTTTTTAAATAGAAATTATGGTTAGTGCTGCAGAAAGAAAAATGAGGGCATGTTTTAAGTGAGATCTCAAATCCTCTTCTATTTCATTAGAAAATTCAGACATGCAGACTGAAACAATCACTTTCAATACCAGCAGCAGACTTCCAGTTAACTCCCTGGTGAGCAGTAGCTTTAGTACAGTGATCTAATGAGCAACTAGAGTGCTAACATTCTGAATTTATGGCAAATGTGAGACACATCTGAATGCCTTCTTGATGGAATCAAAGTAAAAAACTGAAAGCATTTCCTACTGAGGAGACTGCAGTAAATGAGGAAATTAGGAAACTTCATAACAAAGAAGTCTTCCAAGATGGCCACCAGAGAAAAAAGAGCCCAAATGTAGCACAAATATTACCCAGATGTAGCCCACATATAGCCCAATGACAAAAGTGTGCAAAACACTTTTTATTTTTAGTTTTTTTGCAGTTTTATGTAGTGCAGACTGGTCAGGTATTGGAGCGTTGCATCTTAAAACATGACCCCCTACACTACAAAAACACTACTGCACTACTCTAAACCCTAAAACACTACCCCAGCACGACTCCCTACACTACACAAGCACCACTGCATTATCCTAAACCCTAAAACACTACCCCCAGCATGACCCCCTACACTACACAAACACCACTGCACTACCCTAAACCCTAAAACACTACCCCCAGCACGATCCCCTATACTACCCAAACACCACTGCACTAACCTAAATCCTAAAACAATACCCCCAGCACGACCCCCTACACTACCCAAACACCACTGCACTACCCTAAACACATGCACCCCCTACACTACACAAACACCACTGCACTACCCTAAACCCTAAAACACTACCCCCAGCACGACCCCCTACACTACACAAGCACCACTGCACTGCCCAAACCCTAAAACACTACCCCCAGAACGAACCCCTACACTGCCCGAACACCACTGCACTGCCCTAAACCTTGAAACACCAGCCCCTGCACGACCCCCTACACTGTTCGAACACCACTGCACTGCCCTAAACCCTGAAACACCACCCCCAGCACGACCCCTACACTGCCCGAACACCACTGCACTGCCCTAAACCCTGAAACACCACCCCCTTCACGACCCCCTACACTGCCCGAACACCACTGCACTGCCCTAAACCCTGAAACACCACCCCCAGCACGGCCCCCTACACTGCCCAAACACCACTGCACTGCCCTAAACCCTGAAACACTATCCCCAGCAAGCCCCCTACACTGCCCAAACACCACTACACTGCCCTAAACCCTGAAACATCACCCCCAGCAAGACCCCCTACACTGCCCGAACACCACTGCCCTAAACCCTGAAACATCACCCCCAGCACGACCCCTACACTGCCCGAACACCACTGCACTGCCCTAAACCCTGAAACACCACCCCCAGCACGACCCCCTACACTGCACGAACACCACTGCTCTGCCCAAAACCCTGAAACACCAGCCCCAGCACGACCCCCTACACTGCCCGAACACCACTGCACTGCCCTAAACCCTGAAACACCAGCCCCAGCACGACCCCCTACACTGCCCGAACACCACTGCACTACCCTAAACCCAGAAACACCACCCCCAGCACGACCCCTACACTGCCTGAGCAGCACTGCACTGCCCTAAACCCTGAAACACCAGCCCCAGCATGACCCCCTACACTGCACGAACACCACTGCACTGCCCTAAACCCTGAAAGACCAGCCCCAGCACGACCACCTACACTGCACGAACACCACTGCACTGCCCTAAACCCTGAAACACCAGCCCCAGCATGACCCCCTACACTGCCCGAACACCACTGCACTGCCCTAAACCGTGAAACACTAGCCCCAGCATGACCCCCTACACTGCCAGAACACCATTGCACTGCCCTAAACCCTGAAACACCAGCCCCCGCACAACCCCCTACTCTGCCCGAACACTACTGCACTGCCCTAAACCCTGAAACACCACCCCGTGCACGACCCCCTACACTGCCCGAACACCACTGCACTGCCCTAAACCCTGAAACACCACCCCCAGCACGACACCCTACACTGCCCGAACACCACTGCACTGCCCTAAACCCTGAAACACCATTCCCCCTGCACGACCCCCTACACTGCCCGAACACTACTGCACTGCCCTAAACCCTGAAACACCATCCCCAGCACGACCCCCTACACTGCACGAACACCCCTGCACTGCCCTAAACCCTGAAACACTACCCCCAGCAAGACCCCCTACACTGCCCGAACACCACTGCACTGCCCTAAACCCTGAAACATCACCCCCAGCAAGACCCCCTACACTGCCCGAACACCACTGCCCTAAACCCTGAAACACCACCCCCAGCAAGACCCCTACACTGCCCGAACACCACTGCACTACCCTAAACCCTACAACACTACCCCCAGCACGACCCCCTACACTACACAAGCACCACTGCACTACCCTAAACCCTAAAACACTACCCCCAGAACGACCCCCTACACTGCCCGAACACCACTGCACTGCCCTAAACCTTGAAACACCAGCCCCTGCACGACCCCCTACACTGTTCGAACACCACTGCACTGCCCTAAACCCTGAAACACCACCCCCAGCACGACCCCCTACACTGCCGAACACCACTGCACTGCTCTAAACCCTGAAACACCACCCCCGGCACGACCCCCTACACTGCCCGAACACCACTGCACTGCCCTAAACCCTGAAACACCACCCCCAGCACGGCCCCTACACTGCCCAAACACCACTGCACTGCCCTAAACCCTGAAACACTATCCCCAGCCAGACCCCCTACACTGCCCAAACACCACTCCACTGCCCTAAACCCTGAAACATCACCCCCAGCAAGACCCCCTACACTGCCCGAACACCACTGCCCTAAACCCTGAAACACCACCCCCAGCACGACCCCCTACACTGCCCGAACACCACTGCACTGCCCTAAACCCTGAAACACCACCCCAGCACGACCCCCTACATTGCCCGAACACCACTGCTCTGCCCAAAACCCTGAAACACAAGCCCCAGCACGACCCCCTACACTGCCCGAACACCACTGCACTGCCCTAAACCCTGAAACACCAGCCCCAGCACGACCCCCTCCACTGCCCGAACACCACTGCACTACCCTAAACCCATAAACACCACCCCCAGCACGACCCCCTACACTGCCTGAGCACCACTGCACTGCCCTAAACCCTGAAACACCAGCCCCAGCATGACCCCCTACACTGCCCGAACACACTGCACTGCCCTAAACCCTGAAACACCAGCCCCAGCACGACCACCTACACTGCACAAACACCACTGCACTGCCCTAAACCCTGAAGCCCCAGCATGACCCCCTACACTGCCCGAACACCACTGCACTGCCCTAAACCGTGAAACACTAGCCCCAGCACGACCCCCTACACTGCCAGAACACCATTGCACTGCCCTAAACCCTGAAACACCAGCCCCAGCACAACCCCCTACACTGCCCGAACACCACTGCACTGCCCTAAACCCTGAAACACCACCCCGTGCACGACCCCCTACACTGCCCGAACACCACTGCACTGCCCTAAACCCTGAAACACCACCCGCAGCACGACCCCCTACATTGCCTGAACACCACTGCACTGCCCTAAACCCTGAAACACCACTTCCTGCATGACCCACTACACTGCCCGAACACCACTGCACTGCCCTAAACCCTGAAACATCACCCCCAGCAAGACCCCCTACACTGCCCGAACACCACTGCCCTAAACCCTGAAACACCACCCCCAGCAAGACCCCCTACACTGCCCGGACACCACTGCACTGCCCTAAACCCTGAAACACCAGCCCTAGCACGACCCCCTACATTGCCCGAACACCACTGCACTGCCCTAAACCCTGAAACACCACCCCTGCATGACCCACTACACTGCCCGAACACCACTGCACTGCCCTAAACCCTGAAACACCACCCCCAGCACGACCCCCTACACTGCCCGAACACCATTGCACTGCCCTAAACCCTGAAACACCACCCCCTGCACGACCCCCTACACTGCCCGAACACTACTGCACTGCCCTAAACCCTGAAACACCGCCCCCAGCATGACCCCCTACACTGCACAAACACTACTGCACTGCCCTAAACCTTGAAACACCAGCCCCAGCAAGACCCCCTACACTGCCCGAACACCACTGCACTGCCCTAAACCCTGAAACATCACCCCCAGCAAGACCCCTACACTGCCCGAACACCACTGCCACTGAAACACCACCCCCAGCAAGACCCCCTACACTGCCCGAACACCACTGCACTGCCCTAAACCCTGAAACACCACCCCCAGCACGACCCCTACACTGCCCGAACACCACTGCACTGCCCTAAACCCTGAAACACCACCCCCAGCACGACCGCCTACACTGCCTGAAAACCACTGCACTGCCCTAAACCCTGAAACACCAGCCCCAGCACGACCCCCTAACCTGCCCGAACACCACTGCACTGCCCTAAACCCTCAAACACCAGCCCCAGCACGACCCCCTACACTGCCCGAACACCACTGCACTACCCTAAACCCTGAAACATCAGCCCCAGCAAGACCCCTACACTGCCCGAACACCACTGCACTAAACCCGGAAACACCAGCCCCAGCAAGACCACCTACACTGCCCGAACACCACTGCACTGCCCAAAACCCTGAAACACCACCCCCAGCACGACACCCTACACTGCCCGAACACCACTGCACTGCCCTAAACCCTGAAACACCACCCCCAGCACGACCCCTACACTGCCCGAACACCACTGCACTGCCCTAAACCCTGAAACACCACCCCCTGCACGACCCCCTACACTGCCCGAACACCACTGCACTGCCCTATACCCTAAAACTCTACCCCCAGCATGACCCCCTACACTGCCCAAACACCACTGCACTGCCCTAAACCCTGACTCACCACCCCCTGCACGACCCCCTACACTGCCCGAACACCACTACACTGCCCTAAACCCAGAAACACCACCCCCAGCACGACCCCCTACACTGCCCAAACACCACTGCACTGCCCTAAACCCTGAAACACCACCCCCAGCACGACCCCCTACACTGCCCGAACACCACTGCACTACCCCAAACCCTGAAACACCAGCCCCTGCACGACCCCCTACACTGCCCGAACACCACTGCACTGCCCTAAACCCTGAAACACCACCCCCAGCATGACCCCCTACACTGCCTGAACACCACTGCCCTAAACCCTGAAACACCACCCCATCAAGACCCCCTACACTGCCCGAATACCACTGCACTGCCCTAAAGCCTGAAACACCACCTCCAACACAACCCCCTACACTGCCTGAACACCATTGCTCTGCCCTAAACCCTGAAACACTGCCCCCAGCAAGACCCCCTACACTGCCCGAACACCACTGCACTGCCCTAAACCCTGAAACATCACCCCCAGCAAGACCCCCTACACTGCCCGAACACCACTGCCCTAAACCCTGAAACACCACCCCCAGCACGACCCCCTACACTGCTCGAACACCACTGCACTGCCCTAAACCCTGAAACACCACCCCCAGCACGACCCCCTACACTGCCCGAACACCACTGCTCTGCCCAAAACACTGAAACACCAGCCCCAGCATGACCCCCTACACTGCCCGAACACCACTGCACTGCCCTAAACCCTGAAACACCAGCCCCAGCACGAATCCCTACACTGCCCGAACACCACTGCACTACCCTAAACCCAGAAACACCACCCCCAGCACGACCCCCTACACTGCCCGAGCACCACTGCCTGCACTGCCCTAAACCCTGAAACACCAGCCCCAGCACGACCCCCTACACTGCCTGAACACTACTGCACTGCCCTAAACCATGAAACACCATCCCCAGCACGACCCCCTACACTGCACGAACACCACTGCACTGCCCTAAACCCTGAAAAACTACCCCCAGCAAGACCCCTTACACTGCCCGAACACCACTGCACTGCCCTAAACCCTAAAACACCAGCCCCAGCACGACCCCCTACACTGCCCGAACACCACTGCACTGCCCTAAACCCTAAAACACCAGCCCCAGCACGACCCCCTACACTGCCCGAACACCACTGCACTGCCCTAAACCCTGAAACACCAGCTCCAGCACGACCCCCTACACTGCCCGAACACCACTGCACTACCCTAAACCCATAAACACCACCCCCAGCACGACCCCCTACACTGCCTGAGCACCACTGCACTGCCCTAAACCCTGAAACACCAGCCCCAGCATGACCCCCTACACTGCCCGAACACCACTGCACTGCCCTAAACCCTGAAACACCAGCCCCAGCACGACCACCTACACTGCACGAACACCACTGCACTGCCCTAAACCCTGAAACACCAGCCCCAGCATGACCCCCTACACTGCCCGAACACCACTGCACTGCCCTAAACCGTGAAACACTAGCCCCAGCACGACCCCCTACACTGCCAGAACACCATTGCACTGCCCTAAACCCTGAAACACCAGCCCCAGCACAACCCCCTACACTGCCCGAACACCACTGCACTGCCCTAAACCCTGAAACACCACCCCGTGCACGACCCCCTACACTGCCCGAACACCACTGCACTGCCCTAAACCCTGAAACACCACCCCCACCACGACACCCTACACTGCCCGAACACCACTGCACTGCCTTAAACCCTGAAACATCACCCCCAGCAAGACCCCCTACACTGCCCGAACACCACTGCCCTAAACCCTGAAACACCACCCCCAGCAAGACCCCCTACACTGCCCGAACACCACTGCACTGCCCTAAACCCTGAAACACCAGCCCCAGCACGACCCCCTACATTGCCCGAACACCACTGCACTGCCCTAAACCCTGAAACACCACCCCCTGCATGACCCACTACACTGCCCTAAACCCTGAAACACCATTCCCCCTGCACGACCCCCTACTCTGCCCGAACACTACTGCACTGGCCTAAACCCATAAACACCACCCCCAGCACGACCCCCTACACTGCCTGAGCACCACTGCACTGCCCTAAACCCTGAAACACCAGCCCCAGCACAACCCCCTACACTGCCCGAACACCACTGCACTGCCCTAAACCCTGAAACACCACCCCGTGCACGACCCCCTACACTGCCAGAACACCACTGCACTGCCCTAAACCCTGAAACACCACCCCCAGCACGACACCCTACACTGCCCGAACACCACTGCACTGCCTTAAACCCTGAAACATCACCCCCAGCAAGACCCCCTACACTGCCCGAACACCACTGCCCTAAACCCTGAAACACCACCCCCAGCAAGACCCCCTACACTGCCCGAACACCACTGCACTGCCCTAAACCCTGAAACACCAGCCCCAGCACGACCCCCTACATTGCCCGAACACCACTGCACTGCCCTAAACCCTGAAACACCACCCCGTGCATGACCCACTACACTGCCCGAACACCACTGCACTGCCCTAAACCCTGAAACACCATTCCCCCTGCACGACCCCCTACTCTGCCCGAACACTACTGCACTGGCCTAAACCCTGAAACACCATCCCCAGCACGACCCCCTACACTGCACGAACACCCCTGCACTGCCCTAAACCCTGAAACACTACCCCCAGCAAGACCCCCTACACTGCCCGAACACCACTGCACTGCCCTAAACCCTGAAAATTCACCCCCAGCAAGACCCCCTACACTGCCCGAACACCACTGCCCTAAACCCTGAAACACCACCCCCAGCAAGACCCCCTACACTGCCCGAACACCACTGCACTGCTCTAAACCCTGAAACACTATCCCCAGCAAGCCCCCTACACTGCCCAAACACCACTACACTGCCCTAAACCCTGAAACATCACCCCCAGCAAGACCCCCTACACTGCCCGAACACCACTGCACTGCCCTAAACCCTGAAACACTATCCCCAGCAAGCCCCCTACACTGCCCGAACACCACTGCACTGCCCTAAACCTTGAAACACCAGCCCCTGCACGACCCCCTACACTGTTCGAACACCACTGCACTGCCCTAAACCCTGAAACACCACCCCCAGCACGACCTCCTACACTGCCCGAACACCACTGCACTGCCCTAAACCCTGAAACACCACCCCCTTCACGACCCCCTACACTGCCCGAACACCACTGCACTGCCCTAAACCCTGAAACACCACCCCCAGCACGGCCCCCTACACTGCCCAAACACCACTGCACTGCCCTAAACCCTGAAACACTATCCCCAGCAAGCCCCCTACACTGCCCAAACACCACTACACTGCCCTAAACCCTGAAACATCACCCCCAGCAAGACCCCCTACACTGCCCGAACACCACTGCCCTAAACCCTGAAACATCACCCCCAGCACGACCCCCTACACTGCCCGAACACCACTGCACTGCCCTAAACCCTGAAACACCACCCCCAGCACGACCCCCTACACTGCACGAACACCACTGCTCTGCCCAAAACCCTGAAACACCAGCCCCAGCACGACCCCCTACACTGCCCGAACACCACTGCACTGCCCTAAACCCTGAAACACCAGCCCCAGCATGACCCCCTACACTGCACGAACACCACTGCACTGCCCTAAACCCTGAAAGACCAGCCCCAGCACGACCACCTACACTGCACGAACACCACTGCACTGCCCTAAACCCTGAAACACCAGCCCCAGCATGACCCCCTACACTGCCCGAACACCACTGCACTGCCCTAAACCGTGAAACACTAGCCCCAGCATGACCCCCTACACTGCCAGAACACCATTGCACTGCCCTAAACCCTGAAACACCAGCCCCCGCACAACCCCCTACTCTGCCCGAACACTACTGCACTGCCCTAAACCCTGAAACACCACCCCGTGCACGACCCCCTACACTGCCCGAACACCACTGCACTGCCCTAAACCCTGAAACACCACCCCCAGCACGACACCCTACACTGCCCGAACACCACTGCACTGCCCTAAACCCTGAAACACCATTCCCCCTGCACGACCCCCTACACTGCCCGAACACTACTGCACTGCCCTAAACCCTGAAACACCATCCCCAGCACGACCCCCTACACTGCACGAACACCCCTGCACTGCCCTAAACCCTGAAACACTACCCCCAGCAAGACCCCCTACACTGCCCGAACACCACTGCACTGCCCTAAACCCTGAAACATCACCCCCAGCAAGACCCCCTACACTGCCCGAACACCACTGCCCTAAACCCTGAAACACCACCCCCAGCAAGACCCCCTACACTGCCCGAACACCACTGCACTACCCTAAACCCTACAACACTACCCCCAGCACGACCCCCTACACTACACAAGCACCACTGCACTACCCTAAACCCTAAAACACTACCCCCGAACGACCCCTACACTGCCCGAACACCACTGCACTGCCCTAAACCTTGAAACACCAGCCCCTGCACGACCCCCTACACTGTTCGAACACCACTGCACTGCCCTAAACCCTGAAACACCACCCCCAGCACGACCCCTAGACTGCCGAACACCACTGCACTGCCCTAAACCCTGAAACACCACCCCTTCACGACCCCCTACACTGCCCGAACACCACTGCACTGCCCTAAACCCTGAAACACCACCCCCAGCACAGCCCCCTACACTGCCCAAACACCACTGCACTGCCCTAAACCCTGAAACACTATCCCCAGCAAGACCCCCTACACTGCCCAAACACCACTCCACTGCCCTAAACCCTGAAACATCACCCCCAGCAAGACCCCCTACACTGCCCGAACACCACTGCCCTAAACCCTGAAACACCACCCCCAGCACGACCCCCTACACTGCCCGAACACCACTGCACTGCCCTAAACCCTGAAACACCACCCCCAGCACGACCCCCTACATTGCCCGAACACCACTGCTCTGCCCAAAACCCTGAAACACAAGCCCCAGCACGACCCCCTACACTGCCCGAACACCACTGCACTGCCCTAAACCCTGAAACACCAGCCCCAGCACGACCCCTCCACTGCCCGAACACCACTGCACTACCCTAAACCCATAAACACCACCCCCAGCACGACCCCCTACACTGCCTGAGCACCACTGCACTGCCCTAAACCCTGAAACACCAGCCCCAGCATGACCCCCTACACTGCCCGAACACACTGCACTGCCCTAAACCCTGAAACACCAGCCCCAGCACGACCACCTACACTGCACAAACACCACTGCACTGCCCTAAACCCTGAAGCCCCAGCATGACCCCCTACACTGCCCGAACACCACTGCACTGCCCTAAACCGTGAAACACTAGCCCCAGCACGACCCCCTACACTGCCAGAACACCATTGCACTGCCCTAAACCCTGAAACACCAGCCCCAGCACAACCCCCTACACTGCCCGAACACCACTGCACTGCCCTAAACCCTGAAACACCACCCCGTGCACGACCCCCTACACTGCCCGAACACCACTGCACTGCCCTAAACCCTGAAACACCACCCGCAGCACGACCCCCTACATTGCCTGAACACCACTGCACTGCCCTAAACGCTGAAACACCACTTCCTGCATGACCCACTACACTGCCCGAACACCACTGCACTGCCCTAAACCCTGAAACATCACCCCCAGCAAGACCCCCTACACTGCCCGAATACCACTGCCCTAAACCCTGAAACACCACCCCCAGCAAGACCCCCTACACTGCCCGGACACCACTGCACTGCCCTAAACCCTGAAACACCAGCCCTAGCACGACCCCCTACATTGCCCGAACACCACTGCACTGCCCTAAACCCTGAAACACCACCCCCTGCATGACCCACTACACTGCCCGAACACCACTGCACTGCCCTAAACCCTGAAACACCACCCCCAGCACGACCCCCTACACTGCCCGAACACCATTGCACTGTACTAAACCCTGAAACACCACCCCTGCACGACCCCCTACACTGCCCGAACACTACTGCACTGCCCTAAACCCTGAAACACCGCCCCCAGCATGACCCCCTACACTGCACAAACACTACTGCACTGCCCTAAACCTTGAAACACCAGCCCCAGCAAGACCCCCTACACTGCCCGAACACCACTGCACTGCCCTAAACCCTGAAACATCACCCCCAGCAAGACCCCCTACACTGCCCGAACACCACTGCCCTAAACCCTGAAACACCACCCCCAGCAAGACCCCTACACTGCCCGAACACCACTGCACTGCCCTAAACCCTGAAACACCACCCCCAGCACGACCCCCTACACTGCCCGAACACCACTGCACTGCCCTAAACCCTGAAACACCACCCCCAGCACGACCGCCTACACTGCCTGAAAACCACTGCACTGCCCTAAACCCTGAAACACCAGCCCCAGCACGACCCCCTAACCTGCCCGAACACCACTGCACTGCCCTAAACCCTCAAACACCAGCCCCAGCACGACCCCCTACACTGCCCGAACACCACTGCACTACCCTAAACCCTGAAACACCAGCCCCAGCAAGACCCCCTACACTGCCCGAACACAACTGCACTGCCCTAAACCCTGAAACACCAGCCCCAGCAAGACCCCCTACACTGCCCGAACACCACTGCACTGCCCTAAACCCTGAAACACCACCCCCAGCAAGACCCCTACACTGCCCGAACACCACTGCGCTGCCCTAAACGCTGAAACATCAGCCCCAGCAAGACCCCTACACTGCGCGAACACCATTGCACTGCCCTAAACCCTGAAACACCACCCCCAGCAAGACCCCTACACTGCCCGAACACCACTGCACTAAACCCGGAAACACCAGCCCCAGCAAGACCACCTACACTGCCCGAACACCACTGCACTGCCCAAAACCCTGAAACACCACCCCCAGCACGACACCCTACACTGCCCGAACACCACTGCACTGCCCTAAACCCTGAAACACCACCCCCAGCACGACCCCTACACTGCCCGAACACCACTGCACTGCCCTAAACCCTGAAACACCACCCCCTGCACGACCCCCTACACTGCCCGAACACCACTGCACTGCCCTATACCCTAAAACTCTACCCCCAGCATGACCCCCTACACTGCCCGAACACCACTGCACTGCCCTAAACCCTGACTCACCACCCCCCTTCACGACCCCCTACACTGCCCGAACACCACTACACTGCCCTAAACCCAGAAACACCACCCCCAGCACGACCCCCTACACTGCCCAAACACCACTGCACTGCCCTAAACCCTGAAACACCACCCCCAGCACGACCCCCTACACTGCCCGAACACCACTGCACTGCCCTAAACCCTGAAACACCAGCCCCTGCACGACCCCCTACACTGCCCGAACACCACTGCACTGCCCTAAACCCTGAAACACCACCCCCAGCACGACCCCCTACACTGCCCGAACACCATTGCACTGCCCTAAACCCTGAAACACCACCCCATGCACGACCCCCTACACTGCCCGAACACTACTGCACTGCCCTAAACCCTGAAACACCGCCTCCAGCATGACCCCCTACACTGCACAAACACTACTGCACTGCCCTAAACCTTGAAACACCAGCCCCAGCAAGACCCCCTACACTGCCCGAACACCACTGCACTGCCCTAAACCCTGAAACATCACCCCCAGCAAGACCCCCTACACTGCCCGAACACCACTGCCCTAAACCCTGAAACACCACCCCCAGCAAGACCCCCTACACTGCCCGAACACCACTGCACTGCCCTAAACCCTGAAACACCACCCCCAGCACGACCCCCTACACTGCCCGAACACCACTGCACTGCCCTAAACCCTGAAACACCACCCCCAGCACGACCGCCTACACTGCCTGAAAACCACTGCACTGCCCTAAACCCTGAAACACCAGCCCCAGCACGACCCCCTAACACTGCCCGAACACCACTGCACTGCCCTAAACCCTCAAACACCAGCCCCAGCACGACCCCCTACACTGCCCGAACACCACTGCACTACCCTAAACCCTGAAACACCAGCCCCAGCAAGACCCCCTACACTGCCCGAACACCACTGCACTGCCCTAAACCCTGAAACACCAGCCCCAGCAAGACCCCCTACACTGCCCGAACACCACTGCACTGCCCTAAACCCTGAAACACCACCCCCAGCAAGACCCCCTACACTGCCCGAACACCACTGCGCTGCCCTAAACGCTGAAACATCAGCCCCAGCAAGACCCCCTACACTGCGCGAACACCATTGCACTGCCCTAAACCCTGAAACACCAGCCCCAGCAAGACCACCTACACTGCCCGAACACCACTGCGCTGCCCTAAACGCTGAAACATCAGCCCCAGCAAGACCCCCTACACTGCCCGAACACCACTGCACTAAACCCGGAAACACCAGCCCCAGCAAGACCACCTACACTGCCCGAACACCACTGCACTGCCCAAAACCCTGAAACACCACCCCCAGCACGACACCCTACACTGCCCGAACACCACTGCACTGCCCTAAACCCTGAAACACCACCCCCAGCACGACCCCTACACTGCCCGAACACCACTGCACTGCCCTAAACCCTGAAACACCACCCCCTGCACGACCCCCTACACTGCCCGAACACCACTGCACTGCCCTATACCCTAAAACTCTACCCCCAGCATGACCCCCTACACTGCCCAAACACCACTGCACTGCCCTAAACCCTGACTCACCACCCCCTGCACGACCCCCTACACTGCCCGAACACCACTACACTGCCCTAAACCCAGAAACACCACCCCAGCACGACCCCCTACACTGCCCAAACACCACTGCACTGCCCTAAACCCTGAAACACCACCCCCAGCACGACCCCCTACACTGCCCGAACACCACTGCACTGCCCTAAACCCTGAAACACCAGCCCCTGCACGACCCCCTACACTGCCCGAACACCACTGCACTGCCCTAAACCCTGAAACACCACCCCCAGCACGACCCCCTACACTGCCTGAACACCACTGCCTGCCTAAACCCTGAAACACCACCCCATCAAGACCCCCTACACTGCCCGAATACCACTGCACTGCCCTAAAGCCTGAAACACCACCTCCAACACAACCCCCTACACTGCCTGAACACCATTGCTCTGCCCTAAACCCTGAAAC